>JAGJRO010000044.1:0-165142 GCA_022832285.1 Lepidurus apus apus | reverse complement strand
ATATATATATATATATATAGCATTTATATATATATATATTGTTTTCCTTGTTTTTCTTTAACTCGTGACTTGCTGGCTCATAAACCCAGGATATGTGTAATGAGATTTTGGCGCTACAGGTTGGCAATTAATTGGTGTGAGCATGAAGGTAAAAGCGTAGTTGTTAACCCGGTGGAAGTGTATTTTGTGCAGCGTCACCTAGCGTTGGTCTAGTGCGACTTGTATTCACCGTCCCGTTTGGCGCAGATGTCGCCGCGTTCAGCAAGCCGAGCTAAAAAGACCAAATGCTAGGCCATAAATATGTTATAATGTTGAAACAGCTGTCGACATCGGTAATTTGTTCCGCTCTATCTCACACAATACGCTCTCAACTTGGAAGAAAAAACATTTGTGCCCTGCGGTTGCGAGTCCATAGTCTCTCCTCGGGAAAGATCAATTCGAATACATTCAAAAGCGATACTTTTTTGCTGACGGAGACGAAGTTTTTAGTGGTGCTAAAACTGAAATGCAAGTTATGTCGCCTGTATTCCCCTAAAAAGATGGGACACAGCTCGAAATAAGATTTTCTACATAAAATCGAGAAGTTTTTTGCTCATCAAATATACTAAAAGTACTTGGCTAGCGTCCAATGTAATCTTTTAAAAAAAATCGCGTTCCTCCATAGAGCCTTATGTCTTTGGCAGTTCTTGTAGCCCGGATTCAGCAGTAAAAGCTTAAAAGGGTACGCCAAGTGAGCCATGTTAATTGTGTATCAGTGTACCAGCTTATTTACTTTAGGGCATTGAAAGCAAGAGCGAAATCCGAGAGGCAATACTATACATAGCAAACCTTTGTAACTTTTGCAAGCACGGGAAGATCTCGCAGACAGTTTTATTCGCCACAAAGCCTGAGGAGGTATTATACCGTATTATCATCAGATCGATGGATTTAATTGTTTTCCTTAAAAGCGGATTAAAGTGGCGAAAATAGAAGGAAAATGGAAGGAAAAGCTTGGATGTGGCAATGCTTGAGCGCTCTTATACTTCGAGGGATTTGGGTCTTGATTATTTTTTCTCTTTTTGTTTGCCTCTCGGCGACAAGAATGAAATGCTTCGGTAAGTAGTGCCGTCATTTTTTAGCGAGCAAAAGGGGACTAACTTTTGAATGTCATGTTCCAAAGCACCACTCAAGTCCGCGGGCAAAAGAAAAAGAATCCACTTACATAGTTCGGGGTCTCGTCAAAAAAGTTTTTTGAGTTGGGAAGACGGCAAATACAGCTGCAGTTTTTTAATAAATGGTTTTGATAACTGAAATCATTGCGCGACTGTTTGATTTCCAACAGTGGAGAAAGACAAAGAGATTTCGTTATAGGTTTTCGCCGAGTACTTCATCCTTTATCGTATAAATCCTTTCATATCATGCTTTTTGCCGTTTTGCAATCAGAAAACCGTAATTAATCTTTGTCTGTCCTAAGCTCGAGTTCTTTCCGTCCACAAAGGCTTTCTTGGCTACAAGAATCTTTACGTGCTAACGAGAACCTGAAAATATCCAAATGTTATCTGTTTGAGTTATACTCCACATGACTAGTTCTTATTCAAAATAACCCATTGTTATTATAAATGCAAAGTTTTAATTTCTCAAGCGTGGTACTGCAGTAATCTTAACACTATTAAGATTTGGGTTCGAGCATCTTAAAAAAAAGTTAGACTTTATTGAAGTGTGCACGCTTTATATATGCTTAATGTACTGTACATAATTTTAGGACAGTATGGTGGATTCTTTGGTTAGGCTTGCTAGACGCAATAGCAAGCCTAAAACGCCATTTGAGGATGTAATGTGGATCTTTTTGTTTTATACCTACCTGCTTGCTGCTGTTAAGTCTTTTATACTCTAGGGTAAGATATCTCAAGCTGCTAGCACTGAGAGACGAAGCACATACATGATTAGAAATGTTTAAACTTTTTGTAATAAATTCGTTGCTCTTAGAAAAAGGAAATCGTAATTGCTAGGTCGCGGTAATTATACTTTGGCCATTACGTTATACGAAAGTGCAATTATCGCGAGAGAAAAAGGAAAAGAAGATTGTGCACATTGCACATTGATATATCTATTTCCGTTGCATAGTTCAACGTTACCTGGCTTGATTCCAGTGTCAGAAACTTCCGGTGCTTGGCACCTTTTCTGCAATTAAAATAATTGTGAAGTTACAATGAACATCGTAGTTTACCACACAAAAGGTATACGGGAGTAATTCATTATTGAGTTTTTTTAAAAGAAAATATACTGTAAGCGGTAATACAATAATGACATTGTAGCAAAAATTATATAAATTTCTTCTAAAATTACGAGGACATTTTTAGAGTGTACTGTAACTATTATTCATGAGCAACCTGATTCTCATATAAAATTGTTACTGCATACTGCTTCCGTGAGAGTATTGTTATTACTGGCTATTGTGTCAGTGGGCAGAGTACTAAGGTCGTGGGGTACAACTGTGAGTCTAATACGATAAAGAATATCATATTAGACTTTAATAGTACGAAAGACGCTAATTCTGTGTCAGAGACCTGTCTGAGATGGCGATTTATAGTAATTAGTTGGCAACGTGCAACTATAGTCATGAAATCGCTGCATGAACAATTTACAAACATTTTCTACATTTCTTGGGGGTATTAGAGGCAGATTTTCTTAAATTACTTTATATTGAAGGGATGTGTTGTAATGTTTCCCAAGTTAGTAGGATACTGGTCCTAATACGGATTCTGCGTAACATTAGGTAGTTGTTTGGCGTTCGGTAAAGTACAATTTCAACTCATTACTATTGCAAGAGGGGGTATCCGATGACTTTTCATTAAACAAATGTCAAACAGAGCTGTTTGTTCTTCACGAGACAAATGATGAGCAGCTTATTAACTTTTCGTGTTTGTTAAATAACATGGAGTTCGAGTTCCTTTTGTTAGCCAAATAATAAATTATACCGATAAGAAAGGACAAAGTTAACGACCTTTGCCACAAGGAATTGTACTTTTTTCTCTGAATAAATACATCTACATTCTGTGCGCTTGCTTTTAAGTATAACCTCTGAAAACAAACTTGACTTTGGACTTCACGTACGAATAGTAATACCCGCCATGAGACACGATAAGAAAGATCGACAACACTAGCGGGCTTCAAGTTTTTAGCATTCTAGCATTCAACTCCTCTCTCAGGATCTGAGAGATTCTACCAAAATACCGAACATTAGTTACATTTATTGCAAAAGAAATAAAAACAGTATATAATTCTTGCCAGTCTTGAAATATTATTATTCCTCACTACACAACCCAACCTCAGTGATTATTCATGAAAAAATGCGTATCCTATTTCGGAAAGAAATTGAAGTTAGTCCGTTCTGAGAAATGGAACCAATCTTGCCCCCTGTCGGAGATATCGTAGACGCGGAAATGGTTTTCCTTGCATTTTAAGCCTCTTGTGCCTGCTTTATACGTCGCCCAATATTTTCTCTCTTCGGCTTCCTCTAAATTTGTACACCCAAGTTCCATAGAACCAATTTACAAGCCACCATCATACGCTTTTCAAGTCAACACCAAGATTATTGACATAGAAAAGGAGCTTGAATTGGTAAATCTGAACCAGAAATATAAAATATCTGTCGTACAGTTGGAATAATTGTTGTTCTAACCCCATTGAATCAACCATTTATCTAACCATTCCATGAGCACATACTATACAAAATGTAGTGCTTCGAAGGCATTACTGTTCGGACGCATTATACTGCTCTGGTTGTACCCTAACATCCCGAACTGTCTCAACAAAATATACAGTACATTACGTTGTAATGGGAACGGTGGGAACTCTGAAACTGCAAAGAGTGGTCCTGAACCCTTTAGAAAGCATCTCCTTTGTGCCCAAAACAGAGGTAGAGTACCAGTACCATACAATATGTAAGGTAGATGCGCTAGGTACTGAACGTCTGTTAATCAAGTATTGCTTTTGTTTAAGGCTTCCGTGTATTTCGCAATTTGCTTTAAGATCTTATTTTGTGAGTTTCCGGCATCAGCGTCAGAAGCTTCTATCTGGGCAAAGGTGGGAGGAAATGTAAAAGGCTCATCTGATACTAGTCAGACAGCATAGCATATAGGAGCACACACATCCTTCTCTACGTATAATTACAGACAGGCCCCGTGCATCATCGTTCCCTTCTAATGACATTCCCCTGAAGATGCCGCAGACAAAGGGAAGGAGCTGAGGGATTCACCCATCCCGGCAATCTAAGTCAAGAAGCTTTCCTGTGACATAAATTTTCCTTTGCATACACGTCTTATGATCTGCTCTTCCATTTTCCGCTTGGGAAACCATGGCCGTCAATTATTTACCGTTGTTAATCTTGAGTTAAAAAGAAAATATGAACGAATTAAATCATCTCTCAAACTTAACTATAAAACATTTCATCAATATTTCCAAACTTATATTGTCTTTCCTATTACTGAAAGTTTTACCGTAATTCAAAGCTGTACATCCCGTACGAAACAGTTGAACTTTATACTTAAGTTAAACATTACGTTAACTGCTGTGTGAGGTGAAGTTTTGAAGTAATACTGCAGTAGAAATCGTGTTTACTGATGTTTTTTTCTTTGAATTTAGACCGGAATTAAACTGCAGTAAATATGGTAATTATTTCGAGTAAAACTCAAGTAAAATATTTAGATACTCGTATTGCTATGAAGATTATGCTAACACAAATAGTGATTAAATAAAATTCGTTTTCAATTCAAGTAATATTAATTTTTTTAGGTCTAAATTTACATCAAGTTTACCGCAAAAGTTGAAGTAAACAAAAGGTTTAATGCATTTTATTTACCGCAACTTTTTCGTACGGGATACAATGTAGTTGGTGACTTTGTCAATCAAGAGAAGTTCATCTTTGAAAGATTCTTAAAAAGTTTCACTTCGCAAGTCGTTGGAAAAGCGCGTTCGATATGGGTATTTCTGTCTTCTAAAACTGTACTTGATTTGGAGGTTTTAGGTCACTAGGGAGTTTCGGTGGTTTCCCCCGTACGCAATTGTCACGTTACGGATGGTTATGTTCTTTTGCTTCGCTGTGAGACAAGTAGACAAGTAATTGAGTTGGAACCGAGCTAATTGCATTTATTGCCCCAGTTGACTAACGATGGACCGTTTTGTACTCATTGCCGTTTGTCAGCTGCCAGACGCGGAAGCGGCAGCAGTAGGAACGGCGAGTACGTGTTTGGATTCGTATTCCAGGAAGTCCCGGGATTCCTACCCAACTTTAGCCCGCTTTAGCCCAACCCAACATGCCCCAACGTGCTTTCGTGTTTCCTGGGAGAGCTTTCTATGAGAATAAAGCGGCACAAAGGGAAAAAAAGTAGACGAGCGAAGGAGGGAAGAATAGAAATGGCCCCAAGTATATAACTTAGTGCAGGACGACGAGTCAGGGCCAAGTGACCAGGGAAGACCACAGTGTGTGAAAAAAGTACTGACGGTTGCGAGAAACACTGAGGGTTTGGGTTTCGCCCTGGTACTTTGGGGTGTACTAAAGAGCCACATTCGCAAGTGTGTAATAGCTGCAAACCAAACGGCTGCAGCACAACAAGCAGAGAAGCTGGTAAAGGAACATTTTTTCATCGATTTTTCCCTTAGTTGCTCGTCCCATGCGTCTTGTGTGCACTTTCGCCTCACCATTTCTCTTCCTGGCACGGAGGATTACTAAACGGGAAAAGATGCTGCTGCTGCTCTCTCTCTCTTTCTCTCTCTGCAATATAGCTTTGGTTGTTTTCCTTTTTCTTCCTGGTTTTCCTTCTGGAACCTTTTTGGCAGTCCGTGGAAGACCTACCCGAGTCTCGCATTCGAATTCTGCCAAACTGGCCAACGGAAAGGTCCCTTGACACTCTCTTGAAGACAGCAACGCTGACGTGTATTGACGATACGCGTGGGACGAGGAGTCGCTCCTCGCCTTCGCCACGCTACCCGTTTTTGACAGGGTACTGTACTGTACAATGAACATAAGAGAGGGAGAGAAAGAGAAAAACTTGAACCGAGTGACGCCGAGGCAAGACGGAATTTAAGCTGAGCGCGGGAGAGAGAAAACATCGTAATGGAATATGCAAGTTCCCTCCAGCACTTTGCGCTCAATATCGTCAGTACCCGCTACCCAAACACAAACACACGAGTTATAGTGCAGTATCTGCGGATCCCCTTTCTTTCCCCCTCTCCGTGTGGTTTGTGCTCAGTGCGGTACAAGTAATCCGGTGAGGACGACTAACACCGACTCGGAGCCCAAATTCGCCAGTAATACTAATTCACCCATGCTTTTTAGGAGGCGCGAATCGCGGAGGGTCGTGAGGAAACATTCCTGATGATTTTACGTGAAACGAATTCCAATTGAATCGAAGGACCTATTTTTTGGAAAGGAAGGATGAACGAGAAATCACGGAGCTGAAAGGAATCGTGAAAAAATCGAGAGTCGTTTTCAAGTCGATTTATAGTTAACTAACGGTGACTTGGTTGAGGAATAGTTTAGTAACCATCCAAAAAGATCAAGAGTCTAACGTAATGCTCGGAGGAGGGAATTTAACAGCTTGAGTGTCAGCCGCATTCAAGTTAGCTTCATTAAACAGTAGAAATTTCAGGAGTAGAACCCGAGAAGGAGACAAAGTTTCTTTTTCCCCCGAAAGATGGATCAATCTTAATTACTCGACCCAAGTTTTTTACTTTTTTTCTTGGGGAAAATCGATAAAAAAGTGGGCAAAAAATAGATTATCGTTTTCCCTCTCAGGAAATGAAGATTGAATGAGTACATATGAAAAAAGCAAAAAAGAGACGACATTGAAGAGAAGTTCTGATTTCTCAGTCCAAAAGGAAGTAAGACTTCCGTTCTCTCGAAAAAAAAGCAATTGCGGAAGAGATATGGCGAAGGCCCAGAAGTGTTTGACATGCGAGTGCTTTGGCGATATGCTAATGGGTAGGAAAGGCTCCCAAAAGCCTCCAAGAAGAAGTCGTTTGGCCATCTTTTCTTCAATTTCGTTAAAGGCCCCGAAATAGAAACTGACAGGATTACGTCTTGAATTTTCAAACTTTTTCAAACTCTGCACACACAGTCATCGAGCTTTATGTTTCTTTTCTTTTTACCTCCGTAGCTCCTTCATCTCCACTACGTGAACAGCGTATCAAATTCGAGCGATACAGATGTATTATGTGTATGTGTGTTTGTGTATGTATGTCCTGATGAAGACGAGGAAACTGTGGCGAACATTAGTGAATCATTAAGACTTGAAGGGACCAACTGCTATGTCTGCCAAATTCAGAGTCAAATGCACGTTGTCACGCACCTTACATTACTAACGAATTCAGCTTTGACTGGTGAAGGGGTGAATCGATCCCTGTCCCGTTCCTTTTACAAGAGGATGGGGTCAACTTTAGCACTTGGGGATTTCTCCCCTTGGTGGTGAATGAAGGAATTTCTGCATGTCACAAAACTCGAATTTTGTTCTCGCAGAATTATTAGTCCAAGATCACCGGGCTCCGCTAAAACTTGTCGTTGTTAATGATCATTGAAGCTTGAACCTTTGTCTGAGCTCGTTTAAAGCTGGACTGAATCGAAGTTTCGCGTCTGGGAATCGCTATAGGACGCCGAAGAGTCCAAGGAAAAGATGAGGGCGAGATGCTGCGCATGTTTGTCTTTGCAGCGCTGCTTTGGCCCGGGTACAGGGAAAGGCAAAGGGGGGAAACTGAAGCGTGTATACATTGATAGCTCCCCCCCAACACGAGCTCGGCAAAGAGAAGAGAATGGCAAGGTTTTACCCTGAAAAAAAAGCAAAGCTTCTTTGACTAGGAGACGTAGAAAAATGAGCTTTGAAAGCCTCTTTTGTATTCGACTAAAAAGAACGGCGGTCCTACGGTCTTAGGTACGTGCCACGCAAAGGTCACAACAACACAAGAGGTCCATTGCTTAGGCAAAGTCAGTCTGGTGTTGGGCGAATTTATGAAAACGTCCGCCCTTAAATTACTTTTAAGAATGGAATATTCAGGCTTTTCCTTCTCTTTATTTTTCTTTTTTCTTTCGAGGAGTCTGCTCAAGCTTAGAAGAAAAGCACCAACGCTTGGGCTCTCGTATCGTGCGTTGGAAGCCCAGCTAGTTATGCGAGACTTCAATTGTTAAGCCATATTTCACATACTAAACGTTCCCTGCAAAGTTTACCCTAACGTAAAACCATTTAGTGTCCTATTAAATCCCAGAACTCAAGGCCTATAATTGCAAGTAAATGAACATTTATGTAATTATTCCGGCTCATTTTCCCAGAGCTCAGAGCAGACACTAATAACATAAATAGTCGTAAGTGAATTTCTAACTATTTAATTTCCCTGAGAAAATTTCAGCTTGTAAAAGTTATTAGAAGTGTACAGAAATAAGAGATTGCTTCTGTTTGTTGGATTAGTGTAAAGCTTGACTGGCTCTCCGTTAGGCGGCTGGAAGTTTGTTTTCTCTAGCATGGGGTTGCGGGTGGGAATGGAGAAGAGGGGAGAAACGAGGTTCCCAGAAAGCTAATAGCTAAGTGTAGCTTTGCTGCACTGTGGTGCCAAGTTTGTTATGGAACAAACTAAGGGCTAACTTTCTTTGGGCTTTTGTATATTATTTTATCCTCTTGTTATTTCTCGTCTGGAAAAGCTTGAAGGCACAGGTCACGATTTATGTGAAGCCGAAGACTAATGAAGGCTTGATTGAGTCGTAGGTGGAGGTAATGAGGCTCTTGAATGTATTGGGGCTGAAGAGCTTGTCGATTAAGCCATCCCAAAGCGAGGTGTTCGTTGATTATTCGAGTACCCAGTTGGCAGTTTTGGTTGCGCTTTCCAGTTAATTGGGTTGGATCCACGTGCTCCTAACTCGGTGGGCATGTAAATCTGTGCGGAGATTCCAAGCGTGCGACGAAGGTGTACTCTGCAGCGCCTTAGAAATTTGAATTTAACATTCCAAAGTAAAGCTGGAAGGTAATGCAGGCTAACGTTGCCGTCAAGCGGCGAACATACTGAACACACTCGCAGGAAATTGTGTACTCGAGTCAGCTTCCGTCGCGTTGTTCGTTGCGATAAAAGCTATAATAGAGGCATTTTATGCATGAGAGCTGCAGATAAGAAGTCTCACCCCGTTTGGTCTGGTTGTTGACACAAAGTGAAGATGAAGGAGCACAGGAAAAGCGCATACAGAGAAAACGCTATTAAGGAGTGCTACGCTCCGTTTGAGTTGCATAGCGTTTATTCTGGCGTCTTAGTTGCTTGCATTCCTTGAATGATGTGCGCAACAATGCCACAAGTTTGCTGGTCGTCTTTGTGAAGTACCAACTTCGTTGGCAGTGAAATGCTCACGAATTGTACAAACAAATTGCTTTCATTTTGCATTGCGTTAGTTAAATGTAATGAAGACAGACGTCGGGAGCAGAAACTCCCAACTTGGATCGCAGGATTCGTTGAACACAGCATTGAATACCAACTTTCTTTTCAGGCTTACGAAAAGGATGGCAAACATACAAGAAAAACGAAAAAAAATTCCATGTGATCATTCTTACTTTCTAAACGTAAAAATAGTTTTGCGTTGAGCAGTAGCAGAAGGAGAAACGAAAGAAGCGAAAGTCGAAATCTCGTGTGGGCCATCAGTGTCAAAGTATTACGGCTATTCACGCTTCATCGCTGTAATACACTTCGATGTCTTTTCTCTTTTTCTGTTGGCGCCACGGACGTCGCACGGTAAGAAAGATGGATGGGTAAAGAGGAAGAATAACGGTGGTTATCTTTACACATTCCATGTTAACACGCTGGAAGAGAACCTATATAACCTCTCCCCCTTCAGACACTCAATTCCGTTTCATTCTATCCAGAAATTCCCCGGCACTCCATCATATCGATCACTGGCTGGTAATACGTGCGGTTTTTATGTATGGATGATCCGTTACAACCGCTATAGTTAAGCTTCTCTCCATCTTTATTAACTTTCGCCTTACAAGAACGTCATTTATTTTTCTTGCACCTGCTGTGGAGTTGCCTCAAAGTCTCATAAAAATTCCAGCTGGAGGTTTGAAATGTGGGAGCCACACAATATAGGAGCTATTAAGCATGTAACATAGTTTTATACAATAAAAGTTATGTTATATATTATTATATTTGGGCATTAGTTTAAAATAAGCTTAGGAAGTACGAAAGTTTTGATCCTTGCCCTACTCTAAAACTTCAACTTGTTTAAACTTTCAGTGCAGATCACAAGTTTATTCTGTTGTTTTAAATTATGAACGTTTGAAAATTAAGCCCTTTTGTATTCTCCGGCTAGCGAATAACTTTATGTCTGTCTAATTTATTGGCCTTTCCTGTTTCTTGTCAGAATCGCTTTTTTGCTTGAAAACGTACGTAAAGATGCTGCGTGATATATTCTGTTTGTGAGCATAGTTTCCACAAAGCGTCGACCATTTTGTTTGTGAATTGGCGCCAAAAAGTTCCTTTGTAGTACAACAATTCCTGACAAAGTCACATGTAAAATCCGGCCAATGTTACACTGAAGGTCGGACAAGCGAAGCGGGAAAGAAAAGCCGTTAACATATTTTCTTTCCTTCTGTTGTTATAGGATTTTTTTTCCAGCGAGTTTTTCTACCCCCACAAGTAGGCGGCGCGGGGATTAATCGAGCGATTATGAGCCAAAAAACCCCACACTATTGTAACCAAATGGCTTAAACCGAGTTGACCAAAGCAATAGTGTTTTAAATCCTTTTTTGGTGAGGTACAATCAAGATCTACATTTTTTACTGCTTTTCTTCTACGGGATTTGTTGCTATCTTTGTTGCTGCAAAAAAGGGTAGCGAGACTTTCTGGCACACGTTGGGATCGCGGCAACTTGGAAATTCAGCAAAAAAAATGGCTACTGGAAACGTTAGTTTCTGGTTTGGCACGTTCTAGGAAATTCGTTTTACGTATTAAAAGTATTAAAAATTCGCTTTTCCGTTTATAGCGTACATTGTCGGGCCATATGGTCCGACAATGTAATATTCAACAGCTAAAAACACTGAGACCAGTTATTGCGTTTCCCAAAGTTTGCTAAATTCCGCGTGTCTCTGTAATTGCCAATTGCATACCGAACCTTCCTCTTGGTTATTTGTTCGAAATTGCTAGGCCGTGGGCAATTTATAGCTTTGCGGCAATGGAGACATTTTGTCCTATTTATAGACAATGCTCCAATATCCTTCCGGGTTTAAGCCGGTCTCGAAAGCCGGTTTTCTTATGTTACATCTAAGGGTTCTGAAGTTACGAAACCAAAGAATGTAACGTTTTCTTACCACGAAGACTTGCTGATTGAGTCACTTTTGTCCCTAAGTGCTTCATGTTAGGAAGAGAAAGAGGAAATGCTGTTAGTAATTGTGTGTGGGTTATATTAACATCAATTTTCATGAGCTTCTTGCACGCCTTTTGGATGCTGAACAATCTAAAATTGGGTTTCAAGTTCCTTTTTTTAAAGGCGTTAAATTTCCTTTGATTGTTAATCCTGAAACCTACAAGGTCATCAGCAAATTTGTAATTGTAGCAATACAGGTAAATATGCACTCATTATAAAGTAATAGAGTACATTTTGCGGTTAGTTGATTACTGCAAAAAAGGTCGAAATGATTGAATACGCCCTACAGGAGTGTTTTGCTAATTGGGTTTAGTTTCAGATTTTGGAGGGAGAGTGTGTTGTTGTTGTTGTTTTTTAAATTTAAGTGGATTTCTCCGAACTCACGTGTGATGTCTTCCTTGTCAAAAACAGAGTAATTCTCTCGCGTCACCAAACTCATTAGTTACCCTGAATAATTACATTTTGTGCTAGCATTGTTTCTTCACGAGAGATCTTCTGGCAAAGGAAATTTTGCATATTAGAACTTTCGCATAATATATTTGCATATATAGATTGAAGGTAAAATCAATACTGAAACGTACAGTATAGTCGAATTTCAACCGTTACGAAAATGTAAACTGACAAACATGCTACGGAAAAGTGAATTAAACTCTTTACACCAGAAAGAAAATTTTGTCTTCGTGCTAACGTTGTTTGCATTGGAACTTCTACTCTTTTGCTTGAATGAAGATTGAAGTAAGAGCTTTTGATTTTTTGTATTCCAGCCTCAGTAATTCCGCGGAGTTTATTCAAACGTATTCTCTCAAGAATTTGCCGCATTTAACATTAGGGTGGAATTTTCTTTTTCTCTTTTTGCATTGCAGTAAGCCTAAGCGGAATTTTGTAAAGGGGAAGTTTCTGTAGTTTTATAACTTTGCTCAATTTTAACCTTTTTCGAAGGGAAGCATTCGATACTTCTGTCCTTGCCTCTTGCAGGTTTATGTCAAGTGCCTATTGCTCTCAACTCAAGACCACTTTTTGTGCAACAGTTTTTGCCCATCGCGCATGGATTTGCAACTGGACGAGCGGAGCAAGATCATAGATAACGAAATGGGGCGTAGCCATAGCGCCGATCTGTGATAGTCCAACTTGCTACGATCCCAGTAAGTGGACATGCTCGATAGAGCTTTATGCGACGAGTATTACTAATTGAATTTGAACGGTTGCTCTTCGTCTCGGCTCTCATATTCATGGTAGTTCAGATTAGCTGCAAAATGCTATCATTGTAATTCAATTTTCCGAGTACGTAAATCGAATTTAAACCCAAAAAGCTGACTTGCAAGTTATAAAGAGTTTGAATCTTCAAATAAAACGAATTTCCTTGGTGGCATTCTTGACGAAATACTTACATAGTATGGTATTTACATGTTACGTACATTTTAGCACGTGAAAGGAAACTTATCAGATCCTGGTGTTTTAGAACTGGGGAATTTCATCTTGGGTTCAAAGCTTTTCTTGTTTCTATCCTGGTGGAGGCTCTTCTTTTGCTAGAAGTTTGCAATGAATGCGCCTTCAAGGCTTGCTTATGGATGTACGAGTTTAGGCTTGGATTTCAATGGCTTTACCCGGTATCGTGGAATGAAAACGAAAGGCATGAACGACTCAGGCATGTTGGAGTTTGAGTACTTTACAGGCAAGTATAGTGATAATTATTTGCACAATATATTTTAGCCTGTGCCAGGAAACTCAACCCTGTCATTGTATCCAACTTTGAGTAGCTTATTCCAAGACACAGATCGTATAATGAACCCATCTTTGCAATTTCCGTGAAAAGAAAAAGTTCGGAAGAGCGAACATTTCCAACAATATAGTGCAGAAACAGACGCCCAATTTCCTGATTGCAAAAGTCATTAATAATTTGAGTATGTGCTTTTTCAGTATTTAGTTCCTTCAACAATTAAACTAGTGAAAATTCCCTTTGGCAGTAAAATTTCTAATTATAAATTAGAATCAAGTGAATACTTTAGAATGATCTTTAATACATAAAAAGGATTTACATAAATATTTAAGGTTATCGTTCATAAGGTTATCATTAAATATAAGCCTTTGGATCATAACTGGAAAGAAACTCACTTCACTTATAAAGAAACGCTAATTGCAACACGTAAATTATTTTATCTTATCCTAGTCCTATAATTAACTAATAACTAAAGTATGACGCGCAATTTCACGCAACGATGGGTTCCTTTCTTTCAAGATTAGGAAATGTTGGACCTCGTATAGCTGCACTTTGGTTAACCCTATATATACAACAGTTCAACGTTATTTTTTTTTCTTTGCTGAACAAAGAACCTCTAGTCGTTGATTCTTGGGTGCGCACTTTAAAGAAGGATGGGCCGAATTGCCTCTGATGATCGTTACACTGCAAAAGTGAAGCTAGTGAAGAAAATAGTTAAGGCAAAGTAAAATCTCTTCGATATAAGAAGACATTCTGGGACTTTCCCCACGCAAAATAGCGAAGAAAAAGACTAGAAATTCACACGAAGAAAAAAATGGAGGCAGCACCCCGGATCATTGATTTGCCCTTTAACGGGTCTCCATCTCCAGTTCGTTTGGTACTTTTCTGCCAGGCATAATGCGAAATGCAAGACTTTCCGAGACCATTTTTCGTGGTATTATCTGGATGCCATATAATCCTATTCTTTTCCCTTGGGGCTATAACGATTGTCTTTTATTCAGGTAAATCTCCAGAGCACGCTCCTGAGCTCCTGAGTTTAAAGATCAAAACTAACGGAAGGAAATAAATACATTTTTCTATTTTTACTTTCTCATTTATTTTCCTTATTTTATTTATCAGGGTATTAAAATTACCTAAACAAATTAGGTATATTTTATTTCACATCGAAGAAATTCGATCTATTTTTATGGATTAGAAGCAAAAACATTTTTTCTTTTGGAAGTTAGGTTTGTTTATTTCTTTTATAGAAAGAAAAAGGGGTTTTGAGGACCAAGTCCCTTTTCCATCATTTTCCGTTTACATCAGCTTGAGGTGACATTCTCCGAAAAGTGCAACTCCCACTCTATATATTGAACGCAAAAGTGTGACAAATGAAATAAGCGAGCGATTCCGACAAATGCTATTTTCAGAAAAAATGAAATACAAGGTTTTTCTTAAAAGTAACGAAATATATATCAGCTAGAATTCGTGTAGTCGTTTTCAGGGGAGTTTCTTTCTTCCGTTTCCCTTTTGCACGTCAAGATCTATGTATAAACATAAAGTATGCATTTGGGGTATTCACAACAGTTTTTATTCTTATACCGGATTGGAAGGGTCTGTCAAATGCACTAGGGCAGATCGCCATTTCTTGCTTATGGAAAACGGCTTTTTTGGCACGGCAAGCTAACTTGCTTCCCATACAGGGGTGTCTTATCCGAGTCATGAATACGAAATTACCTTTTGCCTTTTATTTATTTTTTGGGGGGTGAGGGGGGTAATAACGCCCTATCTGGCACAGGCTTTTCTTGCTCCCTTAAGATCATTTGATCGTGCTGCTACAAAAGTTGAAAACTGCCAAAGTGGCAATTTGGGCGGTTACTACTAGCAACCTTGTGATCCACTTAAAAAACTTTGGCTGCGGATTAACGGTCTCAAAAAATCCCCCTCTTTGCCTTACCACGCCATCATCTTCTCGACTCCCTTGGTATTAAGGTATATAGGTATCAGGGGTGGCTACTATTACGGGAGTGACGACCAAAAAGCAGCCAGGAAGTTAATAATGTATAATGAGCAGCCAAGTTTCGACGGTTTAGAGAGCGATTGAGACACGTAATTTTCATGAGGTTTCCAGCTGCTGCAGTGCAGAACTATTTGGAGCCCAAAGGAAAGGAAGATCACAAACACACCCAGTCAGGCGAGGGTATATGAAAACTTCAATTTGGTGTGTGCAAGTTTTAAAGATATACCATTTGGACTTTTGGGGGGGAAGAGGAACTTTTGCTTTACTGGCTCGTGGGCTTTACTTCTCGTTGGTTCTGAAATAACAACGACCTCAACTTGATGGGCTTTATTACAGTGCTCTTTCAACTTAATAAGATTTCAATCCAGTTCCATGCCAAGCTTCTTAGAGATATTGATTCCCATAATTGAGAGTTTGTTTGGGAACGACATGGAGGAAATTGCGGGCAAGCTTCTACCGACGACTCCAAATTCCAAGCCTTTTTTGGGGGGATCCTTTTGTGGTGCCACCAATGCTTGCAACGTTGAGGTCCAGACGTCTGTCGAGCGGCTATTGAGAGTCGAAATGAGAAGTTTGGAATCGACTTTATTCGACCCACAACTTTATTTTAAGATGATATTCCTTGGGGCGAAATTGCTGCACTACGTTACTTCAAATGGAGCTATTTCTCTGTCATGACTTCGATTTCTAGATATTTACGATTATTCAGCCTTCATAAAAATTGTCTTTTACTGTCTTTCACATTTCGGCAGTTTGAATCGCTTCTTGAAGAGGTTATTTACAGTCAGTTAAGTCGATACAGGTGTGGCAAAGAGTTGAAAGCAATTGGCAGCACATTTTATTTTAAATTATAAAAAGAATTTAGTGCTTGGCACCTAATTAAGGTGTAAAATTAGAATCAAATTGTATATTATACCGTTTAAATGCAGAATGTGCTGGCAATTTCACATCAAAACGTGTGCAAATTACTAATATAATATTTTGAAAGGCGTTACAAGAAATAAAATGGCAGCTGCGGAGCCCTGCATAATACCCAAAACGACTTTTGTCTGAAAAGAAATATTCTAGACAAAGAAATTTACAAGCCCTTTTTTGTGAAGACCATTTCCGGGTAGACTAATTTTCGCCTCCAAAGTGGGTTTCCTTCTTGGGTTGGCCATGAAATTAGCTCCATTTTTTAAAAGTTAAAACCTCATACATTTCGCAGTAGCAAAGGGAAACTGTTGCATAAAAAACGGGCGTAATATCTAAATTACTGTCTAACTAACCCGCGTTTTAGACTCTGTAACTTTCTTTTTTATTTTCAGGAAGTTAAACGATACCCATTTCGTTCCCAGACTCGACCCTATATTCTTGCGTTAGAATGCACGTGTAGTGAGATCTAAAGCAGTCTAAAGTTTCGTTAGCGTTTTTTGTTTCCTTTTCTTTTTATCTCCATCGTAACTGTAGGATAAACGTGAACTATACCGTATAACTAATTAGTGTATCGTATAGCTTGTATGTTACGTATCGATTTCTATACAATCGATACGTAAAGCATCTCTGATTTGTTTATTGTACAGTACACTGCAAATCTCAGTTAGGAAATGTGTATAGCAAGAAAGCTTAAAGTTTTTGAATTCATAGTCCTAGAACAAGGAAGAAATAGTTCGTCATGTTTTATAATTGGGAGCAAGGATTTCTATGACCAAGAAATATGGTCAAGGTCCGGTAAACAGCTCTTTGTGTTTTTGACAATTCTACATTGCGACTTTGCGTGGGCTTCCAAGTTTCCATCACACATCAGAGTAGGCGAGTGTTTAATTTCTCATAATATTCTCTCTTTTAAGAAATAGAATAGAAAATCAACGGCGTTGCTATGGTGACGTTTTTCACAAAAAGGAGCTTATCTATTTCAAGCTTTATTTTCTAGACTATTGTGTGCCTTCGTTCACAGTTACCTGCTGCCTTCACACAATCTGCAGCAAATGCACAGTAAGTCGTAATTGTTTACTTTCCTCTCTAAAGCGTCTTAAGTCTAGACAAAAAATTCGTGTTTTGATCTGCGACTTTTATGTAAGAATACTCGCCAGTATATCCTACGCCGGAAAAAACCGCCAGATAAAAAACAATTTTTTTCTTGAGCATGTATGGAAATGTTTGTTCTCCGTGCTTTATGTCTGCGACTGGAAAACAAGCCAAAGACATATTACGGAAGAAGCAAATCCCTTGACGTAAAATCGCCAATACCCTGTGCTGAAATACTACCAAGGACATTGGTTAGGTCACTACAATGAACAGTTAACGATCTTTTAGAAGGTTTGAATGCAATTGTAATTTTAAAATTTTTTATAACGAGATTGCTGCAAGACGTTTTTCCTACAAAAAAGATTAATTCGATTCTTTTTCGATTAAAGGACCAAAGGCAGTCTTTTTTCCAAAACTGTCTAAATTATAAGGAAGAGGAAAAGAGTTCGCGTGAATTACTGTACGCCATTTCTACCCTTTTGAAAGAGTTTACGGAGATTATATCTCAATAGAGAAGCAAATCTTTGTAGGAAATAAACAAACTTTTTTTTACCAGCTTTTATATCAACAGAAATGCATTTTTTATTCCTCTTGTTAACAACAAAAACTCGTTCAGCAGATAAAAACCGTTCTTCTCTTTACTCGGGATTACTACGTTTCTTACAATTGGAGTTGGATTTTTTTTCCTTTTTTTATTTTTTTTTAAAGCTACGATAGTAAATCATTTTCTCTGAAACGACAAACCTTGATGCAGGATGGTATTTCTAATTGAATACATTAAAGCATTGGAAGGATGCTGGCTGGTGGAATAAATCTTAGAAAGAAATGCAGATTATTTCTGCGGTATATTTTAAAACTGTACTTACATCTGTGTGGGAAGGAATTTTAGGAGCGCGGAATCTTAGTATACGCATGCATCACTCACCGTTTTTATAATGCAAATTTTGTCTTCGTAACAAAAGGAGATGAGTTTTTCACGAACTCGGTCACCAAATGGCGAGCTTTCCGATGTATACAAGAACGCTCCCCATGCATGATATTGCTTTTTTCATTCCTTTTCTTTCCTCGACTTTGTGCTCGTGTGCGAAACATTCAGTTTACATATATGGTAACGTGTGACTATGTTGTACGTATTACCATGTCAAATACTAGCGCAAGAAGAAGAAGAAGTTGCTAGAAAAAGGGAAAACAATTCTTCTCAAATTTAATAAACTCTATAATTTCTGCCTACAACTCTAAATTATTATATTTTCACTACAGGGCAAATAAATTTATCTAAAACTTCAGTTTACAGATTTCAATTTTACCGACATTACATTAACACGTGAAATTACCTTCAATTTTCATACGCATTTTAGTGTTATTTATTTTCTAATATGCAGTTTTGTGCCCGTCAGTTTATTTTCGTAATTATTATTTCCGTAGCTTCTCAATTTATTAAATAATAAATCCCGGTTAATTAAATGCATCAGAAATATTCCGATTTCCTAGTGCTTTAATCAATTTGGCCCTAAATCGGATCCTTATCTCTTTGGTATTTTTAAAAAAAATTATTTTTTCGTTAAATATACTAGCACATTGTTAGTATTGTTTAGTATTATTTTCTTAGGAATAACTCTTAAAGAAAAAGATTGTTTCAAGAAACAACAAAAGTTGAACATAAAATTTATTTTCGCTTCAGTGGTTATTTTTAACTGCTGATCTAATCACGACCGAGTTAGTTTTAATTGGGTTTTTATATGGTCCTTTTTATATGGCGTTGTCGATTTTAAAGCAGGCACACAGCTTTCCCATATGGGGTCTAGACATGTACCCTATTTCTTGCTTCATTCGTTTCGGTATAGCTCCAAGGTAGACAGAGCGGAGGAGAGTTATAAAGCATCGAACCGACATAAAAGAGCAAAAGAGTGTTAGTAGCCACGCACCAGCCATGCCCGGGGGCTAGGAGGCCAAAGGAGTGACCGTGTGACATCCGGACCCGATGTTACACAGTTAATAAAGATTAATTTCCAGGACTCGTCTGTTGACCAACCGAGTTTTATTAAGAAAAAATGACTGTATTTCTGTCTAAATTCCCTTACGAAAAGCAAATCACAAGACTGGAAATTTATCCTACGAAATGGTTACAAATATCACGCTATAAACTCGAAGCCCGACCCGCCAGACCAGCTAAAGTCAATACAGTCAATACTTTCTCTTTCCCAACTCGTTCGCACTGTGGCTTGGGATTAATTACAGGCCTGTTTTCCCTGGAAACTATATTAGATCGATGAGCTGGCTCTGACTGTGAGACAAATTTAGCGTAAGACACACCTCTTATACTTAAGATGAAAACCAACTCAAAAATACATACGACTCCCTGAAAAAGTCGCACGGCTGTAGGGTTTAGGACGCGTTGGTGGCTTCCATTTATACAGAAGCAACGAAAAGTCCTTTGCTCATTCATTTCACTATGTTAAGCTATATTTCAGTTGTGTGTGTTTACCCCAGCTGCTATTTATTGACAACAAGACTTCCATGTTCGGCAAGTGTATGCTCTGTCTGATCTTGTACCCACAAGGCGTCCTGAAGTATGCTTACAAAGATAACCATAGTGAGTATTGTGGTTGAAAGTATACCATTGGTTTGCTTGGGCCGTTTTTCTTGCATCTATTTCCACACGTTCCATAACGTGGAAAAGAAGAGTTTAATCTCTTTAACGAACGTTCATTTCCTACGGCAAAAAGCTTGCAGTACGTTTTCTGGACCCTTGTACGGTACGTACCGGCACAGGAAATGAACCCGTACATCTTTTTTTTTTTTTTTAGTTTGTCTTGACTTGCAAAACTAAGCGAGCTAGAAAGGCTCCGTCAGGCATGCTTTATAGAATATTTGTCCGAGACGTATGGGTCAGTCTACTTGGCTTCTCAGCGAACGTACATAAAGAAGTAAAGCCTTTCTGCGGATCAAGCGATTTCTGCGCTAGCTGGATGAACAAACGTCCGTGGCATCTGAATCCATTATGCATGACGCGCAAGGGATATGCACCCATAACCATGTCACACTCTTAAATCCCACATGAACCCTAATATGTGTCCTCTTCAAGCTATTCCCTTTTTCCTCCTTTTTTTCTAATAGGGTAAGACATTCAGCAGCACAGACAGATCATTCTTTCACTTCACTCCAGGAAATCAAAGAGGAACTCATTTCCATAGTCTGAGTCGAAAAGAAAACAGGTTTCAGATTGGGAAAACAAAAACGAAAGATTTTGCTCATTAGGTGAAGTGAAACTCGAGTCAAGAACTATGACTCGATGTTACTGGCGCACATTACTTTCTAGGTATATACAAATCCTGAGAGCAGGGTGACGACGCTATCAACGCGAATGCTTGGCAACTTCTTGGAACTTTTCGTTACCATGGTGCACCCTTAACTTAACACGGACTCATTTTGTTAGAATACTGTACATGGGGTAGAACGTAAACGGTTGTGTTCGTACTTTGTCTGCAGAAGGCTGAAGTACTCATTCGATTCCATAGGTATTTGGTCAGGCCTCTGCAGCCTTAAATATTGTATTTGGCAATTATTTGTAATACATTTAAATGCTCGTCTTACAATTCTTAGCAATTCGTGTTCTTTTAGTAAACATTCATTTTTGATTAATTTCTAATGTTAAGCAATAACATGATTTATTCTTCAACCTTTAACAATTCGAATAGGTACGACAACAATTCTTCACAATTCTAACATTTCTAATAATTCTTACATAATACAATTAATTAAGTTTCCAAGTCTTTGAAACTTGAAGGAAATTAATTTCTGCTGCTATACCTATATGACTTACGTAAAGTTCGGAGTGAGAATCTGTGTCAATACCTCTATTAACTGCCTGTTTTTTCCTTACTGTTCCATCCAAAGTTATACTGTATGTCCTAACTTTTGCGAGTCGATGCAAGAAAAACCCCTCGTCGACTACACTATAACTAATATTGGCTCGATGATAATGCAATCCTAGCCCACTAAAAACGAGAGACAGACCCTGAGAGCATAACGTGTATACATTATGCTGGAGTACAATATAAAGAGAGTACTAGCATGCCAGAAAGGAAAAGAAAAAGCCTCTCCTAGTGCTTCCGAACGCGAGTTCCACACACCAGCAGGCCTCCGGTATATATGTCTAAGGTTCCTTGGGGCTTCGCACGGAGAGAGGCGGTTTGGAAGCTGCGGGACTCGAGGAGGATCAATAAAACGTCTCGTAGTTCTCCCGGTGCTCCACGCAATGGCACGAACGAAGCAAGCAAACGGCAAATGGGTGTAGTCGTACTTTTGCCACCCTTATATGTGTTCTTAATGGGATAGGATAGAGTGGCGGAGGCACAAAAGCGAGAGGCTGTGTACACCAAATCCATAATCGTATTCCAGCGTAGTATTGCTGCCAAGTAGGGGGTGCCGTTGTCTCTCCGGCAACGGCAATTACTACTTTTTTTGCAATTAATGGATGGACAAGTTTTTTAATCCATGGAGGAAAAGTAAGTTTTCTGGCCGAGAGCACTTGCGTGGTTCAAAATGATCGTTATAGCCGTTCTCTCAAGGATTCTTATGTTAAGATACAAAGACTTGAAACACGTGCACACGCATCACGCACACCTATCTAGCCACGTTTCAAACCAACTCGTAGGTACAAAGGGACATTTCTTGGATCGAACTTTCTTTTGGATCTATAAAGTCTCCTGTTCAACTCACTTTGAAACGTGGACTGAGAATGCGATGCGTGTGATTACATGGGTGAGGGAATTAATGGAAAATCGTTCCTATGGCTTCATTAGGGCTTCAACATTATTAGCTATAAATCCAAATGTTGTAAATGCTAATAAATGGGGACCAGTGTGAGGTTGGGGGTGTGCGAAGCATACCTAATGCGATTGCTAATGCGGTCTTTTGGGCTAGGGTCTATATGGCGAAAGGAAACGGATTTTCTGGGTCATGTACTTTCAGGAAATTTCTTTAATACGCATTAGCCTGCCGTATACCGCTCTAAAACTGGGTTTTATCTACTTCTGCTACTTAAAAAAAATAGTTATTTTTCTAGTTAATGTGTACTTTGAATGATTCTCACTTTATAAGAAAAAATACTTTCTGCACCCAACAGTTGTATCTGCAGTAATTGCCACGCCCTACCTGTGTGCATATTTCGGTACGGATTTTTATTACAATTTCTTAACGTTAAAATATTTATATTTAATAAATTTTCTGCCAATAAGAAATAACTTAGTGACATAAAGTAGAAGCTAAAGCAATTGGTTTGTCTTTCGCCCATATGAATTTGAATTACGAAATTGCAATTATAACATTGATTAAATTTAACGATCTTGCTGTTTAAATCTGGTTAGTTAGTGCAATTACTTTAAGAAATCTTAAAGAAAGCAGTAATCGAAAGGTTTTCCTCCAGTTATGTCTTTATCGCTGATGGTGCAATGAATATTTCTAGCTAGGAAAGAAAGAACGGGGAAATCGACTATTTTTTAGAGTTACTTTTGTGCCAGCATCCCGCCAATGTCATGTGTCAAGAACCGTCTTAACTTAGACGACTCGGAGCGACTCAAGCATACATTGGAGGAGCGAAAGACATTTTGCATCCAAGCTGGGTCGAATAATTTTTTTCTATTTTTTTTTTATTTTCTCCAACTCTGTAGCCTTAAACTGGCTCCTTTTTTTGTTTAATAAATTCTCAGCTTAAAGGGTTTTTGTGTAAGAAGTGTGAGAATAAAAGGAATATCTTTTAGGCTGTTGTCAACCGAGAGAAGAATAGAATGGGTTGAGCCAACGATTTCCATGTATATGGGAGGTAGAAATGAAAAGGCGAGAGAAAAAGGGGGGATCTTCCGACAAGTGAATGAGTTAAACTTGGATCTCCACCTAAACGGAAATTAAAAAACGGAAAAACAAAAAACCACTTGGCACTATGGCTTTTGCGTCTGGGTTTTGGAGGTTTCTACGCGGCGCCGCCTGCAGCCACCGTTTGAAAACTTCCCCAAATGTTGGCGATTGTGTGTTGTGTGGCGTTGCTCCTTCTGCTGCTACCTCTTTTCTTTCTCCTCCCCAGGGAACACTCGAAATCGCAATCAAGCGTATCATAAAACCCAGCTAACCTCCCGAAATGAAGGAGAGAACTTAAGCACTTTTGCGCTGACTGATGGATCATGTCTGTGTCATGAACGACCGTGTGGGACTTTTTCCTCCACGACGTAGGACATTCCACGCACTCTTTTTGGGCCCGCAAACTTGCCGACTCCGCTATTAATCTTGATAACTAATGGACGAGATTGTCCCCAGCCATGAAATTATCGTGTCGGGGAACAAAATACCCAGTGCTGTTCCTTTAGTCAGTACTAGACAGTGAGAGATTATGTTTACAGAGACCAAATTTCTGCCTCGACACACTTTGCCTGTTCTCTTTCTCTTCGTCTTGGAGCCGGAAAGAGAAAGATGCATAGGTCAGCCGAGGATATTCTGTCACATTTAGACTCCTTGAAGGGTTGCATGTCGTGTCCATTTCTCTTAGTTGTTTAGCTTTTTGCTGACGAATTAGGAAGACCTGACAAATCAGACGCTCGCTTGTCGTATTTTCAAAACGTTAGACGGGGTCGTAACCTTATTCCCAAACCTAAATAAAGAAAAGCAAAAAAAAAAACGATTCGAAACTGACCCTTGACTTAAACTAGTAGTAATATTGATTAAGCCAGTACGTGAATTCGACTTTAAACGGCGTTGAGAAAACTTGAAATTATTTTTTGTGGAAGAATAGTGAGGACACCTATCGGAAGCAATTAGCGTCTGTTGCAGCATCCTGAACGAAGAATGGTTAGAATATAATATATAGATACAAAGCTTAAGGTATTTTTCGATACAGTTATTTGTAACACTATAAATTAAATATTGCAAGCAGCGTTGTTATTAAAAACGGTAGGCTAATTAGTGTTAATGTATTTAAAATGGGCGAATATTATTTTGCGGTGAAACGGAGCTGTATACATCTTGCTATGCATCTTCTCGGAAACCGCCAGTTCATTTCGCAACCGAATAAACCACATCCGCCATTGTGGTTTTCTACCAAAGGAAACCATATACGCGTCTACTAGAACTTTAGCCCAGAAAAATGTATCTTGATCAGTCAGGAACATAACTTGGTCTGAAAAAGTATGGAGTGGTGCAACCGAAAACGCAAGATTTGCTTCTACTGTAAGTTTTGCTTTTCTTTCAAAACACAATTACCAGCGTTTCTTGCAGGGACTGTGGCTGGCATCATCACAATAGAAGCATGCATATTTTTTTTCATGCTTCTGTATTTTAACTCTGAAAATGCTGCATATGAACGACCGCCAGATCATTCGGCAACCTCGCACGGTGGCCTTAAAGGAGAGGATACAAATTCGATATCTTCACCCAAACCTACTAACATGGGTCACTTGACGTTTCTTCCTGCAAACCGAGCAAGTATTACGGTAGATTTTAAGAAGCCTGCTGAGTACTCTCAAAATTATATGAACCTGGTTTTACATGGTAAGTACAAGACAGACTACAACAATTACAAACACTCTTTCTGGGAACATATTGAGCATGAATACTTCATCCTGTTTTTTTGTTGAAGTGTAGAATACGCTGAATACAAAAGAAAAGCTTGTATAAAGGCTCCCGAATTAAGCTTGGGGGATTGTGATTGGACGAAGTATTATGGACTCGACGACGGCTTTTTTTGCCTAGTAGTTCGATTGGAAGAAGTAATATAAGAAGACCAACTAGTAAATAATACCCAATACTAAATACACTATTCTTTAAGACGCGAAACTGGATTCCTGACGACTTTTTGCAGACTAACTGGCTTCCACATTATAAAGATGATTTTTTACCAGTGTCTTGCGAGATCGTTGCCCAGAATAAATCGTTTTTTCACCATGGAAAACTCCACGAATTCTACTACAGGAAACCACTTACGAGTATCTGGCCAGCCAGTGGCTTTCCTAAGTAAGCGCTCTGTTTCCAAGTATCCAAAATACTAACAGTCGCATTTTTATCGTTCCTAAGAAAATTATTTCCGCTCGGCAAAGCTCCTGCAAACTGTTATCCACCTGTGACAATTAAAGTGGACGATCCTTTTGTTCTCAATTACCAGCATGCGCAAATAAGCGTCGTTTGCCAAATTTGGTCGTACAACTCGAGAACCCTTGCCGCTGATTCGGTATCTATTAACGTTACTCTCCTGCATCGAGAAGAGGCGCTAAAAGAGGCTCGCAAACCTAAACATTCTCCTACGTTGCTCGAGTCAACATCGACCACCAAAGTCACACTTCCTAGTACAAAGGGTACTCCAAAGGGCACGACTAACATAAAACCAAGCGAGTTGCTGTCTGTTCGCTTCAGTAAAAGTATGCCTCATACTTCCACTTCCACTTCCACAAATGCACGTTCCACCTCCACCTTTACAAAATCCAGTGTCCCGACTACTGCATTTCCTTTGTCATCTACTGACACAAAAACTTATATGGATTTTACCAAGCCATCAGCCACTAGTCACAAAAGGTCACCAGTGACTGGCGCAGCGGAAATTAATCGTGTCAAACCGACTACAGGAACACCATTATTGACGGAAAAAACAAGTAAACCGACGGACTTAATCTTAAATGTAACCCTCCCTTCTGTCGAATTGCAAAATCATTCTTCGAAAGTTGAAACTTCGTCAGTTTCGATTCTCACGGGATCCTCAGTCAATAATATGAATGAAAGTAATTCTGCTTCCTCGCATATTAAAACAGTGAATTTTACTCCAACGCTTGAAACTTCTTCCGATTCGTTGGAAACTACGTTGGCTCTTGAAGCTTCGTCCATTCTGTCGGGAAATACTTACCATACGTTGGATAGTACTTCCAGTACCTTGAAAAATACGTCCAGTACCTTGGAAACTACGTCCAGTACGTTCAAAAGTACTTCCGGTACCTTGAAAACTACGCCTAGTACTTTGAAAATTTCTCCCAGTACTTTGGAAACTATATCCAGTACGTTGGAAACTACATCAAGTACGTTCGAAACTACGCCCAGTACCTTGAAAACTACGCCTAGTATGTTGGAAACTACATCCAGTACGTTGGAAACTACATCCAGTACGTTGGAAGCTACATTGGCTCTTGAAACTTCTTCTATTCCATTGGAAACCAGTTCATCAACGGTTTCCACCAGTACAGAAATCCCTTTCACCTTTCCAAGTTTTGACCATCCCCCAGATGGTGGTGAAAACTCTCATTACAGCGACGAAGATTAGGAAGCGTTTAAAATATTGAGCGTCAAAAAAGGGCCAAAAAGGTACTTTGTGTGTATCAGTACCAGAAAAGGTTGACAGTTCAAGTCTTGAGCCAGGTTTCCTTTTATTTATAATATTCCATCGTATGTGAATGGATATCTTTTTGTATTTATACCAGCGTGAGCATTTGCTATTTGCTGGCCTATGTATTGCGAAACAAAAGAAAACAATCACTTATGGATGTCTTTGTAATGTGATTGTGTGTACAGAATGCTGCTTTGTTATTTGAGGAAAATTTTAACACAGAAAAATAGGAAACTTTGAGTATCAAAGCCTGAAAAATTTAGCATTCAACTACGCAGTACTGTATCATAACTAAACTACTCCATCTTTTCTTTGAAGATAGGATTATGCAAGTCTCTGTAACTAGCAAAGGCCGTGAATTTCGATATGACATACGCGTAGGGATCCAGGAAGCTCCCGCATGATCACCACGTACTTGCCGGACAGCAGTTGCGCACAAGTGTAGGAGTACGGGATGTTGGTTGTCACGAGGCTCTTTTGTTGGTAACACACATAAGTCGGATTTCGCGGGCTCGATAAGCTTGGTAGAACATAGATTGACATATTCTGGTCTTCGTCTGGCTGTCGAACCCTAAGGTGGTCGATCATGCACGTCGCATTCAATGTGTACCACCATTCAGGGATGTTACTTAAGCTTTCACTGGAAGCAAAGCCCCAAGTTGACGTTCTCAGTGCGTCGCACGGAGGATAAGCTTCATTAAGGCTTGCCGCATTGGCTCTGCAGTTGGTTGAGTTTAAAGCTAGGGTCACCATCGGCAAACCCATACCACTAATAGTGCAGCTGGCTTTATTTTTGACATACAGTTTCCCTACCGCCAGATTTAAAGCTGAACCGTTTGTAGACTTGGAAACTATGCCGCATCTTGGCTCGGTACCTTAAGTGTAAATTCAATTTAAGGGCTTTTTTAAAACCAATTCAGACAAGTGTTTTCCTTCTCTTACTGCCTTACCGTTCCAGAAAATGGCTTCGCAATTAAGGTGCTGATTACAAAGAGAAGCGCAAACTATTGGAGATAGACTAGGCCTAATTTCCAGGATTGTGAGATTTTTTGGAACAATGTTGCAGGCAAACCAATTTGTATTGGCTGTTAAACCGTTAACAGTAAAGAAGCCTAGCCAAGTCAGCAAATATAACTTAATTTTGCCAAGTCTGGTTTCTGAGCTGAAGAGAATGTTTTGGGATACGTTCCTTGGTCTGACGACCCAAACGGATAACTAATGCAATCACTATATATCCTATCCAGTAACACGGATACGACGCGCGGTCCAAATTCTAACGATCCTTCACAAAGGAAAGAAAGCAAGGTTGGGACAGTTCTTATTACTTCATGAGTTGCTAAGGAAGTATAAATGAAATACTTAGCCATTCACCCAACAGGTAATATCAATTTCTACCGTAAGCGTATTCCGTATATTGATATTTTTTTGGGGTGTATTACAATGCCGAACATGTATCGTGCTGTAAGACAACTATAGGGACGGAATATAAAGTATGACACGGCACTTTGCCGTAACCCTTGGTTTTCAGCCCAGGAAATTGTCAGCAGTCCAGAAAAGTAATCGATTTCTTGCATGTTGATGTTGCTTAGGAAGCTCATTTCCACCTTATTATCAGATTCGTAGGTACAGATATTTTTCCAGTCGTTATAATCATTCCTACCTGTTGTACGCACCCTAATAGGTAGACTACGCTCGTCGCTACGGATCCTGCAGGCAAACCAAAAAGATAGGTAATACACCACATGAACCTGTACCACAAACTTGCCTGTAAAAAACGCTTCGTAACAATACAAGGACCCATATTGATGTCTGCATAACTCCCTATTGGGCTGATTGGTGTGCTTCGGAATGTGAACCGTAAAGAAGTCGGTCCGCGAACTTCCGTATTATAAGGGTCCTGATTGGGAATTGCTGCTTCCGTCATTACTAAAAGAGTTAGACGTTGTTTTATGAGCACACTATTCTTAGCCGAATAATCTAAACTGCGAACCTGTCATTAGAAATAAACCTTGAAGTCTTCTGCTACGAAACTGAACAAATTTAAGCAAGTAAATCGCTTATTTTATAAAAAAAAAGACTACAATAGATTCAAAATTTAATTTAAACATTGATTCCACAAAAGAAACTTAAAGTACGGGTCCAATAAGTCATCCCTCTAGCTTTTTTTCAAATTTTTACTTTCTAATGACCAAAATATTTTCCGGCAGCATCAAATGGTTTTCTTCGTCAAACATGGTTACTTTTAATGGGTTCTCAAATCCCGACTAATATGAGATCACACTAATGTCATTTCGCGATAAGAATGTTCTGATATCTTATCTCCAGAAAGCTTTGAATTGACACCTCAAGTCTCACTCAACCACTCCCTAAGATATTTACATGTAGTGAAAAAAGCGTGTAAACGTGATGCATTTTCTACACCTAGTTATAGCGTTTAGTGTAGTTGCTGTTGTGACAGGTAATATTTTACTTTAAAAATGGTCACTTCCGTTTTGTTGTTATGATGGCCCCTATTATAGGCACCCTGCAATGCTACTCATGCATTAGCCAAGGAGCTGATAGAATGTGTATTACGAATCCAAACCAGGTTCAAGGACAAAACATCGTTGCGTGTAAATACAAGTTCTGTACCGTCCGCAGATACGAATACGCTTCAGATCCAGGTATGACACTAGCAAACGATTTCTTTACTTGGAACGCTCATAAACTTTGTCTTTCCCATTTACCAGATGTCATCGCCACATTTTACCGAGGATGTGAAGACGACCCTTTGCCTGACGGCAAGAACGAAGGTGGTGATTACGTAATTTGGGCTAGTTCATGTCAGACAAGTTTGTGCAATAACGGAGATGGTATCAATGATGGCAGTAACAACAATAACGGAAATGGTGGAAACATAATTGTAGTACCAGGATATGGCGCTTCTAACTCAGTGCGGGTTTCCAATATTTTACTTCTGTTCGCCGCGCTGCTGGTTATTTTTCGTTAAAAATAATAACACTAAACTCACGTTATTGTACGCTTTTACTGTACATAAACTGGCATTTATCGTCTTCAAAACACATGTTCGTGTAAGTTTCAGCTTCTCGGTATTAAAAGCTTCAACAAAAGATGTAATTAATTGACGCTTGGCGTACAGTGTGAGCTTTCTATAAAAACGAATAAATCCCGCAATGCCCATTTGTACGAATAAGTAAAAAATACTTGGGCACATATATTGAAACTTGTATCGAAGAGCTTCACTGTTTTGATTTGCATATACAGTATTACGTGATGGTGTCTAACAAGCCAGTTTTTTGTCATTTAAAATACGTAAGCGTCTGCATTCATCCAGCTTGCACATGTTACGACAAGTTAGTTCATGTGTGATGAAACTCTGTTGTGTCACGGAAACTCCCATGATCCTAACCTCGCTTACAGCTATGGCACAAATTTATCCAATTTACCAGTTTCCCCCAATAGAGACCGTCAATAATTTAGGTACAAGAGTAAGTTGAGATCCGCTTAGTTCACGTCATCCACGGTGTCCAATTTCATGTGAGACATATCCTCACCCAAGTCTTCGCCAGTGAAATCTTCTACAGCTACACTGTCCATGGCCATAAGTTTCTTGGGAGTTGGCTAAGAGTACAAAATTTTTGTAACCTGCTTCGAACTCTTCTAAGTTTAAATTACCTTAGGATGCATCAGAATGAAAGGTAATTCCGCCACTACTTCCCCTGCTAGTGCTCCCAGGAATAGACGGACTTTCGCGTAGTACGTTACGACAATTCCAAATGTGTCACGGTCATCGGGATTAGACATTCTTAAGAAAAACAAAATTAGTTCTGCCCAGTTTTAACCACCATAGCAAAAGGCTTACAACGTCGTCGAGGCCAATCCTGATTTATCCGTTTTAAGAGCGCCATCCATTGCCACTCCATGCTTATCTAAAGAAGCTTGGGTGACATCTGGCATTAAGCTTATTGTCCGATGCAAAGTCCCTCCTGGTGGCACAGGGCAACCGTCCCTTTTAGCCATATAATGATTACTTTCTAGTGTTTTCAAAGTTAGATCAAAAATTAACTTACGTAGAATCCGAGCTTGCCACGGAAGTTTTGTAACTTCCGTGCTCAAACAGACACACGTCGACGCATTGCTGCACCTGCGCACGCACTTTCTTGACAGTTTTATTACTGCGGTTTTGGATTGCCACGTGAAGTTGCACCGGTTCCCCATGATTGTAAACTTGTTTATCCAAAGTTAACTCAATCTCCAGCTCACCAGGGCTTAATACGAAATCACGACGGACCACCGTGCATGGCTGCTTTCCATGTTGTCGGGGAGCGAATTGAATGACACGAATTCCTAATCCCACTGTACTCCTACAAATGTTAACGTTAGTTTCACATTTCGCGAGATACAGCAGAGTTGCGATAGCAATACCTCTTGTGAGCGCGGTCGTCCATGTTTTCTCCGACGAAGAGTTTCAGCGTATAATCTACTCCACAAGGTTTGCCTTGCACGTCGGAATTGGGTTGCACGGTCACCGAAGGTGGCGAGTTTTTAGGCAATTGGAAAGTGAAGGGGAAAGCGTTGTCTCCCAGTTTTTTCAACAAGCGATCTTGCATCTTAGACAAACTAGCTTTCTTTGAGGCGGAGCTAATCTCGCCTGAATCCATGAGTAACTCCTTTTGGAACTCTAGGCCCATGACTTCATCAGCTTCGCGCCCATAACGGAAGCTGCAAATAACTTGTCCGAAAATGCGGCGATTCTTCAAATAATCATCTTCTACAACAACTACTCCATCTGAAAGAAATCACAAAACATAAAATAGTTACACGAAAATGTAGACGGTGAATTCACGTTGCTTGTTTTAGCTAGAAATAGAAATTTTGGATTTACCTATCGGCTCAACGCTAGCAAGGTTGTCCACGAATTCACGTTTACCCAAATAAACGGTCACTTTCCCGTTCGGAGACGATTTTTTGAAAACTTTCATGGCGAAACCCATCTTGACAGAGACTCAAGTGTTCTTGAGACAACTTTTGAAGTAAATGAGGATATGAATGACACTAGCGAGGAAGAGCTCGTCTTCTTTTTATGCTTAAAAACTTTCCAAGAATAGGTAACTGAAGTAATTGGATCAGATAATGGGATTACAGCTGCGGAAGGAGTATGAGGTGGACGAAGTCACGTGAAGTGACATTTGTCTTATCCAATTAACCAACGCGCGTCCAAGCGTTCGGTAACGATCTGTTCTTAATAGGGGAGTTAATACGCGGTTCAATATCGATTTTTGCTGAATCGCCTACTGATTCTAACGTGGTACTTTATTTTTCATACGAAAAAAATTAATCCTATGTTTACCACGAGAAATATGACTCAGTGAAATGCTAATTCGTACAAATCTATCTCGTTACTGTAGTATTTTATGACTTCCCTGGTTTACATAACTTGTAACATCGCTTACCGGGAAATAAGTCGATTCAAGTGGTGCAGTTTGTAACTCCATTAACTGCTATTTTTAAAAAAAGTTTACTGGCGTTTCTTAGTGTTCGGGACAAGGAAGCCGTCATCAATAACATGATTTTCCAGTTTGTAAAGTTGTTCTGCATTCATCCTAGCCTTCCCAAGGAAGACACGGCCTGCTGTTCCCGGGAAAGCGGCCTGAGGTTCGTCCGATTTCCTTTGTCGATTACTAATCACATTCCATTTAAAAGATATTAGAATTTTTATCACTGTAATACGCAGATTCCCATAAGGGTCGAAATGATAAAATTGGTGCTATTGCCCATTGTATGCATATGTTTAGCGTTTTACTTATAAAATGAAAATACTAGCTTTGTAATTTATTTCAGCCATATTTTGGATGTTGTAAGTCTCCCACAAACTTCCACAAACGGAAAGGGATTTCCCAGGAAAGAGGATATAAGACTCGGTGTCTACTGATATCTGGTGAGGTCTATGACGCACATTCACACGAAATGACTAGGGAATATTGCAAATAGGGGACTCGTCGCAAAAGTACGTTGCCTATTATTTTAACTTTAAATCGACACTTGATCTATGCCGATGCTCGAGTGATATATATGATCTATTTCTGAAATAGTTCACGAGATATCTCAAGTGTTCTCGTCTTCCGGGAAGAGTGGACCATTTTCCAAAGACACAGCATAATGTAACCCAAACCACGTCTTCCTTTCTGACGTCTCGACGGAAATATTGCTTTCAGCCGACCTCATAAACAGATAATGGTTCAGTCAAGATTCAGATTTGGTAAGGAGAATCATGGTGTTTTGTACCCCAAAGCGGAAAATCTGCTTCATTTGTAAGTAATTACTCTTTAAGTAAAGTATATACGAACTTAATCTTCTTTCTAGGGACGGCTGCTGGTGTCATCGCAATTGAAACATGTGTTTTCTTCGTCCTCCTTTTAATCTTTACCGCTGAGAAATTCGGAACTACTGCGGAATGGGAAGCCTCAAATGCCGGCACCGAAGCCGTTAAGTCTGTTAAGGGTTATTTGACGTTCCTTCCTTCGCAAAGAAGAAATATCACTGTGGATTTCACCAACCCTGATGAATACACGCGAAACATGAAAATAATTTTGGATGGTAAGTACAAGCGCTTTATTATAAGACCCAATAGGGACCAAATGGATTTTCTCCCAACCAGCGGAAAGTCCTTTAGTCTCGTACGGGGGTACCTAGCTATACGTATTGTATATATCTAACCATAGACATTGTCTTCCCGTCTTTCTAAATTACAGAATATGCTAAGAGTAAAACGGGACATTGTCCAAAGGCTGCCGCATTACAACTGGGAGATTTCGACGAGAGTTATGGAATAAAGCAAGGCGTCTTTTACTTAGTAGCTCGCTTGGAACATGTAATACAAAGGAAATCATAAAAAGATTTCCACCTCAAACTAAATACAAACTTGATTTGCAGACAGGAATGTGGGTTCCTGATGACTTTTTACAGACTGACGAGTTTCCCAATTACAAAAACGACTTTTTACCAATTTCTTGCGACGTAAGAGCCACGAACGCGTCAACGTATCACAAAGGCAAACCCATCGATTCCAGATACGAGAAAAAACTGAACATATGGCCAGCCAGCGGCTTTCCAAAGTAACTTACAAGTCTAAAAGTTATAAGTTATATAAAACTGAACCTGTACTGCACCGTAGGGAACTCTTTCCGTTGGATAAACTTACTCGAAACTGTTACCCAGCCGTGACAATTAAAGTCGACGATCCGTTCGTTCTCCATTACCCTCACGAGCAAATCACCGTAACTTGCAGTATTTGGTCCTACAATTCAAACCAACTTTCCGCGAGTAAAGTGTCAATTAATGTCACCCTTCTGCACCGAGAAGACTCTCTATTTGCATCTGCCCGCAAACCTCCCCGTTTGCCTGACCATGCAAAGCAGACAGCAAGTTTATCCGAATCGACAACGACTAGGGAAACTACATTACCTGCAACTACCGCAATAACTCCAGCGAGGACTATCAACATTAAACCAATCGATTCGACCTCCCCCTTTCCGATTGCTGAAAGCATCCCACACACTAATTCAACGAATGAACCTTCTACCTTTAGGGAAACCAGTGTGTTCAACAAGCCAATTCCATTGTCTACTGATCAAAAAATATACACGGATTTATCAACCTTAAGAGCTTCCAGTCATGAAACGACACCAGGGATTGTCACGGAAGAAGCTACAAGTACCGAAGGAAGTACGAGAGCAACACCATCACCGGTAACAGCTTCCAGTCATGAAACGACACCAGAGATTGTCACGGAAGAAGCTACTAGTACCGAAGGAAGTACGAGAGCAGCTGAACCGGATGAAGATGACTACGACGACATTACAGAGTCCCTAACAGAGAAGAATTTTTATGACTTTCCCTTAACCACGCCTCAGGATACTGAAGAGTTCGAATTCGCTGCCAGTGGAGATAGAGAGGAGCCAAACTTTGAAAAATTAGTACACTACAGTTCTATTTTGGGAAGTTCCTCAGTCCCACCGGACACTACACAATCCGAACTAAATTACTATAGTGACGATGTCGACTCGGATGAAAACCATACTGGATCCCTTAATGATAGTTCGTCACTGGATTCATCGGTGAATTCTTCGTTTGTTACCTCTCTATCCGAATTGGACCTTTTCTCAACACTGACCTCGAACGAAAATAGCGAACACTCCCAAAGATGGCAAGAGTCTACAATGGTTACAGAAGCTGCTTTACTTGCAAGTACCCAGGTAACTCCAACAAGTACTTCCACTACTAAACTAACCGATACACCACCTATTCCCATTGCACGAAGCATGCCTTACACTACTTCCGCGACTACATCTCCTAGCTTGGCGGAGACAAGTGCCATAACCAAGCCTCATCCTTTGCCATCCACTGAAACAGTAACTTACACGGATTTTATAAACTTATCAGCCTCCGGTCACGAAATCACACCAGCGACGTTCCGAACAGAAACAGCAGTACTCGACGGACATCCGAGAGCAGCGCCATCAATGGAAGAAACAGCCAGACCAACGGCATCGCAGTCAACGGCGTCCTTCCTTCCGCCAACAGTCACTACGCAGCAAGATTTCTACGACGACAGTACTCCGGAATCCACTTCGGCGACGAACTTCGGGTTTCCCTTAACCGCTGTTCATGAATCTACTAACAAGTTCGACTGGGAAGCTAGTGGGGATACAGATCAGCCAATATTTCCTGAAGAAAACTATACTTCTAGCTCTAAAACTTCCTTAATTTCTTTGGATACTGCACGGTCAAGTAATTATGAAAATGTCACGGAATCCGTTCATGTCGACCCCTTGGATTCAAGCCCTACCTTTGAAACTTTTGTATCGCAACTAACTATTATATCAACACTAAACTCCGCTAAAAGTGACACTACTAATCCCAACGAAAACCTCAATATATCTATGCCTACGCCTACAGATACACTTGTGGATTCTACGTCGCCCTTTAAACATTCTTATCCCCTGAAAACAACCTTGCCAACGCACGATTCCCAAGATAATACCACCTTTTCTTCTCCTACTGAAGCACTGCTGAATACCACCTCGTCCTTGGAACTTTTCCCAACTAAAATAGCTACTTCTTCGTCGACTTTGCCCTCAGATGAAGAAATCACTGCGTCAACCTACTTATCCAGCCAAACTCCTGGAAACAACAATGAGGATAGCCATTATCGCGACAATTTCAGTGACGTTGGTGAATATGACGACCCTATACTAGGTGGAGGAGAAAATTAAACTTTCAAAACCAAGTGTCTGAGTACATTATCACGGTGTATTTCCATAATATAACAGTACTACTTACCTGTTTTTTAATCGCGTAGGACACAATGAAGAGAGAAAGAGAAGAAAAGCTCAACGGTTATAAAACAAATGCCAAAAAATAACATTTTCTACTACGTTAGACCTAATCAATCACAGCTTCCTGGATTTTTAAAAGAGAAAACCTTGCAAAATACAGTTTAAGAAACTTATTAAAAAAAACTCCTCCAAGAATTCCCAATGAGGCACATTTTCAGTAGCATTTTGTCCCTTTCTGATACTTAGCGTTTCTCTTTTTTTAATTCAACCCCCTTTTCCATTTCTCACGCTTCGTTTTAACAAAAACAACCTGATCTGATTCGAATGTCATATTTGTAGCTTTTGTTCCTTGGAGAACAAGTTCGACTTAGACGCTTTGGTAACCACGTTGACGAGCCCGACGACGGCCGATTAGATAAGCTAACAAAACCACAACAACTAAAGCAGCTAAAGCGCAGCCAACCGCAATTGGTACAATATCGCTAGTAACTCCGTCAGCTTTGCAATCCATAGCTGCGAAAGAAAGGAATTAAACCTCATTAAAATTCTGACTTCGCCCAAGTAACTCGAAGGAAACAAAAAAGATAACTGTCAACGAAATGCCCCCTAAGTCAAATTCTTTCCCAGCGAACATACCGAGGCTCGATTCAAATTTACAAGTTTCTTACAATGAATCCCAAGCAATTTAAAGGAAATTAACCTATCTTAGCAAACCCATCTGGTAATGGAAAAAATATCTAAATTGTACGAAACTCAATTATTAGCTCTAATTTTTTAATAACTATATTACTTATTTGTTCATTATTAATACTTATGAATCTTTATATTACTTACTTGCCAACCAATTTGGCTTATTATACATTGTTTCAATCAATTTGATGTGCTTACCTGAACTGAAGGATGTATCCCGTGTTCTATGATACGCTTCTAGTTGGGTATGGGTCAAATACAAAGCGCCAGTTGTTTCGTTGTTCGACGAAAACGGGTTAACAATTAACGGGACGCGTTGCTCCGTCTGGCACCGATACGACCGGTTCAACGAGGTGATGAAAATGTCAGCGTCACGTACGGAAGCAGAAATGGTACCTACAAACAATAAAGCATTCGTCAGCCAAAATACGTGTCAATGCTTAATCCTAAACGTATAACGAAGGAATTATATGTACCATTGACAGCATTGGGGAAGTTGATTGGATCTGGGACAACGACCACATCAATGCTGGACACTGCATACTGGTTTTTGTCAACGGTCGACAACTGGTCAAGCACCGTTGCATTGGCGCTGGTTTCATTTTTGCGAAAACGGAAGGTCAAAGAGTTGGGTCCAATAGGAACCAAAGTACCAGGAACCGGTGTGGTCCATGTCAGAACCAAAGTCTGATTCAAGCCACAGGTGCCAGTAGCTGTCGCATTAAGAGGCACTGCTAAGCTGCCATTTACGATCTGGAAAGCAACAAAAAAATTTGCCAACTCAAATTCGAACGCTTTTAGCAAGTCAAAAGTTAATGTAACTAACCTGTCCGTCAGTTCGCGTGTAAGGAAGGACCAAGTAAATGGCCATATGGGCTACAATGCAAGTTACATTGTGTGTAGTGTCGGTAACAGTCCAATTGCCGATTTCTGGATTAGGTTTTGGAGGGGTGGGTTTGGGACCCAAGGTCGTAGTACTCGGACTAGTTGTTGTTGTAGTTGTGGGCACGGTAGTCGTGCTCGTGGTGGTCGAAGGCGTGGTCGTGGTAGGTAGCGTGGTTGTGGTGGGCTGGGTCGGGGTCGTAGTTGAGGTGGTTGTTGTATCAGGGCCCAATGGTACTGGCACTAACGTCGCTACATCAGCCAACTCGGGAGGTGTTTCGGAACTCACGTATGCTACGTAATTAGAAAACATGTTCATAATTTACTAATGGTACTCAAATTACTCGAGAACACGAGAACTTCATTTGAACTCGCTTTCCTACATATAATATAACAAACTCCCATGTTGCGATTTATAATCTAAAATTTGCGTTTCTCAGGAAGCGGTCTTAAAATTCTACGAAACCCTTTTTTTGTACGACAAAAGTTGACTAGACAAGTTCTGTAAAGTCTCGCGGGGAATACGGAATTATTTTTACTAGATTTCCTAAAGCAGGAACATGACGCCGTTTGAGCAACGTTTGGACAACAACATAGCTCGGGCCACTAATGGAAATGGTTGCCGGAATCAAATAAGACGATTATTCCAGACTAAATAAGAAAAGGAGGCGCCGTAGAGGGATCAAAATGCCAGCTTTGGCATTAGGACTCATAAAAGAAGAGCAAAAAGCCACGAGATAATGACGTTGCTCATACGTTAATACGGAAGGGTCCTTTGTGACCCGAGTGACCTTGTTTACGGCACTACCCTTTGGTCAACTATACAAACTATGCCTGTACCACTATTAACAAACTGTTCATGACCACTTCCTTTAAACGAAATGCCAGGCATGCATCACAAGGCTCGATGTATATGACGCATCTTAATCACAATGTTGATAAATAAAGGATGCGTTTCCTTTTCATTCTCTTCTCTGTTCTCAATTACCTATCCTAACCTTAAATTCCGTTATAAATGATAAATAAAAGAAACGACGTAGGTAGTGTATCTAGTGCAACGCCTTTCACCTTACGTTCTACTTCATCCATATGTATAAAGTCCTGTTTCACAAACATACAGGATGGAGATAAAGAGTCAAAACAGGCAACAGGCAAACGTGGAATGAAAGGGAATAACACCTTACATGAAAAAAAATGCACTATACTATACCTTAGCAACAAGCCAAGGTTTTTGAAACACTAATAGTAAATAAAAGGAATTTTAACTTACCCAAACAGGCCAAACCAACTAAAGTCACTAATATACGCATGTTAATTGCAGCAAAAGGTCTGCATGCAAGTAAAGCAACAACTTCAGAATGTCGAATGAGAGCTTTCCTCCCCCTGAATGTCGAAAGAAAGCAAACGGGATGAGAAAGCCAGCAACACAGACAACAGCGATAGAAGGAACTCTGGCAGAGAACTGAAATGAAACTGCAATGTCGCAAGAGGACAGATGGCGTGGGCCTTTTATTGTCATCGTTCGAGCGCGTATTTCAAATTGACTTCCATTAACATCCACACTACGTCCAAGCTTTTCGCAATGGGTACAACGTACAGGTAAGACGGGTTATATTTGTAAGATCTATATAAACTTAAAGGAAAGTTACATAACGAAGCCACAACAATAGAACCAATTAGAAATGAACCCTGAACAAGTATTACAGTCCCGTAAGGCACAAAGGGGAAACCTTACAATGCTACTTCAAAAGTTCAAATGCTAGCCGTTTTAAACTAATTATAATTAGTTACCCGACGCTAAAATACGATATTATGCACTAGGAATTAGTTAAATGTTTGCTGGCAGTTTCTGCAGCAGCAATCATCTGCGCAAAGAGCGAACTGGGGTTATTTAACAGCGTCGAAGGGCGATCAAATTCCATCACCTAATAACGACCGCAATCAAAAGTTTGTAATGCTAAACTATAGAGTACTATTACCTTTCCTTCCTCCAAGACTATAATACGGTCGCAATACAGCACAGTATTCAAACGATGGGCAATGGTCAACATAGTGCAATCCACAAATGCTTCTCGCAACGTTTTCTGCACAAGTGCATCCGTTTGAGTGTCAATAGCAGCTGTAGCTTCATCCAATAACAGGATCTAGGACGCAGATATTGTACTTTATCCCCAAAACAAATCAATAGCAACAACTTACTTTGCTATGCCGGAGCAATGCTCGCGCCATACATAATAGTTGCCTTTCACCAACCGAAAAATTCTCCCCGTTTTCCACGACTGGACTATCTAGCTGTCCAGGCAACGCGGCTACCTTTTCCTTCATGTATGTCTTCTCCAATGATTCCCATAAGGCTAAATCTGGGTACTGCCCAAAAGGGTCCAAATTATACCTGACATGTAAACGTATGCGTTAAATAGCACCCTTTCCCCAGAACAATGCGTGTAATTTACCTTATAGTACCAATGAACAGCACTGGGTCTTGTGGAATGACCGACAACCTTGATCTCAGGTCTTCCAATCCAATCTCGGCGATATTTATGTTGTCGATTTTGATGGTACCAGAAGACAACTCGACTAACCTGAACAGGGAGACGCCCAACGAGCTTTTGCCGGACCCAGTACGACCCACAATGCCTATTTACGGACAAACAATAACAATGAATAGCAACTCAAGGTTCTAATATACGCTAAAAATGCTAACCAATTTTTTCCTTTGGCTCAATGTCTAATGTAACGCCTTTTAGAACGAGGGGTAAATCTGGCCGGTAACGCATTTTAACTGCCATGAATCGTATGGAGCCAAGTTTTGGCCAATCCAAAGGAGGTCGTCGGTTTTCGATAATAGCAGGCGCTTCACTTTCCAGTGTCTGGTCATTAAGAGGTAGAATTAAATACAAAATCTTCTCGTTAAATATGAACCTTACTTCTAAATAGCCCGTAACACGTTGCACGGACGTAAAACGTGATTCCGTTTCCGAAAACAGTCTGACGGTATACTGCAACATGCCTGCTAGCTGCGTAGAATAGGCTAAGGCCAATCCAGCGAAAGCTGCGTGGACTACCCCGTGAAGTATCACGACAAAGAACGCAGTCGTCGTAACCACACAAGCTAGTTATTAACAATTAGCAGAAATTTCGGGAAAAAATTGAAAACTAGTTTACCTGACAAGAGATCCAATCGGATACTTAACCAACGCATGGCACAGTTGTGGAGAAAGAAGGAAGACGTGTTCTCGTCAAACAAAATCATGAACCTTGAGAAGTATGGATCACTATATGAAATTACTGTGCAAGAGGGCAGACATGTTACTTGGTAAGAAATTCTCGTTCCTTGTCAAAAGCGCGTACTGTTGATAAACCTTGCACTGTTGCTGCCACGTGACTAAAAATCGGAGATCGAGATATGTTTTCAATACGTTTTAAATCCCGAATGGCGACCCTATATGCAAAGGAGTTAATTAATTTAGTGAAGATTTGGGAAATGGAAAAGTTACCTGAACACTTTGCAAATAAGAACGAAGACAATAGTCACTAGGAGTAAGGCGATAAGAAACCACGGAAACACCATAGCCACGAAGGTTAAAGACACGATAATAATTAATACGTTCTGAATTAACCCCTCCATACTGACAGGAAGGCGGGTATCGACTACAAGAAACCAAATCAGATAAACAATGGAAATAAATGGGTCAATAATACCTTCATCCATGTCGCGTGAAAATATGTTAAGAATTCTCCCAATAGGAGTGGTATCAAAAAACCGCACTGGACTTCGCACAATTTTGACAAATAATTCATTATGTAGTAAACTAGAAGCACGTAAAGTAACCTAAAAGAGATCAGTATTTGTAATCGATACGAGAAAAATGCGTAATCAAACGAGTACCAAAATATAGGAATCGTTTGGAATACTTAAAAGGAATAACTTGCTTAGAATCTAAAGAAATTCATAAAGGTATTACTTTCATGAAGAAAAAGCCTCGAAGGAGACTCGAAACCAGAATGACGACAATGAAGAGCCCATATACTAACTCGTAGAAATGCAAATCTGGATGGTCATTTATATGGGTGCTTATTCTGGTAACATTGCCTTCTTCTATGGTCGTATTCTGATTGAACATTCATAATTATTTCCTCATTAATTCAAATTTTTCTTTTTTTTAATTTTCTATCAAAGTTACCCCCGATCCTTGCTTTAACCAATGTGAGAGCCACCACGAACTGAAAGCTGTGCTTCCCACGTTGGTTACGAACGTGAGGAAGACTATGAAGGACAAGAAATAACCCCCCGCACATTTGATGTACTTATTGTAAGTAGAGAAGGGTATAGATCCAACTTCCACCTTTTCTTCTGCTATGAGTTTACCTAACAAAACACGAGACAAAGAAAGAACAATGTTACCTTGTAACTTCCCAAAAATAGTTAACAAGTAAATTCTGGAATTACCATTTTGCACAGGTTTCTGTTTTTCGCTTAATTGCTGGTCAGCTGAGGAGTTTTCGGACGCTATTGACATCTGCCTACGCACCTTTTGCTCCAATTCTGCTTCTTCGGCAACTGTTTCCCTATAAAAACGCATACCAATGACTTCATTTTCCAATACAATAGAGCGAGAGGATGTTTACTTATTCTCGACATCTTTGTCCTTTTCCGTATCCTGCTCAGCCAGGAATGTGTTTATAAGCGTAGCATAATGAGGTGTGTTTTCCATTAACTGGAAATGAGGCCCTTGATTAACCACGCGACCTTCGTGCATCAAAATTACTTCATCGCACTGGCTCAAAAACTACACCCTCGAACAAAATTAGCACGAATGTTTTTGAAAAAAGATGAGAACTTATTACCTGCAGCTGATGAGTGACCAACACTACTGTTTTTCCTTTTAAGGCGGTTTTCACGCAATGATCAAAAATGTGTTTCCCTACGTGCGCATCTACGGCGCTTAGAGGATCATCCAAGAGATAAATATCCCTAATGAATAACTTAAGTATTAATATACTTCAAAAAATGAAAAGAAAATAGAGGAGCATTACTTGTTGGCATAAACCGCCCTTGCCATCGCAACACGTTGTCTTTGGCCCCCTGAAAGGTTGATTCCACGTTCGCCTATCTCTGTCTCATCGCCTGCTGGCAGTGAAGAAATGTCTTGGTTTAACGCACTGCACCAAATCGCGTTATAATACCTTAAAGAAATAAAAATAAAAATTGGACGTAAGCAGAATACTTCGGAAAGATGAAATAGAGAAACACTACCGTTTGGCTTCAAATGCCTCTCCAAATAATACGTTTTCGCGCAGTGTTGCATTCATGATCCAAGCTTGCTGCGTAACATACGCAAAGGAACCTTCGGTGGCTACATTCCCGTCTTTGAGACGCATGTGACCCAATATCGCAGACATTAAGGATGATTTACCGCTGCCGACTCCACCGCAAACGCCGACTAACTTTCCCTGAATAACAATAACAATAATAATAATAATACGAAATTGATGAAAAAAATCATAACTGTTTGAAAAATATTAAAAACGAAAAGACAGATCTTCTTACATTAAATATTTCGGAGTAATTTTTGGATAATTAAATAATTTTTGACTTATCATTATACCTTTGGAATTAGAACACTGATGCTGAACAAAACTTCCATTGGTTTCTTGACTGGATTGTTCATATTGACTTTTTCAGACTCGTTGCCATTGCTACCGCGGAATTTTTTCATCGCACTAGAAACATTCCAATAATAAGTTTATATAGAAAACATGTTTCTGAGTTCCATAACAAAAAATAGTCGCTACTACAAAAACAGCCGTATTTTGGCGCTTTTCAAGTTTATGAAGTAGATAAGTGAAGTGAAAAAGAACTTACCTCATTAACCGCTTCTTCTTTTTCTTTTGTTCACTTGCTGAGTAATCCCACGCAAACGTAGCTCTTCCTATGCTAATGGCTAAGCTTTTATCCACCGGTTTGCCCACGTACGGTACCATTTCTTCCATTAGCAAAACGCTCTAAAATTCAATATCGTAAGTTTCCTTCCAAAACTCCGAATGAAAACAAAACAAATGCAAGCAAATAAAAAACGCATACATCAGGCTCCCCAGATACAAAAAAAAGATAAGCACAAAGACAAAAGCTTAGAAATAAAATAAAAAGCAATTCTAACACTAACACTGAAGTGTACTATGCACAAGCTAATTTAGTGTCGATCTTCTTTCTCCTCCACCAATTAAACAGCCTAGCCATATTTCGTTACGAACGCTTTTAAAACAGTTATGTAAAACTATCAAAGCAAAAATATGCTAAAACTTCGCTGTAAGTTCTGTTAACGATCTTCTACGAGAAAAGAAAGGCAGAGAAAATGTGTCGTAAGTGGTGACAAGGGAAAACACCAAAATTTATAAACATTGGTTGCACCTTCATTCGCGAAAAACTGACACGAGCTTCATAATAGGCTCTGGTACCTTCTCGTAGGAGATTTAAACTCGGGCGAAGTCGAGAAATCATAAAGGCAACAAACGCCATAGCCTGTGTGCAAATTCACAGGGGAAAGATGAAATCATTCCGCAAAAAAGGGCAAGCTCATGATAAATTAGAAACAAAACGCTGGATAGTCTCCATTAAATAAACAAGTTTGAAAAGTTCAGACAAGACTCAAGTTCCCTCAGCGTCGGCGAGCAAAGAAGAAAACTGGATGGCACCAAACAGATCCTAAAAAGTAATACCTTGATGCGCTGGAACGCAACGCTCGCTTCGACGAGCGCCGAGACGCAATATGGTAAAGCCATGACGGCAAATGTGAGCGCACTAAATACACACCATATAGTAAAAGCCTATAAAAAAAGGAGGGGTGGAAATATGATACAAAAGCTTAAACATAAAATGTAAACCAATTCTAAAACTAACACTAAAGTGTACTGTGAACAAGCTAATTTAGTGTCGATCTTTTTTCTCCTTCACCAATTAAATTTATTTTAATTAGACATAATCTAATATCTAATATATTTAATTAGACATAGTCTAATTAATTAGATATTTCACTTTGAACTGTTTTACAAGTTATTTAAAGCTACTAAAGTAAAATTTTTCTAAAACTTCTCTGTAAGTTTGGTTAGCGACCTTCTGTAAGAAAAGAAAGGGAAGCGAAAATGTGTCGTATTATTACGTGGCGACAGGTGAAAATACTCGAAATTTAGAAATATTGGTTGCACCTTGATTCGCGAAAAACTGACCAGAGATTCTCAATGCGCCTAGGTTACCTTCTTGTATGCTTTAAACTCTTGCGAAGTCGAGAAATCGTAAAGGTAACAAATGCCATAGCCTTGCAAATCCATTGGGGGAGAAACTAAATCAATCCGCAAAAAAGGGGCAAGCTCATGATACATTAAAAGCAAGCCTCTGGACAATCTCTCGTTATTAAATAAACAAATTTGAAAAATCCAGATCAAGCATTCTAGCTCCCTCAGCCTCGACGAGCAAGCAAAAAAAAAAAAAAAAAAAAACTGGACGGCACCAGTAAGCAGCTCCTAACAAATAATACCTTGATGCGCTGGATCGCAACGCTCGCTTCGACAAGCGCCGAGACGGAATACGGTAAAATAGTCACGGCTGATCTGAGCGCATTAAAGACACACCATATAGTAAAAGCCTATAACAAGAAACCGATGGGTGGGAATGACATAAAAGCTTCAAAATAAATTGTAAAGCAATTCTAAAACTAACATTAAAGTGTACTTCAAAATAAATTGACGGCTTCACAAGCTAATTTAGTGTCGATCTTCTTTCTCTTCGACCAATTAAGCAGCCTAGCCACGTTTCACTATTAACGCTTTAAAAACAGTTATGTAAAACTATCAAAGCAAAAATATTCTAAAATTCCGCTGTAAGTTCGGTTAACGATCTGGTACAAGAGAAGAAAGGCAAGAGAAACTGTGCCGTACGTGTTGACAAGTGAAAACGCCCAAAATTAAGAAAAACTGGTTGCACCTTCATTCGCGAAAAACTGACCCGAGCTTCGTAATACGCTTTGGTACCATCTCGTAGGGTATTTAAACTCGAGCGAAATCGAGAAATCATAAAGGCAACAAACGCCATAGCCTATGTGCAAATTCATGGGGGGAGAGATGGAATCATTCCACAAAAACAGAGCAAGCTCAAAATAAATGGACAACAACCCTCTGGACAATCTCCCGTTATTAAGTAAACAAGTTTGAAAAGTCCAGACCAAGCATTCAGCTCCCTCAGCCTCGGCGAACAAAGAAAAAATTGGATGGCACCAACCAGCTCCTGAAAAATAATACCTTGATGCGATGGTTCGCAACGCTCGCTTCGGCGAGCGCCGAAATGGAATACGGTATAATACTCACGCCTGTTCTGAGCGCATTAAATACACACCATATAGTAAAAGCCTACGAAAAAAATGGAGGGGTGGAAATGGCAACCTCTAAAAAACAAAGCAATTCTCATGCAAATTCTGGTGGCGAGGAGAAGCACCGCAAACCGAAGAGAAGCCAGGCTATTTGCGTTGGTCTTCAACAAACTTGTAGGGTACCTTCAATCTATTACAGGCAACTCCCATTTCGGCAGTTGTTGTAAATGCATACGGCGCCAAATGCGCCGCGATGGCTATCACATCCCAGACACACCACATGGTGTACGCCTATTCTCATTTTTCACGGAGCGGCAATTTGTTTGGCTTATCTTTTAGCTGGAAAACTAATAAAGGAAATGTATGAATTACCTGGGCTACGGAGAGATTGTTGCCAGCGCCCACATGTGCCAAAAAAGTGACTATGACAGCTATAATGGGTACGGCAGGCGTGATGGCTAAACTTATACTGTTCACATAAGCGGATTTTTCTAAGTAACCTCTTTCATCTCCTCGGATATCTAAAAAAATCAAAAAATGGTTACATATAATAAAAAGTATTACGTAAGCTTCTGAAATTTTAATTCTTGTAAACAGAAATTTACCCATAATTTTTCGAGCGAAACTTTTTTCCCAGGCATACATCTTAATAAGCCTGACACATGACAAAATCTCGTTCATGAGCCGAACACGTTGGTCTGTGATTCGCACAGTGCGTCTGCGCAAGTATCCTGTTGCTCTTGACAGTACATACTAGAACATAATAGCCGACTTATTGGAATTATCTATGAAATTTTTGCTATTTTATTGCTTACCTGGATTGGATAGAACAGTACAAAGGCCACCATCCCTAATAAAGCAAAGGGTCCCAAAGCCCACCAAATGTAGAACGTGCCAATTATCGCTACGAATGGCCCGCCTACAATCATCGGACCCAGAACGGCAAAATCATTGATTCTTTGGCTGTCATTGGCAAACAAGTTGACCAACTAATAAAAGTCGTTGTAATTGTTGTTTCATTTTTTCTAGTTATTCAAATTCACGTACCTCCCCAATAGATTTGTCGCCCAAATTGGCCAGTCTCATGATCTTTTTGTACAGTAAACCCATGCATGCAGAACGCAACTGAGCACCATTTCTAGAAGTCGAATCTTTTAATAATAAACTCATCGAAATGTATAAAATTCTACCTATAACTTTGTCCCCACGTTAACGTGAAAACAGCTGATCGCGTTATTTCTGCAACACCAATCGCAGCAGCCCAAATGAAACCATACATCATTACACCGTTCTCATCTTCGCAGAATTCTAAGAGTCTTCGCATAAATATCATCTGGGGAAAAAATGAAACGGAAATTTCAGAAAAATGTCCTTTCCTACGAAGACAAAACTTACTGGTCCAATAAAACCAATAGTCAACGATAGTAAAAATAGAACTATGTGTATGATAATCCGCGTTCGTAATGATTTGCAACAAACGCGCATAAAAGATGCTTTGTCTGGTCCCTTGGTTGCTAATTCAGCTCTCCATAAGTACTCAAGCCTAAACAACAAATTATTTTTTTCCCTTTTTTTGTACAAGATTTGCTTAGTTACCTTTGAGAACCATACTCAGAGCTGTCCTTTGTAGTGCAAAGAGGAACGTCTTCTGGCTGAAGCCCTTGCTTGTAAGACTTGATCATAAATGGGGTCATCCAAGAGAAGGTTGTTAATGAGAAAAGTCCTATCTTATCAATAGGCATCAACTCTTTTGGCCTAGAAAAGGGGGAAAATTAAATCCTGCTTCGCTAGGTCAACCAATTTACCCAGAATTTTTACGATACGGCAGTAAATTTTTGGCAGCAGAGCTGTATCTAGTTATGCTATGATTGGGTACATAACTTTTGGGCAGCACACGTTTTTCGTGTCTATTCCATAGTGACCTTGGCAATGTTCTTCTGATAGTTCCAATATCAAGTCCAATATACCTTAATATACAATCAACAAAGATAATATAAGATACGAACGTAATTCATAAATCAATTTTAATGTTTTATTAAGCTTCTTACCCTTCTTCGAGAGCTTCGTGAATCTCACTGTTCAGATCAACGTTCTCCATTGAGGAATCACGGCTCATGGTGGACTGGCCAAAGCTTAAAAATTCCTCTACTTGCGAATGTGGCATTGTTGTTACGCTCTGGAAATAATCTGAACTGGACAAATCGCTCATCAAACTCGTGTCTGGACTATTGTAAGTTGTTCGGTCATCCGCCAAACTTCCCTGTTCTTCTGCCATTATAAAAGGCTCGTCACTTGAAGTCCTATAAAACGAAAACGACGTACAAAAGTGTGCAGGTTAAGTAGACAAAGAGCCGGATTTTGACAGGAAATCTCTGGTGACTGAAGAGTCATAAAAAATGCACTGCACAAAACAACAAAAACAAGCCGGCAACAAATACAGGGTGTAGACTAAAGGCGAATTACGAAACACGAAAATGGCAAAACGCAAAACGAGCCACGAAACAGCTCTCTCACCGGTTGAAGGCTTTGGACTCAAAACAGCCGTTTAGCCTTTTACTGACTGCAAAAATCTGCTTTTAAGAGCCCTAATCCCATGCTAGATCATGCACCTAATGAAAACTTTCTACATCAGCATTCAACTTAAGTGGAACACCAACAGCTATCATGAAAGTGTAGATAACACTTTCTAAAAACCATGGAATTTTTTCCATCAAAAGCCTACTTTACCGTACAATTCATCTTAAGTTACAATTTCGCTTTTTACCCCGTTTCACGGGCTTTCGCTGGAGCAGTTTCGTAGGATCATTTCACCTTTTATGATTTTTTGTTTCAAATTTCGCGATTTAGCGACACCCTGTGTAGTTTGCGTCGCCGCCGTTAATCCATTTTTGAGAGCTCCTTACTCCCACGCTTTAGGGCAAACCAGTATTGAAAAGGGGAGAAAATGAACAAGGACATAGAAGAACAATGCAAATGCACTTACGAGTATGGCATATTTGTAAGGTTACAGCTTAGGGCTGTTCCTGAGGCACACAAATTTCACTTGAAAAAATTCCTGCTATGTCACGAACCTAATCAAAAACTATTACTATGCAACAGCTTTCAAGTTAGGTGCAACACCAACCTTATCTCGTGAGTGTAGATAAGGGTTTATAAAAGCCATGGACATTTTTTGGATAAAAAGCGGACGTTTAGATAAAAATTCTATATATTTGCTACAAATTTTCGCGCTAAAAATGTGATGTTTAAGAAAAGTTAACGTACAATTATTGCAACATACTAGTCTACAACTTCGTACACTAATTAAATTAAGGTGCTACACAAAGGTTTCTTTAACTAAAATCAAACGTTGTAAATAAACCAACGCAAAAAGTGAGAACGCGGCCCTTTTCCCCCTTAACACCCACGTGTTCCTATCTTCAAATGAGCTGTATTCTTTCATTTCGTATTTACTTGCACGAGCATATATGCCTCCCATAAGTCAAGCCAGTTATCGGACCACCTTTGGAGAAGTAAACTATCCACGTGGGTTTGGCTGTGAACATGCAGGCACGTGGTGGCAACCGGCAAGCCTCGAGTTTTTCTCCGAATTGTAAGACGATAGCGAAAAAGATAAATGAGCGAACGACAATTAGCGAACAAAATGCGTCGTTCAAGAAGTATAATGAAAAGGCTCGGAAATTTTATGGGCGCAAGTTCGTCAGCACTTGCAATTACACCTAGAGTTTCTTTCTTTTCTACAATTTGTTCTCCGAAATATATATACGGCTTCACGGAGAGGCACCCTGCTACGTTGTAGACCGACTCGTGTGTCGTAGTCCACCCTCTATAAAACTGACCAGCTTCTCGGAAAAGCCTTAATTCACTTGACGACCTTACGAGCTAGCTTGTCATACGGAAGTTGGTGGTACAATATTTATACAAGCGAAGAAATTTAAACTGTGAAGTTTCAGTGCGCTAGTTCAGTGAAAATAAAGTTTCCAAACTTTCCCTCATTGGAATAATGAGAGAATCTTTCGGTAAATCCAAGTCGAACGTTTGCGTGGCGGTGTTAGGGTCTTCTGGGGTTGGCAAAACGGGTAATGATACCTTTAAGCGTTAACTCATCAGTTTTAGACGACACATACTAATTGTTGAAATTCTTCGTTTAGCGGTGACAGTGCGATTTCTGACCAAACGTTATATCAGCGAGTATAGCTCAGGTTCAGATATGAAGTACCAATACACGTTTCCTTATTGGGGCGCTTTAACCACAATGATTGACATACTCGATTCTTCACCAAGGACTGTAAGTTAAATGTTCCTACAAAATTACAGTATAAACTCAGCTTATGCAATACCAGGTAGACGACTCCTGTTTGGAGCGCGTTGTAACAGTCAGTACGGCATTCCTGGTAGTTTATTCTTTGACCGATCCCAAATCGCTCTTTACCGCTCGGCAAATATTAGCTCAACTCCCTTCCAGAGCCCCTCGGCTATTGCTGGCCAACAAAGCCGATCTGGAACATCGAAGAGAAGTAATAATTGTTTCTGAATGCAAAGTTATACCCTTATAAATACATTTTACGGATTAGGTGTCAATTTGTGATGGTCAGGAATTAGCTGAAGAAAATGACTGCCTATTTTATGAAGGCTCAGCGGCCGAAAATGGGACTGTCATCAATTCCGTATTTCAGCGTCTCATCAAGCAAGCAATTCACCATGCACCGCTTTGTCACTCATCTAAAAAGAAAATGTTCTCCGTGCCGAGAATGCTGGGAACGCTGGTATTCCGAAGTGCTTTAGGAAGGTCTTCTTCTTCGTCCTCTTCTTCATCTTCACCTTGTTCAATGTCACCGTCGCAATCCGCACTCATTATTCCTGACAAAAAAGGCATTCCTATACCTCGAAGACCCTTGGCACAAGTTTTTTCCGTTTAGCAAGTTATATCGACAATTTATTCCAATATTATCGGCATAGTTTGTTTACACGTAAAAGCTCATACGATATTCAATACAACGCTTCTACTATTTGTAACTATTTCTTGAAAAAGAAGAGCCTTTTTAATTTATCGCTTTACATAATAATAATTTCCAAATTAGTGTATTGTTGAGTAAACTGGCTAAAGGCAACCGCTTTGCCCTATACAAAAATGTTATCTTTATTCCTTCACTTGCAGCTTCTATAAAATGACGCATTTATAAAACGCACTACGCAGTACTCAATACATTATAAGGTTTTGGTACCTGACATGTAGACAATTTCGTATTTATAATTAGCCATAAGGAGCGGAACTTGGGAGGATGGGCCGTGTTTTTGAAACTTATCAGTTGTTAAAGAAATTTGTTTCCAGTTGATGTTATATAGTTATATATCTAATTGAAGCCTCATACTTTCGAACGCAACTGAACGATCGACTTCTGAAAGTTCGAACGAAAGTTGAGGTTTTCTAACGATTTTCTCACTTCCAAGAAGTGTGGTGTCGTGAAATAATATTTTATTATATTTTATTCATATCAGCATGCATATGATATTAAAATTATATAATTTAATTGAAACTTAAAGACTTATCTAAACGAAGAGCTCCACGAAATGCTTTCACTTTCCGTTAAAAGAGTCTGGTTAGTATCTCGCGTTTCACTCTTCAGTAAAACCCTACGCAATCTTGAGATTACGTGTTGACATCTGCGATTCCACAACAATCCAGCAATAAAAATGGAGGATCTTCTCGAAGAGTTTGTTTCTGATGAAGATTTGAAGGTAATAATATGACCTACATTTTCAGTTTGTTAATTATGTATAACCTTTATAGAAATTCGAGAAAGAATATCACGAGCAGCAGAGCAAAGGTACGTTGAATTCCAAAACGCAGTTCGAGTATGCATGGTGCTTGGTACGGAGCCGATACCCAGCCGATATTAAACGTGGCGTCTTAATTTTGGACGAGTTATTGGGAGAAGGAAGTGATGCAGCAAAACGCGACTATCTTTTTTATTTGGCCGTGGGGAATGCAAAATTGAAGGTGTTTATTGCTTATCCTTTTCATACTACTGAAATCTTAAATTTTTTCTGTTTTGCTAAATGTAGGAATATTCCAAAGCCAAATCGTACACAAATGTATTGTTGCAAGTTGAGCCTGGAAACAGACAAGTCAAGGAATTGCAACAAGTAATCCAAAAGCGGATGGATAGAGGTAACCGACCATTAGAATTCCGGAATAGATTTGCCGTTTAATCTGAAATTAAATGGTTTACAGACGGACTCAAGGGAATCGCGATTGCTGGTGGTGGAATTCTTGCTTTAGGGGCGATCGTGGGCCTAGGTATAGCCTTGTCAAAAAAATCCAAAAAATGAAACAAACCAATCTCTCTTTCTTCTCTGCGAATAGGAATCGCATTATCCAAGAAGTAAAAAAGTATTCTGTGTTCTCCTCAGTGCTTCTACGATCCCTATTTGCATCCTACACCGCTGTAAAATTGTCTTGTATAAACAAAAACAATAAAATGACTTCACCAACTTTCACCGGGTCGTGTTACCTTTCTAGGCTTTCTATGTCACATTAGTAACCCGGCAACGCGGAAGCAGATTTCCTGTGGAAGCTGAGCAACGGTTCGTGGCCATAAAAAGTCAAACCGGTCAAACGAACTGGGAAGAGGACGGCAGGGATACCCGCTTCGCCACGAGCCACAATTTCAGCAAAAAAATAAAAAATAAATGCTATGAAAGTTAGAACAATAGCAAGTTCCGTGGTGGGTTAAACTCGAAATCAGAGTACCCACATTGTTACATTGCCTCTTACACTATAAAAAGTTGTGCTCGGAACTACCCGGATGCAGTGCTTTAAAAACGCGTGTCTGTGCGCAAAACAAGAAAAGGTGTGTATCAATATAACCCACATGCTCTATTAGGGAGTTGGGCGCTATGCTGCTCTCCCAAACGCTTTTTAGTAGGTCAGTAGTGCTACGACCTGCCTCTCTTTCTCTAAGAAACACTTTTCCCACTGCTTTCACCCTCGATTATCAAACAGTCAGAAGCGGGCTCTCGCACAGTGCGAACCTATAAGATTACGAGAGTATACTATGTTGCATAGTGAATTATATTTTTCTTTGAAAATGCTAATTCGGTGCTTGTGCTTCACGTTGATGTCTTTAAGGCTTGTGGGTAAGAAAAGTAAACTAAACACAATATTGAATGCAAGTTTTAAACGATTGTAGACGGTGGAGCTGTTATTTTTCGAGATGACCCACACCACGCACCCAACGGCGCACAATACCACCAAACCGAACATCTCACCAATCAAGCCGCATCTTTCATTGAAAGCGGCGAAGATCGCCAATCACGCGCTTCCCTCCAATTTCCCGAGAAAAACACCCGCTTATTACAATCACAAAAATCACCTACTTTAAATTCACCTACTGTAAATCAGATCCAAACAATTAACCAAATTGATCCTAATGAACCCAGCGAAACGGAAGAAGCTTTGGTGCAAGCTATGGAACATCTGGTTTCGCGGCTCCAAGGAATCGAGCAACGCGTGTCAGGATTGGAAAACATCGTTGCGGACCTACGACTCACTCAACAAAGTAACAGTATAATCCCTTACTAATTATGCATTACGCTCAAAAGCAAAATCTTCTATAGGTGTAACCAGTACCGTCAACGTCAGTCCTAACTTCAATTCAAACTCATGCCCCACCCACTTTGCTTCATTGCCTGGGGCTCCTCGTAACTCGGCTTGCTATTATTTTAGTAATAACAGCAACAAGCGCCAGAACTGGAAAGACGCTTCTAGTTCATGTCAAGAGTTAGGAGGCAAACTCGTTGAACCTCAAAGTACCGCAGAACTAATTCAGCTAATTAGCCACATTGCAGCCTTAAAAAGTTCCGTTGGTAAGTTACAAACTAATAAAGGACTGCGAACCGCTAGAAAGTATTTTTTGAACGAAACCAGGTTCCAATTACTGGACTGGCGGTATTAACCCTGGATTGCTGTGGATTTGGTCCGTGGGTACTAGACAACTACAAAATATCGGTTCAGAGCTCTGGCTGTCCTCCTCAGGCGCAAGTCCTGGACCAGAAGACAACGGAAAATGCTTGCGACTAGCGTACGATGAAACTACCCATCGTTACGGTCTTCAAGGCATAGATTGTGACCGGTACTTGTACTTCATTTGCCAGTCCGAAGAAAACGGAATTTTCCGTCGCGTTCCTCAGTCAGACGCTAAGAACTATCCAGTTCAACAGCATTCTGTAGACAGTATTGTCGCTTCCGATAGCGTACAAAGTCAATACGTAGCTTCCACGACCTATGAAACCCAGGCAAACCACTCTGATGACTCTGGGCAAACTACTCTGGCTACCCTGAATCCCACTTCTGAAAAACAGGGCCAGCGCAATTTTGTGGCTGTCTTGGGCTTTAGAAGTGTTCAAGACAGTACAGAGATGATAGCTGATGTCTTCCAAACAAATGTGGATCAGTTCGGACCATTCGTACCTTCAGAAACAATGCAGTTAGAAAGTCGCACGAACGTTGAACAAGCTCCATAAAAACAAATCAAATCAACAAAAAAGAAACAGACTAACACTTGTATCCAAAAGTCATAAGTAGCTGGTCTACTTTCACCAACGGTCGTTAACAAAAAACACTATTATGTTAAAATGTTATAAAAACGAAGCAAGTTGTTGAACAGGACCAAGCTCAAAAAAAGCTTTCGGATATTCATATTTTTGTCGCTTACAAATATTTACATATTTAACGTTGACTTGTAATCTATGTTAGAAAAACATGACTCCAACTAAATATACGAGTTAAGCTGAATGTGAAACTTTTGTAACACTTTGAGTAGCTGTGCAACAGACGGTCTATCCGTAGGAGTGATAGCCCAACAATAAGCCATAACGGCGTACCTAAAATTTAGAAAGATCCAATAGTACTTTTCTAAGTCATTATTAAGTTTTAACTTACAGTTCATCGGGACAATAAACAGGCTGCGTCAATCGGTATCCGTCCTTAAGGTATCTGGAGACTTCGAACGGGTCAATGTCTGCGTAAGGCTGTTGAGCCAGAGTTGTCAATTCCCACAACAATACACCAAACGACCACTAGAGAAAGAAATCAAAATAACGGACGGTACCTTTGGTATGATTCAGAAAGTTTCTAATGAACAAAACTTACAACATCCGAGGCAAAACTATATTCACGCCTGGTTAAAGTTTCGTATGCTAGCCATTTCACAGGTCTGTTTTCATTGTCGCCTAAACAATGGTAATCGTTGGGAAACAAATCTCGTGACAAAGCTGTATCCGCAATAAGAACGTGATAGTTATCATCGACCCTATAAAAAGGTTATTAACAAGATTATTTGAAAGGATATTTCTTACAGGCAATTTCTCGTTGCCAAGTCTTTGTGAATAATATTTTCCTGTTGCAAGTACTGCAAACCATTCAACACTTCAATGGCCATGCTGACTAGATCTTGGGTGCATAATGCGTGAGGTAGACCTTCCATATTACCCTTAACTTGCAATAACCACCTAAAATATTGATTTTTATGGAATGGTAAAAGAAAACTTAACACAGAAAATACTACTTTTTCAAGTTTCCAAAGCACGTCGCTGGGTAAAGAATAAACGGGGTAGAGCCTTTCATTTCAACCATGCCCATAACGGACAATATGTTAGCATGGGATAAGAAGGCGAATCGCAAACCTTCTTGCAGCATCATTTCCATTTGTAGGGCGGAAGCGTTCGGTTTAAGTGTTTTGACGAAGACCTCCTTGCTTTCATCGTCATCTAAGTAGCCTAAGTACACGCAGCCAAATGTGCCTTCCAGAAAAAGTTGTCCAATGTTCACTTGATCAGCAGGAATTTGTGTGATAGTTTTCTCGACTTTTTCTTCCACTAACGGTGATGCGGCATCTTCGAACAAATGATTACTAGACGGAACCTGTACGGCAGTCAGGGGCAGTCCATTGACCGGACTGTAGGATGCACGGGATAAGTTTTCGGCGCTATGTGGTTGCTTGCAGAAACGACTCCGCGGACAGTAAACCAAGGCCAAAGCTCCCAGCAACAAAAATACTATCAAACACGCCATACTCACGCCAATTTCTATGATGTAGTGGGAATCTTCCATAGGTACAGGATGTGCCAACACTGCTTCATCAGCACCTGAAACAAATACATAATTTTAATTGTTACCAGAAAAAGCGGTTTTTCTTGATATATACCTTCTAGGCAGAGTTTCTTGCATATAATCGTTACGCTGGACACATTGCTAGGTAACAAATAAAAATCTACTTGTAATTTGATGTCTACTTCCGACTGGGATTTGCCAGTACAAGGCAAAGCGACACAAAAGAGTTGAGTTTGCTTTGGAAGAGAGCCTTGGCTGGAGACATTGAGTGTGGGTTGATGCATAGCTTGTGAATTGCTAAAGGCAACCGCTATTGAATAAGGCACCTACGAGAAGATTAACAGTTTACTGGTACAGACTTTAAGAATAAGATACAAATTGCGTTACTGTATTGGGTCCCACATTTTCCCATGTAAAGCAAAGCTCTCCAAACGGGTAAGGCACAGGTACGACAAACTTTTGGGCAAACGCATTAACGACTCCATCTCGGACGTAATACAACTCCGCGGTCATTCCTAAGACACGAATTAGTTAACTAATTGCATATGATGTTTAAAATGAACCTCAAAACACGCTTGGCTCTTGCTGAGTGTGATAAATTACAAATTAGCACACGCAACCCAAACCCAACAGCAACACGAACATATAACACGCAAGACATGCATTGTTTGTATTGTGTAATCTAGAGATTTACCTAGCAGTCTTCTCACTTCACTCTGGCTAATGTAGAGATTTACATTGGCGAAGCAGGATTGTACCAAAAATTGAGCCAAAACCCAACACCATAAGTTCCAAGGCATTATTTTTTTCTTTTGTTTTCTCTCCGGTTTTCTTAAAGAACTGGGCGGTGTTAAAGAAATACGATGGCCGCTAATAAGGCGGGGTCTAACTTAACATGGAGGCTTTTTACCGCGAAATTTAAAATGTTTTTTTGTTTTATCCAAATACAGAATTTTCAATAATTTGAACATTTTACGCGTAATATAACTGAAAAGAACCCAAGTTATTTTACCCCTTGTTTTTAATGGAAATTCATACACATATCAGCTTTGTGCAAATAAATTTTATAAATCCTCTAGCTTCTTCAAATGCGATATTTTACTCGGTAAAGCCCCATACAAACATTACTAATAAGTTTCGGCATTAAACGGAATTAAATAGCGTCGTCAGTATTGGCAACTTTTTGTAAAGCCTGTCCACTCAAACGAAAACTTAGCCAGCCTTCTTCTTCAGTTAAATTTACTAAACCTAAGTATTTATAAAAGTCGATGGACGGCTTATTCCAATTCAGGACAACCAGATTAACTCGTTTACAATTTTCTTGTACCGCAACCTATTCAGATAATCTCATTAATCAAATTCTGGAACCAGCATTGGATACATTACTTTAGCCGTTCCTTGTAATAGCGCTTTTCCAATTCCTCTACCTCGGAATGCTGGCTGTACGAAAAGATCCTCTAAAAAGATAGATTTTCCTTCCCAAGTTGAGTAACTGTAGAAGTAAATAGCAAAGCCTACGATTTCACCATCGGGATGCGTGTTTTCTGCGACCAGAGTTTCAAAGAATGCACGCTCTCCGAAACCGTCTTTTTCCAACGCTGAAAACAAAAAATTACTTGAGCTATAAAATGTATGCCGTACTGCGTACACATGACATGCCCTTTGCTTTTACTTTCGACTGTGATCTTCGGGGCGTCTGACATTTTCTCATAGTCAGCCAATTCTTGGATAAGTTTTCGTATGCCCGAACAATCTTCTTTCCTGCCAGGTCGAATTATAATACCGTCCATTTCCAACGGGACAAGTTTTTATTTGTGAGTTCACCGTTAGCGTTACCGAATTTTTGCAAAATTATACGAGGCTGAATTTCGAATTGTATCGTCTGTTTTCGCAGACGATCACAAAAACGATACTAATTTACTGTTTGTGTTTGTCCTACTTGCAGATCCGCCCACCCTGAGTCTGCGGCTTTCATCCTTCTCGATTCTAGAAAAGAGCAATGTCAAGGCCATAAATCCATGTAAACCAGTTCTTATCGACTTTGATAAACACCAAGAACTCCGGTAAGTAAATAAAAGAGCATACCGTATTGCGTACATAATTAAAAAGCACATATTTATAATGTATTTCACAGGACACAACTGTATTCATTCTCAAGTTTTCGGTTTTACTTTCTAGGCGCTTTGTTCCATTCTTTTGTATTTGTAATTTACTGCAGAAATTGTGTTCACTTTATTGAGTGACCTTGGCTTTAAAACACAATTAATACAAATAAACAACAATGGGAGATGACTGTAAGTAAACGTATTTCTTAATTGCTTGCTGACGCAGCGTTGTTTGTTTTTCCCTTTTTTAACAGTGATACTAGTCACAGGAGTGACGGGGTATGTGGGTTCCCATGTTGCAAAAAAACTATTGGAGGAAGGATATCGTGTGCGCGGGACAGTAATTGAATCTTGAACAACTTGTTGCATTTCTTATTGATTATTTCTATGGCACCCAGGTCAGGAGCTTGAAAGACGAAACAAAGTTATCCGGCCTGGCAGACTTGGTTCCCAATGCTAAACATCCGTTAGAGCTTGTTGAAGCTGATCTATCGAAAGAAGACAACTGGGATGCGTACAAAAATCCTCGACCCAGTAAGATCTGCTGTAATTACCTAATTTCCCTTTCTATCTTAGAGCCGTGGCGGGTTGCAAGTATATCATGCACGTGGCCAGTCCGTTGCCAGGTATGAGTACCGCTGCGGATGAAGACGAATTAATTAAAGCAGCAAGGGACGGAACTTTGTGCATCTTGAAAGCGGCTGCTAAGTCAGGAACAGTTCAGCGCGTTGTTTGCACAGGCGCTGGCTTTAGTGTTCACGGTACAGTTATTATCCAAGTTGCGTAATTAATTAATACCTTTTCTATATCGTCTGCATTTTTTTTACTTTTTTGGAAACAGTTGAGCCTCATTCAGAGCCAGGACGCGTGTATAATGAAGAGGATTGGGCTGCAGTTGATTCGCCTTTTCAGATGCCCTATGCTAAAAGTAAGCTACTTGCAGAAAAGGCAGCTTGGGAATTTGTTGAAAACCAAGAGGGTGATAAGAAACTGGAACTGGTTGTGCTCCTACCCGTGGCTATTATGGGACCAGCTTTACTTTCTAATGCTAGAGATGCTACATCCGTGGGAATTTTGATGCAACTTTTCTTGCCGAGCATACCAGCTGTCCCTAATGCGTCTTTGCCAATTTGTGATGTGCGAGACGTGGCTGACGCGCATCTCAAGGTAATATTATAGCATAATCACAGTCAACTTAACCTTTGCTTTAACCGGATTTGATAGGCGATATTAATGCCCGAAGCAGCTGGAAAACGGATAATTATTTACACAAAGTCATTGTGGTTTAAGGAGGCCGCTGATGTAAGGCCAGAGTTTGAGTTGAAGGAGCGAGCAATTTAATTAAATTGTCGAAACTTCAGATTTTAGCCAAAGATTTTCGACCTTTGGGCTACAAAGTCCCACTTTATACGCTGCCCTATGCGGCTTGCTGGGTGATCGGTTGCGTAGACAAGACCTTCAAACAATTCATTATACCCCGCTTGGGTAAGCAAGTTACTTACAGTAACGTTCGGGTAAGTGAAGGCGGCACTTGCAAAATTCATTACGCTCAAAGCCTGTGAATGTAAGCTTCGCCAACAAGTTTTGTAATTCTGTACACCCAAATATAGATGAAGGAAATCTTGGGCATGGAGCCGCGTGCCGTGGAGGGAACTATTGTTGACATGGCCCATAACTTGATTGCTATGGGAGTTGCACCCAAGACTACCAAATATCGCACACTTTACCTAAAAGAGGAAATTGAAAAGAAAGAAAAGGCTGTTGCTAGCCCCACCGAAGTAGCAAGCAAGCCAGAAGAAGTGAAAGTAACCAAAAAAGAACCGTCTCCAGCTGAAGCACAAGTAGATTCCACTGCCGTTCTTCAAGAAGACGAAGTGCAACAGGCCCAGTAAATTGGAACAAGAACCTGCGCAAAAAATTTCGATTTTTGCAACTTATAATCAGCTGCTTTGTTTTTGCTCGTTTGATATTTCTCATCTCCCAAGTAACACGAACGCTGACGATTCGTTCAAAACTACGTCAGCAAATTCGGCGCGTGTCCTTTTTCTTGCCTTATTTGAAAACAGCTTATCTGCTGGGTTTTAAAACTTTTGTGTGGATTGATGGACCAACACTAAAAATTAAGAAAGCAGCTTTACCTTGCACGGATTTTCCAATATCTTTCTCAATTTTTCCTTTTGAAAATTGATTTGTCATGTTTTATATAATCTGTATTTTTCTATACTCCAAACAACCAAAGCTTACAATTTTTATTGCCAATTTTGACCGAATTATCTGTGAAATGCAACAAACTGGCTTTGTTTCAATGTGATGGTTTCTGTGCTTTTACTTTTTTAAATGTTGGGCTGAAATATACGTGTACTTTCTGTGTGAAAAGCTAAATCTACCGAAAATAATATTTCCTCCGAGAGGAGAGCATATGCAAAGTTATATTAAAAAAAGCTCAAAGGGAGGAGATTACGGTACGGGGCAGCCGGCGTAGGCCTATATTCTTTTGTGGGAAAAAAGGAACGTAGTTCCTTTTAAAAGAAAAAAGAAGACCAGGAGGGGGCGAAGCCAAAAGGAAAAGCTTGAGCTACAAAATGAAGAACTGTGCCTCTCGCTCTCTGCTCTTCTGTGCGTTATTGTATTTCAAACTTAGGGATTCTTCAGCGAAAAGTTTTCCTGAATAAAAGCGCCTGTTCCTTAGATATGACGAACAAATCAAAAAATATTCTACGTTTTGGAAAATGTGAATGCTCTGTAAGAGTTGTTTTTCCATAGGTGCAACAAAGGCTACAGGAAATCGAGTTTCTACACGGCTGAGAGATTCTCAGGTCCACATTCCCCCAATCCGTTATAAGCTCTCTACGTTTTTTTTAAAAAAAGAAAATTTTAAGGAAAGGCCACGGAACTGTGTCTATTTTGCTATAATGCGGATAAAAGGGTGTTGCTAGGGAGAAGGAAACTTAGTTGAGTTCCCAGTGCTATATAGATGTTAGCAAGGGTGAGCTGATCAAAGGGCTTTCAAGCAAATGAGAAATGAGAATGTCTGAGATGAGAAACCATGGTTTCCACAACCCGAGCGTGACTACAAGAACTACATGCAAGACAAGAAGGCGATTGCGTAGGTGATAGCCCCGATAGGATGTGGTGTACTTCAACCGGGAGACAATAAGTCCGGCACAAAGACGGTTTTTCAGCCTATAATAAAATAATGATACCTACAGGAAAGAAAGCTGCTGGGTCATCGAATTTCGGGCTTGTGCCTTGAGTTGACACTTGGTTTTCAAGCGTCCATTTTCTGATCGCTCCACACAGCAGAAACTTTTGTAGCTAAGGAAGCGTGGAAAATGGTGCCTTGATGAAGTGCAAACACTTTCCATCGATTTTGACGACTTAACACCGTCAAGTGGGGTGGGGCTATAGTGTAGCTCCGATGTGTGGGGACTTCGGACGGTTTTTGGGAGCAGAAAGTTTCATACAGTTGAAAGCGTTTGTAGAGGTTGGAAGGGCCAAAGTAGGAACTCAATTAGGCGCATGTTTGACAAGACGTAATGAGCGTAAGGCTTGAGGGGTAATGTGTATTGTAGAACACAGCCCCTTCTCCCTACTTCGACTAGCTTATGCTGATAGCTAACTTTGCTTCGTTCCAGTCTGGAAGAGGAAGATCCTACATGTTGGCGAACTAGAGTACTGGACATGTTCTTATTGCTTTTTTAATTATCAAACTATTTACATTGTTTATGTTAATCTCTCCGAATTCATGCAAGAATCAAAAACAAAAGCCACGCAAACACAACTTCGTAAGTTCCTTAACGAGTAACATAATGCATCAACAAAACATAGGTGTAATCAAAACTACAATATCACGAAAATGAACACTTAATACGAGACTATTTTTATTAAACAAAAGTGTTAGCGATATTTGTCCAGGGTATGTATATAAATATAAGAATACCATAGAAACTTCGCAAACTGTTTATGTAAGGGTTCAGCAAAGTGTAGTTTCGGAATTTCGCCTACGCGAAAGAAAATACCGGTGTGAAGAGAATAGTAATTAGTGGTCTCAAGTCCCAGTCCAGGTGTTTAAAGTCAACGAGTTGTAACGAAAACCCTAAGCTGTTAGTTTAAGAGGGACAAGATGTTGAAAGCGCTCGTAATGTTTCAGACAAAGCATAGGCAAATACGAGGCAGACTTGAATTTCGTGTCAATATGGGCCCAAAAATTAGCTTTTAGTTCCTATCATTCGCTGTCGGCCGGGATGCTAGTGTGCGCTAATCTATCTAGACGGGTTTGTTGGTAGTTAATTAAGTCGAGTAACATACCAACGTAGATTGAGGCTGGAAAGGATCCATTTTCAATTCCTATAAACTGAACTGCTTTTATGCGGATGCAGTTGGCATACAGCTTTGAGGGTATTCAGTGGGACGTGCAACAGAAATTCTAAAGGAAGACATATCTGGTCTTGGTTGCAGGCGCTTACATCCCTTTATGTGTGCCCAAAAGGAATTCGAGCCGTCAACAACATGCTTCGCTTTGATAAGCAAGAAAACAGTGAGACATAAGACGTGTTTATCAGTGAGTAACCTGGTACTGTCATGGAAACCGAACAGAACGACATGCCATGCTGCAGCAATACCGTTCGCCGTCATTAATGCAACACAGCAGTTCCATTTGGCCGTTTTTCTCTCTCTTGTCTCTGCAAGTAGTCTTGCTCTCTCTCGCGCGCTCTCTAAATGTACAAAAAACTCGAACAAACAACTCAGAGGCTCACAGGTAGAATAATATGTGCTATCAACGTTTGTTGGCTCACGAGGCAGGAATAACATCTTCGACAAAAAATGGTACAAAGGACTTTTGGTTTCCGTCTTTTCCTAAGAGCTAATGTTGTCCAACTTCTCGGAACATTACGAGCTTTTCTTCTGTTGGACAAAAATTTGAAATGTTGAAATTCGTCCAAGTCTCGTCAACTTAAATTTGTTATAGCACGTCATCATCGTTTTAGGCTTAGCACTTTTTTAATATATACTAGAAACGAAAGGAGAAGAAGCACGTAAATAACTAAAGCAACCGAAATAGCTTTCGCTCTGGCGGCTGGGGTCTAACGCAAAGGACACGAAACATAAGGAAGCCATTGACAAGTCATGTGTACCGTGTTATCAGTCACATATTTTCCATGTCATAATCAAAGCGGTGTAAAAGAGGACATAAAATATAGCCCACAAGCTCCCCATTTTTTCAATTCTATTAGTTGCAGGCCTGTACGGTTGCGGCTCATCAATTTGGAAAGAAAACGTCTTAATTTTGGTTCCTCTTTAGGAAAACGACTTTCTCTTCCTCTATCTCTTTTTCTCCCAAGTCATCCATTTATGAGGTCCGGGTTACAGCGACATAACCAAAAGTCTGATACCCCAGACCACATTAGCATCATTAGTCCTCTTCTAAGGGCGAAAGGGAGCCAGACGGATGTCGAGCATATGTTCTGCCTTAATGTGTCATTATACATACCGATTCTTGTATACATTCACCGATTCGAGATTGTAGTCCTGGATATGGAAAGTACCAAACAAGACTAATTTTTCCTGAATTGAACTACAAAACCAAACTCATGTTAAGTTGGAAAAAAATGCTAAAAAAACCTAAGCTTCTCTCGACTTTTAAAGGAAGGCCAAGAATGCTGTTGTATACGGATATTTATGAACCTCAACAAGCAAGTTCAGATAGGTGAGATAACCCGGGCGCGCGAATCGCGTCGAAACGACGTGTCAGTATGCGCGACTCCGTGACGGGGCTCAAAGGTGCGTTCAAAGGGGTGCTAAAAATGGGTTGTCTTCGTGAAATAAATTCTAGTAAAGCCCCCTTTGCCTACAGTCGGCTCCTAGAAAGTTTCTACGAACGACACATTCTTGTAGCAATGCTTGTAACTTTGTAACCTAAGAAATTTCTCGTCGCTGCAACTTGTTATATATAATTTTGGCATCCAAAATTGCTTTTTACGCGGTGTTAATAATTTTTTTAATTATTTTTCTTTGTTGGCGAGGAACGAGCTGGAAGACACAAAGATTCATTGTGTTCGAGGGTTCCCAATCCGAAAAGAACTAAAAGTAGTTTAGGATTTTCTTATCTAAATTACCTAGCTCGAGGCGACAGCATCGCAGAAGTTCGTTAAAGGGGAAGTGTCGCCCTCATTAAACTTCTGGAGCTTCTCCATGTAGCCGAACGTCTTCATCGACACGTTCAAACTTGCATAGCTGCACCGCCCAGGATGTTTCTCATCCGGAAACCGCCGATCCCAGCATATGTGACAACACGTGTTAAATTTAAGAAACCTGCTAACAACTTAGGGGAGTTAGGCGTTTTCGCACTGTCGATGATCTACTTGTCGTCTTGGCTTCACACTTTACCAGAGATGACAGCACATAACTTCCATTGCTTTTTAAAGGATGCTTTTAAATCTCTTCGTATTTCCAGAATGAAGCCATAATGCTAAAATATAACTGCTTCTCCTGTTTTGACTTGATTACCGTTTCAAGGCAAGGATGTAGTTGAGTGATTTGAAACATTTACAATTTTGCCATTCGGTATATAAAATTATACCTCGAATGTTTAGCATGCCAAAATATGTTATACCTACATAGCAACACAAGTATAAATTTTAAAAAAATCCACCCGCGCAGCAGAGAAAATTCAGTTTTTCTAATTCGCGCTTCATTCGTTCCCATGATTGTTTAAAAAGATTCGAGTCTGGCACGTGTATAAGCTGATTCGATACTCGATGCAGCAATTTGCACCGTTTTCACGCTGGCGTAAATCCGCTTCCTTTCACCTACAGCTTTGTCTATTACCCATATTCCCCGAGCAACTGAAGTGAGCCGCAAGCAATGACGAAAGGTAAGTAATTTCCTCGACTGTTCACGCTAAATCGCGTTATGTTACGAAGTTCCAAGAAGAGACTAGACGAGAAGAAAGAGCTTTTATGATAGCCAAGTTTATACTTGAAGTTTGTCAGACCATTACTAAGGTACTCATTCCCCATGTATAATTATAACTACTACCATTTGCAAGCATACAAACAGGGTGCCAGTAACCCATTCCAGCCCAACTTTCGCTTTAAACTTGAAATGAACCAACTTGGCGGTTAAACTTCTTTAACGTTAGATCTCGCTGCTGGCTCCATAACTGCGCAGTCGAATGAAGCTGTCTTTTGTCAATGAAAAATTTATCTAAAACACACAGGCTTAAGACGACGAAAAATACTTAAAAAGACATGAACTCCACGAAGAGTAAATTATGCGTGGTACTTAACCTACATACTCCATAAATAAACCTTAACCAAGTATAACTAAAGCTTTTGTTCCATACTGAAAGGAAGGGGATTTGCTAGATTCTGGGTCTTGTGGCTCATGAGAAAGCAAATTCAGGGAAACTAAAGGTTTACAGTCATGTCGAGGTTCACAATGTCAGGATGTATCTTAGGATACTGTAGGAAGATCTATAGTCGCATCATTGTGGTAGCATTGTTGGCTATAGCCGAAGTCCGGATGTGCAGTAATGGGCCTTCTAGCTTGCGGACCTTGGTCTTTTGAATACTATACGGACAATACAATGGACTTGATCCCCGCATGCTCATCTAACCCTCGTCGCAATGGCTCGTGTCTTTTCTCTCTCTCATTCGCTCTTGAATCTACCCGCGCTGTGGATCATTAGCCACGTGGTGTAAGTAATGTAAACAGGCCATTTGTCAGAAAAAACGACACAAGCCTTGACAGCTCTTCAGAATATGATCTGCTTGCCCCCCACTCCCGACACACTGTAATACCCCTGCAGCAGTGCCACAGTCGAGATTATAAAAGCCACGATGCTTTTCCGAACTCTGGTAGGATTTTAGCGTCTTGGCTGGTCAATCTTCCGAACTTGAACAACTTCAAATACTTTCCTTAGCTTCCTGCTTCATGCCCGCCTGAATCCCGAGTTCTTTGACGCCATCCCTTTCGATCCGGACTCGGCAAATTTTTCGATGGAAGAAAACCCCCCTTTGCCCATAATAAGAGCTAAGTTTATAGCGATGAGGTCAAACCAGCGCGAGTCAACGGAAGGAAGTGCGAACCATTGCTTGGCACCCGTATGTGCCTATATGGGCCCCCCCAACTCCCCATACTTAACGTATCTGGCATGCATTCTTTGGGGGCCTCGTGGAGGCCATATGGACCAACCATACAGTCCATTTCACCCCCAATCCCCTCCGCTTGCACTCTGACCCTCTTTTTTCTTTTTCTTTGCCAAAGAAATACTAACGTTAGTTCACCGGAATTATCCAGCCCTCGAGCCCAAAAGCAAAGCCAATAACTGCAGCAAAATGACTTGCTTCATAGTCGACGGAGGATGAGTAATACATCAAGGATGCAAATAGACAGAGAAGCCGTACCTAACAAGGTCTGCTAGGTCTACTAGTGCCAACAATTGGATTCCCTATACAGAACAAAGTCAACCCCGCTCCATTGCCTTTCAGGAATCGCATTTCTCCCTTGCTATATACCTTTGCGGCACCCAGATAACGCAAGTCACATAAAGTATTCCCTTTTCTATATAAAGGTATTGGGACAGCCTTCCTATCGGCTTCAATAGCTTTTCCGTTGTCCCATGTCATTCCCAAACCGCCAATATTTGCTTTAGAAAAACAAAATCCAAACCCTCTGAGAAATTAGATAGTGCAATACCGCTTTTTCTTTCGCTAAACCAACAGATTTTGTTTTACGAAAAGGAAACAATCCTCAGAGTAACAAACAACCCATGTTTCATTTCTACAAACCAAGAAATTAATTAGATATTTGATTAAGAAATTCAACACATTGCTATGTAGTAAATTTTATTATAAAAATAAACTAAGAAATTCCAAGACTTGGAAGACAAACTCAACTCGTATGCGTAGGCCAATTACTATCCTATTTCTATTAGCTTTTAGCAGGAGGTGCCACGAGGGGAGGCACGCGCTGGAAAATCAACCCACTTATGGAATCTCGAATTTCCTCTATAATTCGTCCTTTTGCTTTGTAACCGTGTATCCCCCAACGGAGTCCTTTTCCTTGGGGCCAAGTGAGGGGTGACCTGTCTCTACATTTGACACTTGACTCTGACTCATCACTTATCTACAAGGGTGGCTGTGGAATATTCCTAGCCTTTGCCATCCCAACACGCAATACCCAATATACGTCGCGTCTATCAACTAGCGAAGTCCTTGACTTCCGTACAGCAAAATCTATACGTAACAAAACTTTCCTTTTTCCCTTGAAAAGCCACGGGCTCCCATCCTCTTCAATCAGGGCTAGCTTGATGGATGAATCGCCGCACTATTTGATCATCGTTTGGAGTTAAACTACGGTACCCCACTCTAGGCTTTATAACCGTCACAAGAAATTCAAAACCTTTTGTCGCTACCGTTTTCTCCCCACCCCCTCCCAAGCTTGTCTGGTATGGTAATTATCCTCAGTTGTGATCAATGATATAGCTAATACCAATAGACAGCTCAAGACAAGCTTATAAATATCGAACCAGGTTCACTTTCGACTTAATTGTTCACATGAAGCATGGGATATTCAGCACACACACACAAGTAAACGCAAATGACAAGCTTAAGTCAACGCTTACAGCGCCGAGCCTGAGTCATGGTCGACAAAGAAAGCTTTGCATCATATAACTCCGTTTGACAACTGTTGGCGATAACTATACTGCTGGTGAAAACCATATATAGCTCTTGATCCTAGGGATAAATACTAATACCGCCAAGCCCAATGCAATCGTCATAATCATACGGAAAGATCTCAACTACTCTTAAATTATTCCAGCAATTGTCCCTGCACATTGCCGAGGCTTAAAATTGGTGCAATAACCATAGAAAAGAGAGAGGAACTGCCCTTTTGTATTCGCAACGTTCTCAAAGACATCTGTTTCGTTTTTCCTTTAACTAAAACCATTCAAACACATTGTGATTAGCTTTAACCGGACGGACAGTATAGCGAAAGGACTTTCCGTTAGCTTCAGTTCTTATGCAATTTACTTAAGAGGGCGCCATGTCAGCACCGGAAACGTTTTACGTTATATTCATCTCTGTCAACAAGTCCTGCCCAAGTTGTCAAGGAGTCCATTACCTTGGAATCATTAGCGGGAACAGCGAAACTGCGTCTAATGATAACAAAGTTTCGTTTTCCCAACAAAAGAAAACATGCTTTTGTAGACCAAGGGAGAGAGAGAAGGCCTATTTTTTTTCTTTTTAATAGAAAAAAAAGAACCCGTGCAGGTCCAAAACACTCCCAAAGTAGTACAAAGTAGGAATGATTTTACTTCAAGAACTTCCCTTCTCAACAGACTTGAAGTGGTTGCTATAGGCAACAGCCAGGTAACTCTTCATAATTGGCTCATTCCAAGTTTCCCAGGAAATGCGAGCCTTATTTTTCGAAAACAGCCAAAGCATATAAACAGCATCTTTCCCCGTTGCTGTGACAAACAAACCTCTCGACTTACTTAATCGACATTCTTGGGGGGTTGTAATAGTAACCACCTGCCGAGCTTGCGCCCCCATTTCTGCATATCGCATTAAATTACATTTTTCCTCACACTTCTTCCTCACATTTTTGTTTTCTGTACTAATCTTTATTTTTCCTTAGACTCTGCATTTTTTATTACTGTAATTTATTGCGTGTCTCATCTTGCACACAAGGTGGTATATACGAAAGCGTAGGAGTAAACGATTCCACAGCTGCAGAATTTTCAAGAGCTAGCGATCAAACTTGCAGCTCAGCACTCTGCCAAAAACGTACAGGAAGGAATTAAATCCCTTGGATCAGCCGAACTAAATCTCCAACAACTTTGGACCTATCATCTTGTTATGATTAACGACTCACGTGAGCAATGTAATGCGCAGTTATGGTACAGAAAGTATTCAATGGAAACGTAAAAAAGAAGTTGATGATTTTGGGTCTTTTCGTTCCGAGTTGAAAGTAAAAGAAAATAAAAGTAAGAAAGAGGAGTTGCCGGTTGCTTTATATGGTTTGCTATTCTGTGGACCTTCCCAGCCTAAAAATCCATCTGTCATGCTAAATGATGCTCGTGATCGTCATTATTCATTTGCGACGCACTATATACAGCATTCCCGGTATATAACTTACAAGATTCTAAAAAACGCATAGTGTAAGTTTTTTTTTCACTATACTAGGGCCAAAAAGTTTTCCAGCGAAGACGCACGAGAAGTGTGAAAATTCTGCGTTGAATTACTTATAATGTTTCTGGGTCGAAAATGTCGAAATGCAGAAGAAAATAGTAAATATAAAGCGAACGGGAATGCGGTAGCCCCCAACCCCCAAAGCCCTACAATGTGGTGGCTTTTGTTTTGTGAACTCGTCTATAGATCAGACAAGTCCCTGCAGGTAAAGCCAAAGGTAAAGGTGAAGGTGTGCTCGTGCAACTAAGCGATCAATACTTATACCAGACACCTTTATAGTGATATAGGAACTAGAGATGGGCATTACTGTAGAGCAAACCTTGCGAGTTTATGAAATATGCATTAGAAAACTGTATTACTTTCTTCATCACGCCCTACATTATATCTTTCACTTCTCTTTTATATATCTATGACGATGACTTCATATAACCGATTTTTATGCTCGAATAAGGGGACTATTAAGTATTAATTTTATAGACTTCAGGCTAGAGGTGTATTAAAAATTAACGCTAGCCTAGTCCTATTAAAGAAAAAAACGAAGGCACGATTGTTTTTGGCTCTTCGCCTTGGCGCCATGTTAGGGCCAATGGCAACCTATAAAAAGGTTGAACTGGATTGGAACGAACTGAAGCGGGCAAAAAAAAAACCTCCTTGAAGGCCTTTAATTCAATTATCCTTTAATTATGTTCCTTTTCGACAAACAAAAAGTCCAATTTCACGCTCCACTGGAAAACTTACAGAAGTTGAGATATTAACCTAAAAAGGCCAAGATTTTACTTTCTAACTTTCTGCCCCTTCAAAATAAAAATACCAAAAATAAGAAAAAGCTCGTCAAACAGTCTGAATAAAACGCTAGCTATAATTCCCTTTCAATTAACTTACGTAGGGATACAGCTGATTATGAACAGGATAGTTATTAGTTAAACCTAATTAATCCACCGTCAAATAATACACTCTCTCCCGCGTGCAGCAACGTCATTACTGCCAGCGTATTATAAGTCCATATCTATTCATGGGGAACTGTGTAGTATACCCGTTGGAAACATCTACTTCCCTGGCCAAAAAGAGAAAAAAACTGGACTATAAGAATTTGGTAACCCCGGGGCTTTATTACAAGTCCCCAGTTTGTATATGACGAGAGACTGTTTGTAGCGAAACCATGCTGAGTTGTTAGAGAATCGTAGGCACCTATATGCGACCCTCTCTGACGGAAAATGGCGCAGGAGCCAACTCCTAGTTGTTGCCATTGTTGTGGCGGTGGCTTCAACGGACCCCTTACACGCGACATAGGGTTATGTATTCTTGCTGGCCGAAATGCAAAGCCAAGGGGTAAAAACCTCTATAACAAGCCAGAAAATTATATGTAATCTATAAATAGAGCATTGCTTTTCAACGTTGAAATGTCACGTCTGTATAGAAAGACGCTAGCAATAACATTAATGCTTCGCTAAACTTGCTCCGTATCTCCCTATACTTTTAGTTCAATCGTCGAACAACTCCTGTCCGTGTAGTGGTAATAAAAAAAGTTTCAACTTTACAAACACGCTGATGGTCCCTTTGACGCAAATCTTACACAGTACATTCACCCTTCACACTATTCCAGGCTGAAAAGTTTGTCCGATATTGCTTAGAAAGAGACGATACGAACTCTAACAAAATGTTGAGTCTCTCCTTTCCCTTGTAACACACACTTTCAAGTATTTTTCGCCCTCAAGACTTCAAAAGAAACGCTAACACCTCAGGTTCGTTTCATTTTTCAAGCTTTTCTCGCCCTTTCGTGGAAATTGACAATTTCCGCAAATGAAACATAAGCAATTTACACTTCCTCAAAGTCCGTAAAACTTCTCCCCTAACTGCTTTCTTTAAACGTTTGCCAAACGCAAAGACAACTTTCGCGATGGATGGAAGTGGAGTTTGAGACCTGTACAATGTCGTCACTTTGGACAGGTAAAGTCCAAAGAGAGAGTTTGTCCCCAGAGAGTTTTCTGCTCCTTTTACTTATGCTCATGTGCCCGCAGAACTCCCGCGGAGTTCCAAGTTTTCCAAGCTAAACTCGGGGAAGAGGTAAAAATACCAACTGTCCGGAACACACTGCACACACACAAAAAGTCACAAGTGAAGAAAGAAGCGTCACCATATGCGATATAATACCAGCTCTGGACCGAACCAGTCCTTTACTTTCCAGAACAAAAATTTGAACCATCTGCATACAAATTAACACGGCTGCAGAAACCGCCGTTCCGAACGTCCCAAGATATCTTCACTTGGAGAGATTTTAGACTTTCATCGGGCACAGCAGGAGCGGGAAACAGCTGTCCACAAGAATGGTTTTAGGTCAGACAATTGGTACAAACTTAGCATCCAAAGCCACAAGCTTATGTACTTAACAGACAATTCTTTCGACGAACAGGAAATTCCGCAAAGGAAAAAAAAGCTCGCAAAAATAAAACATTGTTTTCAGTCTCGCACTCCTACGGAAAGACCAAAATTCGATAACAACGCTGATCTTATAAAAGTAAGCCATAAAAAGTGACCGAAATTCCGACTCACGAAAACAACGTCGTTCTAGTAAATCTGAGCAAGAAATCCCAGGTTTTTCCTATAAGAAGCTTATCTGTAGAAGATGAGATCATTACAAAATTCCCAACCCTTTCAAGCAAACTAATCTCGATACGTCAAGTAAAGACCTATCGCACTTAAGGTATCTAAATAAACTGATATAATAAAAAGGCTATAAATCACAGTAATAACACTAAATAATAATAACAATTACAACAGAAATAAACAATAATAACAATATTTATATAATGATGAGAAGTAGTGAAGAATGAGATGAAAAGACTTAAACCCCTTTGTTGGAATCTGTCACAAGCGTTAGGAAGTTTATAGATTGGGAAAAATTGGTCAATGGACCATAACTTATGATCAGGAGTTGTCACATCCTGCAGATTAGGCCAAAGGAAGACTTGATAAATTTCCAGTACGACAAACTATAGCTATTTTGATCCGTTCATAAAGTTAACGAGCGTATTCCTATGGTTTGACGGAGGCCTAAAGATTCATGCAAAGATGCACAACCAAAAGATGCTACTTTGGAACACAAATAATTCCTAACGAACTTTTATACGTACGAATAATACCCAGTAACAACACAAAAGAAAGAAAAGAAATGGTACATAAAGCTTCTGGGATGGTATTTTATACCAGCTATTCCTTTTATTTCGGGATGGTCGCTAGGCTTGGGAGTTAAAGTGAGCGTGACATGACATGAAACAGACGGCTTTATCATGGAGACCGAATGCTTCACTATCCTTTCCCTTCTGTTTTTTCTGTGTTGCGCTGCTAACAGAGGAGACGGTCTATGAACAAGGCAAAGAATTAGTGGCAGAGCAAACTCGATGACATGATTACCATGCGATGTCCTCTTGTTATACGGGGGTTTGTGGGGATTTACGGAGTTTTCGAGCCCTTCCCCAGCAAACGGGATTCTAAGCCAAGTATATAAAGAGGTGTGCCTCCTCTCTCCAATCGTAAATTAAGCGGCTTGGGAAATAAACAACAGGTGCTGGTCTTATCTCTACTTCGCTCCGCATTGCACAGCCAGGAGTTAGAGGGAACCAGTAAGTTGCCAAACGAAGCAGACGGAATTTATGCAGTCATTTTACACTTCATTGGGAATCTCCTCCTCCTTCCGCCCCAAACAGCGCAACCATAGAAAACAAGGGGACAAGTTCCAAATATCTCCCAGTAGCCTTTCATACTAAATCCTACAAAAAAAAGGCAACAGTAAAACCTATATAAGATTTTTTTCGTTACAACTCACTTTTTTAAGATTCTTCTTTCTTTTATTTCCGTCTCTTTTCCTTATGTCAAAACTTGCAGTTTGGACCTTTAGGACGGTTTTTGGATCTTTGTCGCCGGGAAAAAATAAAACAAGATCCAAAGAACTGTAAGACGGAATCCAATTTTCTTGTCGTTTGCCTTTCGGAGCATGCGAGCACGGGGCCAAAGTCAGCCGATATTGTCTCACGCCATTTTCTGCTTTTTTTCTGGAAAAAAATTATCTCTCAAAATGGCCGCCGTCCTCCATATCTGAAACTAAAAGAAATATCTAACTATGCAATTTCGGTTGAAGAATGCATTCCTTTTTGGTTGAAGAAAAAAAAGGCTCATATAAGGCGGATTAGGATTCCAAGACTTCCCCCACCCGAAACACTCCAACTGTCGCCAGCAAACACCCAAACCACCCTCAACCCTATACCCCCACCCTACGACTGTCTTGTCGAAGGAAACTGATGTGGTAACTCTTTTGATGCAGCAATGGGACTAGACAACTTTTTCGCCTGCCTTTAAAAAGTTGCCTTTCTTTTTTCACGAAAATAAAGAGAGGCTGTGGGTGGTGACGACAGACGTAAAACCGACCGTAAAAGTGAGTGTTCGTCTGCTCTTGGGCATATCGCCACATCCTTCACAAAATGAATCCTTTAGACTTGAAATTAACCTTGCGAAAATCAACTCTGCAAGAAACTAAAGAAAAAACAAATAAATACGCGTATCGGATATTTGTGAGTGTGGTTTTAAAAGGCGGCGTCAAGAATCGACGTCTGGCCAGTACGTCGACGTCAACGACGTCCTCAACGCGTTGACTTGGACGGGTCTGGGCTGGTTGCGGTTCAGTCGTTCACCGTGCGCTACCCTTACTAGATCATGTAGTGTGGGTCTCAAGACACTATACTAAGTGAAGCCTTAGCCGGAAGAAATTTCCCAGAAATGTTTCTGCGTGGGGGTATGTACATCTGAAACACACACGGGAATTTCTGTTTCGACTTGCTCGTAAATTGACCATTTCAAACGTCTCCCCCCAAACGAAAGTGACACCGTAAACTTTCGAGTAAAAACCGACGCTAACCTGATCCATCTGTGTGCTGTTGAACCTTGTAACGAAGGTTATCACATAAGGACCTCCCAAAAGAAAAGAAAATAAAGGATGATGCCCGTTTGTCTTACAGAATGATCAGTGTACGGGCTCTAGGCTCTCTGCAGCAGATCCACCGGCTTTCCGCAAGCGAGCAAGTGTGAAAAAAAAAACGAAAAAAAGATGAGTGTGACAAATTGGACTCATTCGTTACAAGACTTGTTCTGAATGACTTCCTCGCAGCAATCACGTGTTGCTCCAAGAGTTTAAGTGTGAAAACAAACTTTAACTCCGACCACTTAGTACATCAACACCGAGCATGGTTTGGTGCAGCAGGTTCAAGAAGATTTATTTGAACTGTTAAAAAACAAAGTGGTTGAACCAGACAAGAAAGAAAGTCTTCCTTTCATAGTTCAAACATGACGTTTCCAATAGTTTTACTGATACTAAGTTTCCTCACTCGAAGTACTTTCGTGCAAGCCAATTTGAATATCTTTCTCGATCACCGCGAAGTCCGCAAACTTTTAGGTAAGTACCAACTTTTCTTCCAACATCGGGTATCCGAGAACCTAAAACTTATTTCATATTGGTTTCAACACAGTTTTGAAAACGAAAAGTTCGGGTTTGAAGAGTTTGAAAATGGACCCAATTATTTTTTTTACTTGATTTTTTTATATAAGAACATGTAAACGAAACGGACTGCTGCTTATGACAGACGATGGACAGGGAAAGAATATGCTCGACTGCCACAAAACGCAATCCAGGACCTGTCACAAGCAGACATTTAACTTTGCCCCAAGTCCGGAGTCCATTCCAGGGCTTGAAGAGATTATTAAAACTCTGATCCAAACATTCCAAGAATCTCTCCTCCCCCAACTGCTCTCCGCTCAAGACTCATTTAAAAGGGAATAGGGCAAAAAAGGGGGCCGATATCGAAAAAGTTCACATGAGCCCACATGTGGGACGGGGCTAACGACGGAAACGGCAGAAAAGGGCTTCCCGAATTCTGGAATTGTCACAAAAGCCCAGATTTGACAGAAGCTTGTCTCTGATGGGGTGGCAGGGGGTGCACATCATACCACTGTCTGCCCCTCTAGTACCCCTCGTGACATATATTCAAGCAAACATCCAATGCAGCAGACCTTGCTTAACGGATAAGAAAGACTGTATAAAGAAGAAAAACCAGCCAAGTATTTCAAAGCGAAAAAAAATAAGTCAGTCATTGATGGCTGGGCTCCAATCGCACCTCCTGTCCATCGCCTATCGACCGTCCGCAAGAATCCTTTATTTTTTGGGGGAAGTGACAACGGAAGAGTCTTATCAAATGGTTTTCACACCAATATCCTTTATTTCGGCCCGAAACGCCTATATGGGCCTATCTGACATTAACAGAAAAGAGTATTTAGGGAGTCGGAGGTTAAAGAAATATATGGGAGTGTACTAATGGTTCTTATAGAACCCGGTGATGCGCACAACCCGATAAGACTCGATCTTAACGTACTACAGTTCTTTAAGTCAAGCAGAAAGGCCTGCGTCCGGTTAGTCAACTTAAAAGAAATATTACTTTTCGTGGCTTTGGGATTCTTGCAAAAAAGCTTACAGCATTTCTAGGTCTTGTGAATCCTTCAACTTCGGTTACAGAAAGAACTCGCGCGCGTGACGATGTGCCTTAGGTCAATGAATATTTTCAAGTTAACGCAGAAAAATCGATGTGGACAGAGCAGAAATTCCCTAATAATTAAAATGAGTTTGATGTTTTATACATAACGGCAAAAAAAGATTTAACTGCAGAGTAGCAGCACACCAAATGAATCATGTTTGCTCCAGAGATGGAGCACACATTGTTTATGTCTGTCAGTAGCCTTAGGCAATGTTATGACGTGAATCATATCCAAGCCAATCCCTTTTTAAACATTTGATAACAGTTTTTCTTTGTATGAATCTTCCATTTCATGTTAATTCAAATGATTATTTATTCTGACTGGCAGAAAGCATGTCTGATACTAACAACTTTAAATTACTTTTATTTGAGCTTATAGCAAACTTTTATTTCTCATACTAGAAACGTTACTCCGAAGTCAAAATTCTTACGATTTATTGCTACCATAATTTACAACAAGAAATCTCACAATCATTGCGGTTCTTATTTCGACTTTGGTTGGAACGAGGAAAGACAGATTTTTCTTCGTCCACGTGTAATTAATTCTTTTAATCTTTCGCAGGGTTCACCAACGAAAGTAGATTAGCTCGGATAGAAAGCATTTGTACTGGAATATCTGTGGGTCCTGTCTTGAGAATTGAAATAGAAATAGCTTACAGTTCTCGGGAATCCTTGTGAAGTAATATCTGGCTTCAGGAATTTTTTATGCAATATACCCGACTGTAAGAGGATGTCGTGGTTCGTGAGGGGATATTAAACGAGAGAAGCAATATACCCAAGATGAAACGCTTTGCGTTGGTTCTAAGACTTTTGACTATTGCATTGCTTCGGGGGTTGCTTGGAATTGAAAAGACTCTCCAACTTGCTTCTGCACAGTTCGAAATTCTGTATCCTCTCTTTTAGTCTGCTTTCTATATGTAGCTATAGACGGACCTGTTCTTGTGCTTCTTTTTCACTTTTACTTCACAAAGAAGCAACCAGAGTCCCTTGATACCACGGCTAATCCATCCCGTTCTTTTCGGGCAAGTTGAGCTGCTTTTCTGCCCCAATGCGGTCGCCATGGGGAGGGATTACGAGGACCCTTGTCTTGTCTTGGTACAGGACAGTTTCCTATCCAAGCAACCCTAACCCTCCCAACCCCCTTCCACCCCCTGAGCATACAACGCCTTTACCTTTGCCTTCTCTCACTCCCTCGATTTTCTCGACAAATCCTCCATCCACCCACTTTCGCTTCCAGCAGTAATATTACTGCTAAGTAAGCCCTTACAAATGCGCAGTAATTGCTATTTCTTATGAGGGAAAGGAGGTGGATCTTCGCCGTGCAAGGACGCATTATTTCACTGATAGAAATATCGGCCTTCGACAAGCACTACTGCAGAAATCCTAGTAATACCCCCATGACGGCGCAATAATTAAAACACGACAAGCTCTCCAAAGAGGTAGTATATAGAAATAGATTTTCGGCATGTTATGTTAGATCCACTACGGGAATTACTGTGTCAAAACTTAAAATCACCTGTCTGCAGTAATCCTAAGTAGAAACGTAATATTCCTTACACGCCAGGAAGTAAAGCCTCCCGAAGGATCCGCTTTCTGAAAAGGAATGACTTTCTTCGGTAATTATACGCCTCATAATTGTAAACCAGAGAAGCTAAACACCTAATTCCGACGGTAGAAATATAGTTCCCGGTACTTACAATACAAAATTCGGCGTACAAAAGTGTAAGAAATTCTTGTTATATTCTAAAGTCAAATACGATCAATTCTGGGCTGATCAATTTTTATAAAATTTGTTAAGAACACGCTAAGAGTTTCCCTTATAGGGTACCGTTCTTTAGGCAGAATTACGTTGAGTACATGGCTTATCCGGTTACTAAGGTTTTACGAAATAAGTCAGCAAAATGTTCTGGACTAGATACTGCTGCTGACAGAACCCAGGATTTATACGCGACAATAACATAAGTAACCCTCGGCTACAGTAAAAAAGCTAAATAGCAGACTTAGAAGACACAAGACATCCTAAGACGCTGTCGCAGCAATGTTACTGCCAGTATTTTCAGAAATTAACGACTTTTTTCTCAACATAGATTTGACTTTTAAAGCACGCAGCGGACTTTATTACTCAGTTTTAATAACCGCAGAAAGGATACAAGTCATTGTTGCAACAATTTTATTCGCTCGCATGCAAAATACTGGCGGGTGGTATCACGAAGTCTTGAGAATGACTAGGGGCACCCCCCCCCCCACTGTCATGCCCGCAGGGAAATCAAAGGCAAGCTTTTTCTTCGGACAGTAGCAGACCTTTTTGTTCTTTAGCCTTCAAAGGAGATAAAGATTCCCAGTGTCGCGAGTGCTACTACTCCCAGTAGAAGTATACTTGGCTTGACGCAACTTATTGCTGCCATATAAAGCCCACAATGCTCTGACCAGAAGCTGGTGCATGTAAATATTTACCGTGCTGGGTGATTATGGATTGCTCACGACTTCCGAGCAACCCAGCTGGATACGAGTGATAAGGCAGAGCCAGTCATTCAGCCCAAGGCGTTTGGATCAACTGTCAAGTGTTCTTGACTAGAAAAGGACACTGAAAAATCGTCCAGCTAAAAATGTATTAGGCACAGCTTTTCATCTCCTTTTTTCTTAATTTTTTAAATTGAATACCCATATGGGAACAGCATTCACTTGAGTAACAGGAAGCTAACTATTCGATAGCTTTAAATCATAAAAAAGTTGCAGTTTTTAAGCGTTTTTGAATTTCTTGAGTGCCTTTTGATCGTATAAGTCCCCATGACTACAATAACAAGCTAAAGTTACCCAGACAACGCACTACAAAAAGAGAGAGGAGCACAATACAGGTCGACTTTTCAAAATTGACTTTAATGCCAAGGAAGAGCAGTCTCATGTAGACCAGTCTCATGGTATCCGTCCGAAATTCTCCCTGAAAGTCACTGACTCGGAAGGATGCTTTGAAATTCCCAGGAGAGACAGGCGAGAGCTTAGTGGATTACAGGAAAGGTAGAATTTCTGCAAGAGTATATAACTACGCGTACTGCACAGCGCGTTACAAACTTACGGTTACCATATTGTTGACCTCGTGCTCTCCACAGCTCTGATCCAACATCCAACTGCGACAGTCAGTTTGCCTGTAGCCATATGGTGAAAAGACTAACGATGCACATATATTTGCATAATTTGGACCTTGCCTTTTGCTCGCTTGCTCCCTCTCAAGCTAACTAACTTAGCCTCCCGAAGACCCAACACGTCGATTTGAAAGTGCCGCCCGACCCCGATATTTCTGCAACGCTTCATTTCACGCATTTGTTCCCTTAACAAGCCTTAAAGAATCCCTCTCAAGTCAACGAAGGCTTTAAAATTTCGATACTCGTTAGCAAAGCGCCTCAATAGGATCAAATTGAGCCATTTGCAATTGTAATACAAACGTCAGAAAAGAAAAATTAAATTTGGAATTGCCTTTTCTTGCTCAACTTTCCCAACCAAATTATTACTGTATCCCTCATCAGAAAGCCCTGAATAGAATTACAGCTTGTCGAACTACTATAACGAAGTTTGAATTGAACTTACCATATCAGCCCAGACATCCCACTCGTCAAACTTTAATGGATAATAATTCCCAATTAGGCTCGTCAATTCAAGGAAATATTGGAAAAGATTTTGAAAGAAGTAAGACTTGTAAGTCTTTTAAATGAAGTAAAGCCCTGGCTCTTGGCCTACACGGAACAATTCTATCGTGATACAGTAATTTATTCTATACTTTATAGTAAAGCCTATTGATGATCTAAGGGAAAGATTTCGCGACTGTAATGCTTTGGAAGACTTTTAAAATTTCTTAAACAATTAGTAACAATCCCCTTCAGGGAGGTGTAAGCGGCCTAGTCCGAAACCTTTCTTCTATATTACGAAGTCGATACTAAGTATCTGAACCCTATATCTGTAGTGTAATAAAAAAAAACTATCTTGAGAGTACCTATTATACGCTAAGGAATGGTTCAGATAATTCTTCTTTGAAAGAAAAGTTTTTGGCTCCGAGTCAACAATAAGTTAAGGGAGCATAACAATGCATTATTTTACGATCAACGACATTTTCACAACAATGCTCCGTACTTTTATGGTCTTTTGTCGTTAGGTTTGTCGGCCGAACTTTATTACGTCCGGGAGGGGGTCATCAACGAATACGCCCTCAACTTCATGGTGCCCGTCCCTGCTCACATGCCAGATTTGCATTTCTGTTGGCAATCCATTGGAGATAAACCGGTAAGTCAAACGTTTCTTGAAATCTTCTTGGCTGTTTTTCTCCTTTTGTATTACCTCTTTTGTTCTCTATTTTTGTATGTAAAGCATCCCCCCAAACACGAACCCTATCTTCAAAGTATCCTGGCTTCTGTCATTCGTCTGTCAAGCCAATAAGAAAATCAATATATCGAAAGAAACAAGAGACTTCATGGATCTACTACTGTTTACTTCGGCTATACACTGCTTCTTTCCTGCGCCTACCTTAACCCACCAAAAAGGCAGAATATAAAACCCCAAGGGAAGGCGATAGCGTGGTTAAATGTTTGCAAGCCGTAATTGCCAAACAGAAGCCAAAAGTAGAAAACTGTCTACGTAAGCGTAATTGGAATAGGGAATCCATCCATTACTTCTGTTAAGTTTTGGAATCCTGGAACACTTAACCCCTTTGGGGATGTCATCAGCTTCATAATAAGCTCCTATCATGCTCCATAAGAAAACTGTATATGAGCTTGGAACCTGAAACTCGACTTGCTCTGTCGCTCCCGTTAAGTCACTCGACAGCTCCCCGAAACGCGTTAAACAAAATCCCAAACTTTTAAAGCTCGCTCCAAAAGAGAGAGAGAGAAAAAACACTGAAAGCGAAATACTGTACACTAAAACGCAGTGAAAGAAGGAAACTGTGCTATAACTGCGTCGTAATAGGGTAGTACGCCTTAACGGACGTCCGTTGTCAAAAATCCATTTAGAAATATAAAAATGGATCCACTATTACAACGTCTATAGTCTATACGATAAAAGGTTTGTGTTTCCGACCAAAAGGGGCCAACTTCCCTCCCCTTCTTCGCGCCTTTATTTTCTATTTTGACGCCATAAAATCCGCCCAAGAGGTCAAGCCATCGAACTTAGATCACCCCGATCACTCGGACCAAACTGTTACAAGTTGCCAAATAAGCACTTGCAACAACGCATCAGGACATCCTCCCAAACAATTTCAGGTCACGACTCGTGAAAAAGTTGGGGGAATTTGAGGGGGCTAAGTGGTCTTCTACGAGCTAAACGCGAGCAAAAGTCTCCGTCATAAACGATTTTTCATGTCGTTCCCCTAGTTAATGCTAAGGGAAGCGCTAGGGAGCGCAAAGCAAGAGGTATCCATATTCATAAACTATCAAGATACAGGGCATGTAGCGCGTTTCTCTGCACCTTTTTTCCCCCCTATCAAATCACTTTAAAACATTTTAACAGGGTTGGGAGGAAGTTACAACTGCAGTTATGTATGCTACTAATGAAACAATAGCTAAAAGCAGCTAGATCCCGGGGTGAAAAGTCCGTACATGGAACTACCCTAATAACGAATAAGGCCCCCTGGTGGTGCTGTTTTGAGGTTGGGTTTGATGGTAATGCCGTAGGGATTTGCGTTAGACAGAAGTCCCTATAAAACTGCAGTCTTTTGCCTTTTGTTCTCTGGACTATATACAGAGAACAGAGGATCCCGAAAAAAGGCTTTGTAGCTTTGTTGCTGCAACTGCAACTGCAGCAACACCTGACCCAGGGTTTTCTTTTCCCATGCTAGAAGATGCCAAGCAAGGCAGAGCTTTACTTATCATCGCCATGGAAATATACAAAGAGAAAGAGAGAGAGTCTTTTCCCATAACTTAATGCCTCTCTCTCCAGTCTAAACAGAGATCGAAGCTTTTATTTCTTCTGGCAGCAGCTGAGGATTGTTCCCGCGCCTCTCCAAACCTCGAACATACCAGAATCGATCAATTCAAAGCTTCCTGGCATTTCTTGTTAAACAAATATTAAGATGGAGATGGAATAAGAAAGGTTTGGAAACATCAGAAAAACATCAGCCTTGCAATGTTTGGGGGGTTAGCTCCAAACCTTAAATTACAACCCAATCTTGATCCTAATACTTCACAAAATAACTTACCGTTCTATAACCCCAACTATGAATAATGAATTGCATTTAACTTTAACATGGCGTTGAAGCCATTATTCACGGAATATAAATTCCACAACGCGATCCTCACAAGGCGAGTCCTCGATTCAATACACTAGTTCTTCTCTTGCACCGAATTTCCCTTGCTGGAACTTGCACATTCACAACAATTGGCGCAGTCGGTAGGATTCGCACACGTGTACACGGTACAATCCAAGAGGAAAAACTTTTGTGAGAGTTTTCGCAACATATATCAGTAATCTTATTTGAACTTTCCCCATCTGCAACTGCTTATACGATTCAAATTTGGAGTTTTATAAGATTTTAAATATACCATGGGTGCCATCAGCCTAAACGTTTCCGCTACACAATAGAGAGCTAGCGAAGAATCTGCATTAACCAATAACGCTTTACGGGTCGCATGGCTAAGTTACGGAATTTTATTCAAAATACTGGCAACGAACTTGCGGACCGTGAAATGAAGTAGTTATGCTTGAAATGCTCAAGGTATGTCGAGTAGTTTCTACATTTAGCAAGAAGTGGACAATGCAAACCCACCCGCGTCCAATTTAGTTGAAATTTACCAAGTCCAATGCTGAATAAATGACTCGACACCAAAGACGGGACATCCCGAACGCAACCTGAACAGAACACATTCATATGAACACTTAAATAGACTTGAAAATCTCCTAAACCAGTCTATATCTTCGTTTATGGGTGCACTTCTATTGCTTAACGGTTGTAGCAGGTAGGAATCTCGGCATTCCGACATTCTAAAGATTGTTTTTTTCCCAAACTGGAATTTTAATTAAGAATGTCCTCAAGTTTCCATTAGGAAATTAATTCCGCAGACGTGGATGCAGTCAAGTGGAAAATACGTAAACAGAAAAGTAGAAACCCATCCAAATTTAAAAACCCTTCTAAAAGCATTACTTTCTATATATAATTACAAGCGTGAGTTCAAACTCGCGGCTACTGTAGACTCGTTCAAAATTTCATTCACGTTTAATTAGTCCCGCGAGGACTTTCTATTTCTGACTTCCAAACTCGCCTAACAGAACGTAAAAGAGAAACTTCACTTTTCCGTCACGTCAAAGACTAATATATGAACGAGTTCTATTTGTGACTTGCGAGAAATCATAACATAACTTTCCGCTAAACTGAACGGAAGGGTTGTGCATACCTGTCTCGTTTTGGTATGCTCGCCAGGTTAACTTCGCTGCAGAAGATAGATGCACGTTCTGAGCAGCAATTGCTCCAATATAAACAATCTCATAAATATTTCGTGAGCAATTTAACACCAAATTATTCACTTTCTCTACGAACTTGTGATCACAACACCGAATAAGCAAATAACTGGCTTTCTTACTTTCGCTTCAGATTTTGACAGCTAAGTATTACCATCATTACTGCCATCTATTAGATACTATTAGAAAACTATTTCATAATCTTAGAAAACTCAAAATCAACAGTACTTGTTTACAAGATACTTAACTAAGTAACGCTACATTTGGAAATACAACCACTTTAAGAACTTGTCTATAAGCGTTTCTCACATGGCTCTCAATTGTCCACAAGCTCCACGCTTCTTTTTTTAATGCCACTACTCACAGGATGAGAATTTGCTAGGAAAAGCAACCAGACCATTCCGCTGCTTAAGGAAGATCATGGCCAACAATCAAGTCAGCAGCTTAACATTCATGACATTTTCCCATTGTCCTTGCGGGTCTGGAGAACTGGCATGGAGAGTCGCAAGTTCTTCAGCCGACGCCGGTTTTCTTGCCGTCGTCGAGAATTATTTTATATAGTAGCCCCTGCTCAAAATGCAAACGACTTGTCCGCATACTGCACTACACAAAAGGGAGAAAAAAGTTCACTCGGACCGGGCTTCTGTCGCGTATACAGCTGAAGTTTATGAAGCACGGCACACTGTCCTGAGAATTCCTTTATCAAATGTTTTTTTCCCTAACCTTGGACTTGACGTTATTCGCTCAGTTATTCTAAAATTTACTCTCCTCAAATATTTGGCATTCATAGGTACCATACACTTGGGATGTTGAAGTGGTTGGCGGCGATCCAGAAGCCATGCAACTTCCGACTTTGAATATTTCACAGCGTGGTTCTGTGCCCCATCGACTCCAAATCTTCCGGTAAGTTTACAAACGGTTACCAAGCATGCGAACCTCATAAGTTTCTTTCTACTTTTTATCATACCACATCAACATGACCCCAGACCAACTAAACCATTTCTGTCATAAAAAGTTCCCAACACACAATGGCTTATTTACCCCGCCAAAAAGAAAAAAAAATCACAGATCTGGTTTAATTACCCGGACGGAGCTAAAACTTGGCTCACTTAATGGCGAAAGAAATCCCGCAAACAAAAGATCTCAAAAGCTTTTTTTGTTATATTTGTGTTTTAGATACTCGTATAAGCAATACGAGCAGCTTTACAAAGGGAAATACAACAGAGAAAAAATATTTTTTAGCGTTGGTGGTGGCTCCGTAGACGAATAATATATAAAACATCAAAGCAATGTGCAGCCAGTTGTCTAACGACGATTTCTTTTCAATTTTACCTCCCACGAAAGAATTGTATTTCTTTTTTTTAAGGTTTTGAAATATAAAAATAATATTTTTCAAATCATCTTTGAGATTTCTTTTTTTTAACCTTTACTGACCTTTGTTGGCGGTTTGCCCCAAAGCTTTCAAACTATACTGACTACAAAGACATTAATGTTTACTTGGGAGGATAACATTAGCGAGCTTCATCCAGCTGCTGGCCCCATGAGAGTGCGTCTATACAGTACATAGTAATAGTAGCCAGTTGGAATACACCGTTTCCTTGTTCCGCTAAAGGAAGAAAAGGGAAAATCTGTTACGTGTATAAGGAGACACGCCCGTCCTAACAAATCGGTCGATTTATACACCTCCACTGATAACACCAAACATCAATATTCATTCTACCTGCCCAACGTCCGAACATAAATTAGATGGTCATATATATAAAGCCTTCCATTATTCAATTAGATATTAATACAAGGTGTGTGATGCTCTTCAACAGGTTAAGGTTCCCCTGTACGGGAAAAACCAGCTCCGAAATGGACGTCGTATTGCACCTAAACGTCTCCATGATTGACTTCCGAAAAAACATCACGCAACTCAAATTCAAACGGAAAAAGATCTGCCTACAAGGTATAAACGACCTACAAGGTATAAATGACTCAATATCGATTGTTTGGGGCTATAATAGTTAAGCAGTAGTAATTAGCCAAGTTACTGTAATCCGCTACAGTGTAATTAGGTACAGGTATAGTGTAATTTGTTAGAGCAATAGTAATTACTTGAAGGTACGGCAGTTAGTGAAGCTAAAGAAAAACGGACCACGTGCTGGCACTCCAAACTTATTTTCTCTCAAATTAGGAAGACATCAACTGTTTGATTCAAAGCTAGAACAGCTTCAACAGTAAAGGTTCACAGTTTCAACTACTCGATTCAAAGAAAACATAATTATTGTAAACTTATTTTCTCTCAAATTAAGAAGACATCAACTGTTTGATTCAAAGCTTGAAAAGCTTCAACAGTAAAGGTTCACAGTTTCAACTATTTGATTCAAAGAAAACATAATTATTGTAAAGCTAAAGTTCTCGTGTAGCTTCCACGATGGAACTGCATTAGCTCGACTGCAAGACAATGAATCAGTGGGTTAGCCAGATAGTGTTTGGTTGTAGAAAACCGGAAATTAAGGCTTTTTTTGGGCTAGAGTACGCCATTTTCCCTCTCACAAAGAATGCATTTCGGAGAAAGCTTATACCCGACATTGTAGTGCATTAAAACGTCAGGGCACTGGAAATAGCTGGGTTCCCTTTCTCACGGCCACGAATATTTGCTGCTTTTGAGGGGTTAAGGGGCCAAAAACCATGGGTTTCGCGAAGCCCTCGGGTCGATATTATACTAAATTATGAAATTGTGTCGTTTGACCTCGCACGTTACCGCGAGCTATCTGTGTGGTTTTAATAGGGATCCGTTTCTTGGTCCGAAACTGTCGGGCTCCTGTCCCACACAACCCAAATGTACTTACATCTAATCTATACGAGCATGCTATCCCTAATGTCATCTCGAACAGTTGGACCAAAGCTATACCGATTGCACGACAGAAACTACTTACTCGATTCTTTCACAGATTTACCAGTTGCTTTGGAAACTGAAATCTTCTGCTCTAACCGGAGAAAAATGTTCAGGCGTAAAATTTAAAATGTTCTACCATGAAAAAAACACTCTAGGTTATTGAACGCCATGTTTATGAGAAAAATTCGTACAATAATAAGAGGAGTCGAAAAGTTATTAAAAAATTAATAGCATCCCAAGTTATAAGGCCAAAAAGTTGGGTGACATACGAATTCCGAGGAATTCTCAATCCCACACGCTTCCAATCGGTATTACAACTATAATATTGATTCCAGAAACTTCATTCTTCTCGACGGGAAAATATGACCTCGTATAGAGTCGGTTATCTACACTGCACGAACACGGCTAAGAAATGCATAACTTCTTTGAAATATGTAAGTCTCTTACGATAGAGACAACATACAAACTCGTTTGATCTAGCAAACTTTTCATGACATTTCCCTTCAGAGAAACTCTGGTATCGATTTTCTTATCAATACATTGAATTATCGATATAATACTAAAACAAGTCGAGTGCCTCCGAGCACGCCATCTAACTGTTTCGAAATTTCGAAAACCAGCCGCACTCGTATATAGCGTCAGTTTTGGCAAGGGCCTTACAAAGAATAGGCGTGACGTCCCACTTGACTTTGTGCTACATTATGTCTGAAATTTAAAGGTTTATGGCATATTTGCTTTGAATTCTTGCTATTCACTCAAAAAGTTCCCGCCACTAATAAAAACTTTTATTATGGTCAACAGAAGATCGTGTGGCTCGGAACGAATCGGTGCTTCTCCAACCCGAATCATTAGTCACGACCAACAGCACGTTATACATAGCAGTGGGCTCAGCTTGTACATTGATTTTGATCCTCCTCACCGTCACGTCCATCATTTACGTCCGTAAACGCAAAGCGCTCCCGCCCGAGTAAGTAGTTTGCCTTTCCGCTTCTAACCAAGAAATGCCGGTACTTTTTTACCGCTTGACAAGAACACAAGGACGTCTATAGTGTACATGCTGTATTACCTCCCCGCCAGCCTATCGTGTCTCGCGTCTATATATGACACGGCCCATACGAACCCGGGACCACAAGTTCTAGTACAAAAGAGTATAATAAGAAGGGGGAGAGAGGGCGAGCCAAAAAAAAATATCCATATAAATAACAAAGCTAGTTATATGCGACGATCGGCGAACACGGGCTGCGGTTGCCGCAAAAGGGGACTAACTTATTATAGACGGGCAAGGAACTTGATATTGATTGATAGTGCGACCTCTTTGAGGAAACCAAATCGCATTAAAAGGGAATAAGGGCTAAAAAAAATCCAATTTATACCCATATATGTATTCCATTGTTGGTCAAGTTAATCTTTTCGGGACATCTTGGAAGTAGTAATGAGCATTAACTTAAATTGTACACGCAGAAATTGTGCAGAAACTAAACTTTGCGACGTTTTAACTGGGAGATAAATTTGACGCGACAAGAAGGAAACACAGGCGTGCACATATAAACAAGGAACAATTTACGACAGCCTTTAATTGCATCGACCCTTACAACAAAAGTTTTTTTCTCCTTGCAGTGGGATTTACGACACGGCCACGTATTGCAGCAACCCCAACGTTTTTCTCAGCGATATTTATCGAGGAAGTAGTAATGGCAGCGCGAGCTACGCCACCATTGCTAGTTTCCAAAAAGTACCTTTGACTTCTGCGTCTAGTACTTTCCAGGTACGACGTACGGTAGTTTTACACACTTACACACACAAATTGACAGTGAAAGTGTATTTTTTTCGCTTCCTATTTTACGAATCGTGTTTCTTAGACGCGGGTGGTAAACAACAGCAATATGCATTCCGGCAGCCGTTCTGTAGCTAGCTACAAATCTTCGGTTCCGACGAGCAATAAAGAAGTAGCGGCTTACCAAGTTTCGGGCTTACATCAATACCTCAATCCATACCAAGTAAGACATTTGAATGGAAGGAAAATAACGTAAAAAAGAAGAACAAATTAAAAAAAGGTACGAGCGCCCATAAAACGGTCTGATGAAATTTTTAGAATGTGTTAACACCACCACGTATTCCTAGCAGCAATATAAGCGCCTGCAGCACACCGCTTTCCAAGCCTCGGTTGAATAATCATTCAAGCTACGCCCAATCCGTCATTTCTAATGGCTCGCAAGTAATGCCACAAGAAAGAAGTTAATTTATAGAACCTTTATCAAACGCTCGAGTATCTCATTAGGCTTCGTACGAATCCAGAATGACAGACGGAGAAAAATTGCAAAGACTGGCAGTACCTCGTTTTCGCATTACACTCCGAAATTCGCTCCACGAAGGCACGTTTGGTCGTGTTTACAGAGGACTATTTTTGCATCCCGACACTTCACGCGAAGGCGAGGTCCTCGTTAAGACAGTTTCAGGTAAAATAATAATTTTTAGTCCAAAAGTTTAATAACAAGAGCCTCCGCTCTCGGACCTAATTTGGCTTTTTATTACAAAATGCACTTTAAGGGATTGTATCTAATCACTGCACGAAAACTGACAAGGAATAATAACGTATCCATTTGCAAGCCAATCCTTTTTTATTAATTGAGGGACTTGCCAAGGTATAAAAATAGAGTAAGCCTTTTTTTTATTATCCTAGAATATTAATTTGTTTTAAAATTGAGAAAAGGAATTAACGGATAAGTAGGTCTGATAAAGTTTGCAGCTAGCGTAATAGCATACTTAAACTGAATTAGTCCTACATTTCTTCCTCGCTTTCCTGCCGTTTTTAGAAGAAGACGCAGAAAAAAGGATAAAACAAATTATTAAGAAGAAAATTGGGATCGAGCGTGCATGGGAAAAAGAGAGCAAGTAAACGATTTCCTAAAAAAAATAAGGATCTCAAACTAAAAAAAAAAGTAGGCTGCTTTGAAGTCCCGTTTAATCTTCTTTATTTAAGAAAACTGTGCTTTCATAATCACACACTAATTAGTATTAATTGTTGGAATTTTTTTGCGGATTTTAATAATTTTCAGAAATCAATAACCTTTTGGGTTTACTATTTTTTTTAATTTGACAGGGTATTTTTGTGAAACTCTTGCTTTTTAACTACAGTATTCACAACTGGTACACTTCCATTGTTATATATTCTTAAGGTTCCCGTACACCTTAGTTTATTGATGCGAAACAGTCACAGATGGCACTGATGTTTGTTATTGTTTTGCGAAAGCCTTGTGTAAGAAAGTAAAAAAAAAAAAAAAAAAAAAGGAATAGACAGCTAATTGCGGCAAAGTTTCTACGCTTCTTTTGATTCTGAAAAGTATAACATGTCACCACAATTTGCTGTAGCAGCACAATATCCCAAATCAAGTCGTCGAACTTCCGGAACAAGATTTCTCGAAAACGGCTCGTCAGATATTTGAAAGCAATCTAAAGCAAAAGTGTTCTTTTGTTAGCAGCTAGTGCACAATCAAAGGACATATTTTTAGGCAACGTGTTTCTCAAAGTTGCAAACTTTATTTGCATATTGATAATTTATTACTCATTGGAAAAAAATGCGCATTGGTTGTGCACTACTGTTGGCAATAAAGCTCAAGAGTTTTTTCAAAGAATTTTTTCATTAAATGCACTGGTTTTCTCAAAAAAGTTGTTCCGAAATTCCCATGCTAACCGCCTATACCGAGCTAAGGTATACGGGAGCCTTAATATATAAAAACCTGAAAATATTTCAGAATATATTATACAACCAGCTATCTACAAATTAAAAAAATCTAAAAATTGTTTACACGAAATTCCTTCAGAAGCACCAAGTTAGCTTGCTCCACAAAAACTAATTAAAATTTTAATATTCTTCTGCAAATAGAATACGCCTCGCCAGCTCAGAAAGCAGCGTTGGTGAGTGAAGGCACGTTCATGTGTGGTTTACAACACCGACACATTTTGGGAGTGTTGGGTTGTTGTGCGGACGGCATTCACCCTCCTTTGGTAGTCTATCCCTGGACCAATCGGGGCAACCTGAAGAAGTAAACATTCCTCCTTCCAATTTATCCGTTTTCCCCCTTTCAATGCAATTTTTCGCTCAGGTTTCTTCTAAGCTGTCGCAATGGTAGTGGCAATTCCTGCAGCATTACCGACCTGCCGCGATTACCAGACGGCAGTTTGGGCGCGAAAGAAGTTCGCACAGCGTTGCTGACGCAAGACGTGGTGGACATGGCAGTGCAGGTGACCCTGGCCATGCTGTATTTACACCGTCATCGGATTTTGCACCGCGATTTGGCTGCTCGCAATTGCGTGTAAGCGGTTTCTCATGGCACGATTTTCTAAAAATAACCACTCTGTAATCACATTATGAACACTTTAGGGTGGATGAACGGTTGCGTGTCAAAGTGACAGATACAGCGTTGTCACGGGATTTATTTCCCAATGATTACCACTGCTTAGGGGATAATGAGAACCGACCCATTAAATGGCTCGCCTTGGAGAGTCTCAGTCAACGTGAATTCTCCCCAGCGTCTGACGTGGTAAGCTCATCAAATGACTTCCTTCGGACTCATGCCCGCCCCATCACTTTCCCCCTTTAACAGTTGTAATAACAACGTTCCTAATTTGAGGTTTTGTTAAACTAGTGGTCTTTTGGTGTTCTACTCTGGGAACTGACCACCCTTGCTCAACAGCCTTATGTGGAAGTCGACCCCTTTGAAATGGAGACTTATTTAAAAGATGATTATCGCCTTGCTCAACCTCTCAACTGCCCAGACGAATTGTAAGTTGAAACTCGGAATGAGCTTTCGGTTTGCCATAAATTAGATAACCTATTATATAGCAGAGCTTGTAATGTTTACAAGTTTCGATTTTCGATACTTGACGAATGTTTGTTAAGATAAAGTTAAGATTTAGTTTAAGATAAAGGCTGGGGAAATTTAGGAAGGAATGTTGATATAAATGTAAAAATTGCATTTTCTTTGGCGATATAGGTTTGCTGTGATGGCTTGTTGCTGGATTGCGGACCCAAAGGAACGTCCAACGTTTCTCCAATTGTTAGCTTGTTTGCAGGATTTTCACACCGCGTTAGGCAGATTCATTTAGTCTGCCACTGTAACGACGAGAACTATAAAGAATGTACAATAAACAAAAAAAGGACCTAGTCATAATAAGACATCCCTATAACCCCACCTCTGGAACCTGTTCTATCTCCATAAACCAAAGAGCAAATTTGCACGATGTGACGTTGTGTAAAACCCACCAAATAGAAAAGAAAGTAACATGTTAAATTATTTGTGATGTTAAACCTAATAGAATTTGGGGCTGAAGTGACATTTTTTGTATTGGCATATTTTGCAGTGGTAAAAATAAAAAAATAAAAATAGAGTTTAGACGTGGAGTTTTGTTAAGTGTTGGCAAACTATATTTTTTTCTTTTTGGCTAGTTTCAGAATGTGAATATCCTCGCACAAAAGATCAGAACGGTAGGAATGATGCGGTACGGGAGTTATTGTGAAATGAGATCCGACTTTGGACATGAAACTTTGCTGCAATGCTTGTTTGGAGGGCGTGTCCCTTTCTTCGTAACAAATTAAAACTTCGGTGTTGTCTGAGGTCAGATCACACAGGGTTTTAATTAGGGGATCCAAAGACTAAAAAAAAGCCAGTAAAAAAAAAGTCCCAAGTATTCTGGACGTATTATACTTGGTCATAGTAAATGCAGTCAGCAGCCAAAATTAGATCAATATTTCCTTTCTCAAGGAAATCCTGCACGTCAGTCCCCCAAATTAATGGAGCTACTTGTATAGAGCCTTTTAACACAGATTGGTTGGCTAGGGCGTTTACTTGGAGCAAATCAATGCAGTCTGGCAGGTCAGTAATGATAGCGTTGCCCCTGCGATCCAAACAAACTGATTTTTTTAATACATTTCTTTTCTGCTGTTTTACATATATGGTAGGATTTTACCCTAATGCAGCAGCTGCCAAACCCACACAACCGGTGCCTGCTCCTAACTCAATTACACGCTTGTGAAATAAAGATTCTTGCCGAGCTTCCAGGTACCCTGCCAGAACTAATGCAGCATCCCAGACTACACATCCCACGTCGCCAATTAAATTTTGCTGGAGTTGTAAACTTACGTGGAGAGAAGGTAGTTCAAATTCTCGGTAGTAAGTCTCCATTCCGCAGGACAAGTTCGCCAGGACTAAATAAATAAATAGTTTAATAAATTTTAAAACTACTAAGCTGTATTATAAGGAAACCTAAGCTAAGCAATGAAGAATACAAGCCATTCGTCTTAAATGAACAGATCAACTTTTGAACACAACATCGAACATCTATCATACATGTTCTATGCTGTTTTCATGTTGTGATAATGTGATGTATGCAATATGCATACATGATTACATGTTTTAATGTATGTGTTAAAGTATAGAGCTTTGCAAAGACCAGGAGAACTAAACGTGAAAATCAAGTAAGAACGGAAGAGTTTTTTCACTTACCGGTTTCCAGCATTAATCCATAAGCTTAGAATTAGTTACACTATATTATTGTACTAAATTAGCTTCACCATGTGCTTTCCGTTTCGCCCCCAAATAGTAACTAATAATAACGGCGGTGGTTGGCTAGAACATACAAGGTGGCAGCACAATCCACGAAAAACTAGAACACGAAATTATCCCTACACGAATTTAAATTTTAAATTCCCTACGCATTAAAAGCGTTCCTACAGATGTTAAGGTGTGGATTGGCAAAGGGTAAGTTCTGTGGTTATCTGGATAAGAAGAACAGATCCAAGTCCCAAAAGGACTTAGAATTTAGCGGGGGAAAAGGAAAAGAAAATTAGAATTCGGCGACAGACTATTGTATTGAATAACGAGAAAATGCATTGGAACGGAACGAGCCAAAATTAACTTGAACAAAATTAACTTTTAAGCTCTTCATTTCGTACCAAATCCTCCATTTGATACAGATTTTTGGCCACACCAATTGTAGGCAAGTCAGCAAGGATTCCTAGAGTTACAACACGCAACAAAAAATAATAGATGATCCACACTTTAACGTAGTAACTATAAGGGGATGAACAGAATTGCATATCGTCCTGCTTACGTGCTTGAACATATGTTATATGTGAAAGCCAGTTAAGAACACATTTGCTGCGTACCAATATGGGAGGCTAAGCCTAAGCGTCTTGGATGCAAAATTCCATTTCCGTCAATAAGCAAAACTTGCGGATAGAATTCTGGATGACTTTGCTTTAATCTTTCCAATGCTATCAAACAGGGTTCTGCTTCCCGAAACGCCAAATAGCCTAAGAAACAAAAATAAATTATCCTTAGCAGAAAATCTTCAATATTTCTCTTCAATCATAAACGGTTCTAACACAATCGCTTAACATAAAGAAGGAGCTTACGGAAAATGTATCTTACCAGGAATATAAGGGTGGTTCAAAGAAATGCTGTTACTATCTTCGTATAAAACCTCCATATCTGGCAATTTGCAAATAATTAAACTTGACACTGCTCTATTGGCATCGTGCTTGAAGAATGATAAGTCGAAACCACCGACAAGTTTTAGATCCCTGTTAAAAATAGATGTAATTTAGTCAGGATAATAGAATTTTACCCACGAAGCATCCTTAGAGATTTTTCATTACGAACATTAGCTTTGATTCAAAGCTAATGTTCGTTATTTGCGACACTCTAGTTCAAAGTTTGAACTACAGTGTCGCAAATATAATCCAGGAGTATGCTTCGCTTCATAATATGCTATTATATATTATTTACAAGTTAAGCTTCCAAGCTACAGTTATGTTTTCATAGCCTATGAAAACATCACTATATGGTTGTAAGCTTAACTTGTAAATAATATAATAATAGGATAGCCGATAGCATACATGATACATATAGGGAAAAAATGCAGTATGCAGCAGACCTTGATGTTTTACTTATACTTTTTTAATTGCCATGTTTCAGTGTCATCCACAATTAGCTTTTCAGATAAATTTTGTTGCTCACTATCCCATTTCATTGCTAAAGATTCCAACTGAATCATTGCGCAAATTTGTCAATAACAAAGTTTAGAACTTTTATTGTTTACATTAGCCCTTTTCCAATGAGGGAACAACTGTGCCTGTGCCGCGACGTTTGTTTACATTGTGCGTCATTGGAACACGACTGTGCGGCACAAGTCGACGAATTTTTGCGAACAATTTTTGGGTTGGCGTTTTTCCCTTAGGGCAAGCCAACCTTTAGTGAGCGTGCCTCGGTCGTTTAAGACAGCTTCTATGCTTTTCAAATGGCATTCCTGATGTCCCTGTGCAAATAAAAATCTCCGGGCATTTCAAATGGGACTTCACATTCCGTGTCCCTGCTCAAATAGTGTCCTATGCTGTACTCTATGGTCCTATGCAAACAAGCTTTGGTCGTTCTAGATAGTTCATGAGCTTTTGAAGTAGGGAAGAAACTTCGTACGCTATACCTGTGCAAAGAGTGCTCAATTGCTAATTCTAATCTCCCATTTGGGTTCCTTTTGGTTTGGCTTAATTCAGCAGGCCTTCTTTGTCTAATCAGTGCATCCAAGTTTATCCAACATCCAACATTAACATCCAACATCCATCCAACATCCAACAATTTCCAAGCATATCCAACATCAATTCCAACGTACATTCCAACATCCAACATCAAACAATTTCCAAGTACAATGGAACCCGCTTAACGGCAAGGGCCCGGGACCGACCTGCAGACGTTAAGCGGGTTTGTGCTTACCCAAGGTGACTTATTTATAAAATAAAAAATAACAATTTTCAAGTATATCCAACATCCATTCCAACATCCAACATCCATCCAACAATTTCCAAGTATATCCAACATCCATTCCAACATCCAACATTAACATCCAACATCCATCCAACATCATTTCCAACATCCAACAATTTCCAAGCATATCCAACATCCATTCCAACATCCATTCCAACATCCAACTTCCAACAATTTCCAAGTATATCCAACATCCATTCCAACATCCAACATCAGGCCCATACCCAGGATTTTGGTTCGGGGGGGGGGGGGGTCAGGGCCGTACCCAGAATTTTGGTTCGGGGGGGTTTTAGGGGGTAGTATGTGGATATCGTTATGGAGAAAAAGCATTTCGTACCCCTGGGTACGGGTTTGTCCAACATTAACATCCAACATCCATCCAACATTTCCATCCAATATTAACATCCAACATCCATTCCAACATCCAACAATTTCTAAGTATATCTAACATCCATTCCAACATCCAACATTAACATCCAACATCCATTCAGCATCCAACATTAACATCCAGCATCCATTCCAACATCCAACATCCCGCCATCCAACATCCCGCCATCCAACATCCCGCCATCCAACATCCATTCCAACATCCAACATACATCCAACACAATTTCCAAGTATATCCAACATCCAACAATTTCCAAGTATATCCAACATCCATTCCAACATCCAATGGAAACAGCGCTATTGACCACATTTACGTTTATCGTATTTACCTTTCTAATCATTCTTTGGCAAACGGAGTGTCTCAAACTTATCACAACAGGCTTGTTTTTCTGTTCCTGCGGTTGGAAGCAAAACTGAAAGCACAGCACAGTTGTTCCCTCACTGGAACAAAACTATTGCCAACATTAGTAAAACGACCCTCTTGGCTTTGGATCCTGTTCTATCGGGACGGTTCGCTTTTCCATCCGCGGTTCTTAGCTCTTGGATCCGGTTTCTCCGGACACAAGCCGGATCCAATAGCCTGGAACCCATAGAGTAAAGATGTACAGTGAAAACCGTTTAACACGAAACCGCTTAGCACGAAAAACATGTTAACACAAAATGGTATTCCGGTCCGGACAAAACGCTATGTAATTCCATTCATTTCGTTTCATTTTAACACGAAACAAAAACCACTTAAGACGAAAAAATTTCGCGTCTCGGAGGAACGACAAGATAGTTTTGTTGCGAAAAAATATTTTTGGACGACAGAATACTTTTGTTTTCTTACCAACCGTCTCCCTCTGCCAATGGGAAAGGTTGTAGAGCTTTAGCATCAGCCCTGACTTAAGTTCAAATTTTTGTCTTTCTCGTCCCAACAGTCTGTGGGCAGTCAAAACATTTCATTTTTATTTATAGTCTTTTAAAATTCTTTAAAATGTATTATTTGGCCTTTAAAATGTATAGACTGTCAATGTACGAGTATAAACTTGAATATTAACTCTGTTATCAGGACAGAAATTTTGATTAACTAGGTTTTTTGCATATCTGTTAGCACGAATTCTTTTTAACACGAAAAAATATTTCGGTCCCTTCGATTTCGTCCCTTCGTTTTCGATAAACTTCCGGCTTATAAGCGTAAACAGATCTGTAATATTAATAGTTGTTGTCAATTAATTCCAACTACTATTTAATTAAGTGTAATTTTTATCTGGAATTTTCTCAGGTCGATGAATTAGTATTTTTTTAAAACAACTGTATCAGTATACTACTAGTGTTTTTACAAAAAAAATCACTGTTCTGTTTTGAATTTTTGCTTATTTAAAACGCATGCCGTATTTTACCGCCTCTCGACTTGCTCCGCCATGGTCTGTTCCAATACAGTAGCTCCAACTAGCGTCTATAAAGTTGTTGTTGCCCACGCACCGCGACTAGCCCTACAACCACCCTAGGATGTTGTTTTTAAAAGCTTGCTCCCATTTTTCACTCAGTGGCAGTGAGAGTTGGAACGTAGAGACGGAAAGTCCTCTTTCTGTTAGTGCCACTAAAAGTGTATCCCCAAATCCCCGCGTTCAACCCCGCCCCCCCTTTTACTCCCATCACCCTCAGGATAGACATTAAAGTTAAAGACACTTTTTCAGAATAGACATTTAAGTTAAAGACACTTTTCAGAATAGACATTTAAGTTAAAGACACTTTTTCAGAATAGACATTTAAGTTAAAGTCACTTTTTTTCTGGATCGACATTTAACTTAAAGTCACTTTTTTTCTGGATCGACATTAAAGTTAAAGTCACTTTTTTTCTGGATCGACATTAAAGTTAAAGTCACTTTTTCTGTCTGAAAAGTGTCTTTAACTTAAATGTCTATTCTGAAAAAGTGTCTTTAACTTTAATGTCTATCCTGAGGGCGATGGGAGTAAAAGGGGGGCGGGGTTGAACGCGGGGGAGACGTACGTGGGGGAGACAGTCTTATTACTACTCAGATTATAGGAATCTTTCGCGGCGTCCATGCAAGCCCGCTGCTGCGCACTAGGGACGCGGCACCCCTGCAAGCCCGCAGCTGCGCACTAGGGACGCGGCGCACAGATTGAGAACCGCTGTTCTGTTGTGGAGAGGCGGGGGGAGATAGTTTATAGTTACAAGTACCTTGTACTTTAAACGAATATTTTCTATCCGCAATACCAAAATGGCGACTTATCGTGAGAGAGTGGAGGAGAGGCTTTTGCCTTTTTCCATAGGAAAGGAATTACCAGCTGTATTCGAAGAGTGGTTCTTCACAGAGAAGATTCAAGATCACGGTGTAAATGCCGATCAAGAATGTCAGCTGTGCGGGCACAATAATATTCGCTACCACTTTGAGATCGAAAACTCTCATACCCATAATAGGCTTTGGGTAGGATCGAGATGTATCCTTAAGTTCGATCTTTCCGTCTACGATGGAGGCCGAAGATTGTCCAAAGAGGAGGCAGAAAAGAAGCTTAATCAGTTGCAGAAAGAAATGCGTCATAATTCCTGCATGCAGGCCCTGGAACGGGTTAAAATCACGGAGAGAAATCAGATATTAGAAAATGCGCTTGAATACTATCGAGATAAAAAATATTTTACTCCCAAACTACTTAATGTCGTAATGTGGCAACTTGAAAAACACAAGATTGATCACGATCCATCATTCTTTAAACTAAGCCTCTGCAAAAAGTGGCACAAGGACGACTTAAGCCAACTTCAAACATTTCAAATACATCAAATGTGGCCTGCAATGTCAACCCGACAACGAAATATTGCTATCCGCTTGGGACACACACCACCTACGGAAAGCAAGTAATGGAAAATTCGGTGATCGAGACTGCTTGGAGTTAAATTTTTTTTTTACTAATACCGAGAGGAACAACGTATTTATCGAAAATAGACAAAAAGGCTGAAGAATTTTTTTTATTGCATTTATATAGCTTTTCAAAGAACTTGTGTATCGATTATATTTTTTTGTAGAACGACGACAAAGAAAACGGAAAAGACGAAGAACACAAAGAAGAAGTCAAAATCGAAGACTCCTGCACCGAAGAAAAAGAAAAAGATCGATGAGCCTATCATGTTGAAACTTGTAGAAGACGTAATGGTTTTCCCTTCTATTCGGTAATGGCTTTTGGAAAAACCTTTAGTTTCCCCTGTCCTTGTATCTCTGGGTTAAAACGTTATCATTAGCTTACTTCATTAGCCTTTCACCCTTATCTTCCTAAGCACTCTTTGTTGCGTATATTAGTTCGCATATACCTTGTCTGCTATAAAAGCCCTTCCCGGAGGTAGTTAGTGTTAGTTGCGCCAGGATTTATTGGACGTGGTTTACTCAGCTCGTTTTGTTAGTAAAGTGGCGTTATGAAATTCTATGTATAACTGAAATATATACTCTTTTTATACCTTGGCGAACTTATCGTTTTTCCCTGGCCAGTTTGAAAATACAAAGCACAACCCAACCCAACTAAAAACCCTATCTTCAACCTTCTGCTTTTCATCGTCGTCGTCGTTCTCCAGGCAAGAGGCTCTCAAATGCCGACCAGGTCTTCATTATTGTTGTATATTTTAATACTGTCTTCAATACTGTGCAATGTTTTCAATAATGAAGTCTTCAATATTGTGTTCTTTTTAAGATGTTTGATTATATGTCGTAAAATACACACACAATTTCTTATCGAAATCTGACTGTATTATTAGAATTATTCATCGTCGTAAAGAGCTTGATACGTTGATCAGTACACGCGATTCGCAGAGGTTTCACCGGGTTTCACTCGCTATAAAGCCTCGTTAATGTTGTACATATCGAATAATTAATAACAGCAGAATAACGGACTGATAGATACATTCTCGTATTGTTGACATAAAGAAGCATACACATATTTCTGGACCATTTCAGGAAGTAATTTCCAAAAAAAGACATCATTAAGTTACCATTAATTTATTAACGTCAAAAAGGAACAAAAGAAAACAGAAACTTTTGAAAAGTAACGTCAAAAACTTGAATCACTTCCACCAGGCATTTCGGGAATTAGAACCCAAAAGCAGTACCACCACCGATGTTGGAACTTCCGTACCGACCGCCTGAGAAAAAATACATTTCCATTAATATGGTATATTTTTTTGCAGATAAAAAAAAGTTTTACTTTGGGAACCTCCTTGGCCGGTGGAAAAAGCGCCAAAGGGTCCGGAAGCTTGACCGTACCCGCTTCCAGTACCAGAGCTGCCGTATGGTCCAAAACGACTGCCGGTATTTCCACCAGCGGAGGCTTGGGGATTCCGAAGTCCACCGTATCCACCTTGACCGAAGTTTCCGCCATAACCCGGTCGGCCTCCATACCCACCATATTGAGGCACTGCCAAAGAAACAGCTAGCAAAGCCGCCAAACAAGTAATCTGTAGAATGCAGAAGAAAAAGATTTGAAAAAATTATATATAGTTAGTTAACCAATCTTCTTTACCATCAACTTGGACATGGTGAAGATTCAAAACTGCTGAAGAAGGAACTTTGCTAAAGGTGAAGCAGTGATGGTATGATGCTCTCAGTGTTATTGAGGTCCTTTATATACCGTGTGTACGTAATACCTGGTCAAGAAGCCCTCCTGGTTGTTTACGAAAAAGTTTCCCCGCAAGGTTGTCTTTGTGCTTTATTTCCGTATTTTCGCAACCAACCGCGTGCTCTGGAAACAATGAATACAGCCTTCGCGACTTGGAAGTAGAAGGAGAATTTTCCCATAAGCCCTTCAACTTCGCCCTTATTCTAAACATCATCGCGCGAAACCCACGCAGAAAGATAGACCGGTTTGCCATCCAAACCTGAGGCATCACTTGTTTGCAATTGGAAGAAAAACAATACGCAAATGGGACTCGGAGGTCAACAATAAGATAACTCAATACACTGAGACGGGTAGGACCAGATTGAGTACAATGACTTCACAGCCATGAACAAAGCGAGTGTATTAGTATCCAAATGTGCCAAAAAGCTCACGGAATTCGTGATTAGTCGAAGATCACATGTTTTCTATTTTCAACTTTCCAGAAAAAAACTTCTCATTCAATCATGATTATAAACATAAGCGAATAAATTTCTAAATTATACTTTGTGTACATACATGAAATCCAGAATGATTAAAGATAAACCTTATCTGGAAAATCCCGTTACCATCAGGCTGTTTACTGAATAAACCCCCGAAAATAGGCCATGTCTTCCTTGTTTGGAAACTATCTGGCAATACTACTGCTCACTAATTTGCTTTTTGCGTTCCATTCGTTAATCTTGGGAGCTTTTTCTTCTACGAACTCTTTCGTCTGATTGAAAATATACCAATTTTGATTGGGGTTTTCAAATTACATTCGTACTAGTAAACAAGCATAGTAAGAAAAAAGGAAAACAACCGTTTGTTATGCGGCTCTTTGTTCTTGGGTAAAATTTTTCTTCCTTGTTTTACTCCACTTACTTGCAATAAAGGCATAAGAAAGGTATTGTCAGTGACCCCAAAGTTACAGTTTCCTAAACAAATGGTCAACGAGAAAAGGTACATCAGTCGGGGTCTTCCTATAACCGAGATGGTTAGGTGGTCAACGATCGACATATGTGACAGAGTACTGACCGATATCCCGGTGTGTGGATCGATCCTGCCTCGTGTACTTTTACAGGAAGCGTATTCCGGTACACAGGCGGATGGATTCTCCGGCATTACACTCAGTAGTCTAAAAAGCAAACAAAACCTGGAAAATGCCAGCAGTGCGAAATATAGCCTTGACATTATGCAGAAACATGCGTGCGTAATACGAGTAGTTCAAGAATTTGCAAAAGTAGAGCCTGATGACGTGATGAGCACATATTCCTGCGCTAAATTACTGCGAAACCAATGGAGAACTTAGTCCAAAAACTTGCTAATATGTCGTTGTTGAAACTAGGAGAGTTTGAAAGCGATCACAATAATATAATACGGCAATCTTCCAATGTAAAGGTTTTGGAACGACCTTTCTGTCCCCTGAGTACATTCAGGTAAAATGGCCATAATAGTCTACTAAAGGGTACATTCGCAAACCTCCCAGTTCAGTTTAAAAAGGTCAAGACCACAGTATAGAGGTTTACACAGTATGCTAACAGGGCTATCTTCCAATGTTAAGGTTTTCTGACGACCTTCTCGGTCCCCAGAGTAATATTCAGGTAAAAGTCCAGAAAATGAAAGGGTACATTCGCAAACCTCCCAGTGCAGTTCAAAAAAGGTCACGACGGTTTACAAAGCGCAATGCAGGTCGGGCCTTACGGCAGTCCAAAACNGGTCCCCAGAGTAATATTCAGGTAAAAGTCCAGAAAATGAAAGGGTACATTCGCAAACCTCCCAGTGCAGTTCAAAAAAGGTCACGACGGTTTACAAAGCGCAATGCAGGTCGGGCCTTACGGCAGTCCAAAACTCCCTAGAGTAACCGAGAGAAAGGTCACCAGTCCCCCGTTTTGTGAATGTTTTGTTCTCTTCTCGAACCCTTTTACTTGTAGATTAGGAATGCCTACATGGGGGTACATGGGCACAGTCTGGGAATCCATCCCCCATATAAGCTTTCGTACCCTCACATCCTCTTGGGACCGAGAGATTTGTCAGAAAACCTTAACATTGGAAGGATACCCCTGTTACCATACTGTGTAAACCTCTATACTGTGGTCAAGACGGTTTGCAAAGCGCAATCCAGTTCGGACCTTACGGCAGCGAAATCTCCCTTGAGTACCAGGAAGAAAGGTCACCAGTCCCCCGTTTTGCGAGTGTCTTGCTCTCCTCTCAAACCATGTTCTCAGTACCCACATATCCCCTAGAGACCGCGAAAGCTGGCCCCAAAACCTTTACATTGGAAGATACCCGTGTTATCCTACTGTGTAAACCCTTATACAGTCGAGTCCCATGTCACTCACATTTAAATTCAATGGAAACAGACTCGGTTTACATCGACTCGGTTAACTTCTCAACTCACGTTTTCTTCATAGTGTTTTTATTCCCTGTCGGGTATCTTTGTGATAATTAAATAAGTCCGGTTTACATCCACCGTCACGCGCAACAAAAATTCCAAGAAAATATTCCAAGAAATGCTTTCGGAAGTTCTTGATTCAAATGCAGTTCAGAGCAGAAAAAACCTTTCACAATTCACAGCCTTCTATTTTGTGTTCTGTATTTCCCGATTTCGTGGATATATGATTTGAGAATTGACCTGGAGACCTATAGCCAAAAGAATGTTAAACAGCGCTCAATTACGGACTATTTCTTGAAGATGTAGAAAAATCGGTTTATTTAACTTCTATTTAAACGTAAAATATTACTTATAATACACGTAATACACGCATGTAAAGATATATTGTGTTTTTATTCTACCAGAATTTCTAGCTGCGACAAATAGGCACCACGGATAACATCCTAGTTCCTAGCACGTGTAACTTCATACTGGCTGGTCGGTCCCGAGCCTATGAAGTTAAGCGAGTTCGACTGTATTGTGTTTCGGACCATTTCAGGAAGTTATTTCCAAAGAAAAAACAGTATTAAGTTAGCAATAATGTATTAACGTCAAAAAGGAACAAAAGAAAACAGAAACTTTTGCAAAGTAAGGTCCGAAGCTGTGAATTATTCCCACCGGGCATTACGGGAATTAGAACCCAAAAGCAGTACCACCACCGATGTTGCTACTTCCGTACGGACCGCCTTAGGAAAGATAAATTTCCGTTAATAGGGTATGTCTTGTTTATAGATAAAGCAGTTTTACTTTGGGAACCTCCTTGTCCGGTGGCAAATGCGCCACCGAGTCCGGAAGCTTGACCGTACCCGCTTCCAATACCAGAGCTGCCGTATGGTCCAAAATTACTGCCAGTATTTCCACCAGCGGAGGCTTGAGGCCGAAATCCACCGTATCCACCTTGACCGAAGTTTCCACCATAACCCGGTCGGCCTCCATACCCACCGTATTGAGGCACTGCCAAACAAACGGCCAGCAAAGCCGCCAAACAAGTAATCTGTAGAATGCAGAAGAAAAAGATTTGAAAAAATTATGTATATTTAGTTAACCAATCTTCCTTACCATCAACTTGGACATGGTGAAGATTCAAAACTGCTGAAGAAGGAACTTTACTAAAGGTGAAGCAGTGATGGTATGATGCTCTCAGTGTTCTTGAGGTCCTTTATATACCGTGTACGCATACCTGGTCATGAAGCCCATCCTGGTTGTTTACGAAAAAGTTTCCCGCAAGGTTGTCTTTGTGCTTAACTTCTCTTTTTTCGCTTGTGCGAAATCCGTATGGAAGAAGATCGGTTTGCCATCCGAACTAGAGGAGCTCTCTTTTGCAGTTAGAAAAGAAAATAAACAATACGTAATGGGACTCGAAGGTCAACTAGAAGATAACTCAGTACAACGTGACTGGTAGGACCAGACTGAGTACAACGATTTCATAACCATGAAAAAAGCGAGTGTTTTAGTACCCAAATGTGCCAAAAAGCACACGGAATTCGTGGTTAGTCGAAGATCACATGTTTTCTGTTTTCACCTTTCCAGAAGAAAACTTCTACTTCAATCATGATAATAAATATTAGCGAATACATTATAAATTACATACTTTGTGTACATTACAGGAAATCCCGAATGATTCAAGGTAAGATCAGGACAAATGCCGTAACCATCAGGCTGTTTACCGGGTATCGGGTAAACCCCTGAAAGCAGGCTATGTCTTTCTTGTTTGGAACTATCTGGCAACACTATACGGCTTACTGCATTCTTTTTGCTTTCCATTTCTTAACCTTGGGAGCTTCTTCTTATCTAGTAACTCTTTCGCCATTGAAAATATACCAAGTTTGATTAAGGTTGTACAAATTACATTATTGCTAGTAAACAGGCATAGTAGAAGAGAGGAAGACAACCGGTTTGTTATGTGGCTCTTTGTTCTTGGGTACGCAACTCTTCTACCTAGTTTTACTCTTGAGAAAATAAAGGCATAAGAAAAGATCTTGTCAGTGGCCCCCAAGTTACAGCTTCCTAAACAAAGGGTCAGCGAGAAAAATTAGTACTCAGTCGGGGTCTTCCTAACCGAGATGGTAGGTGGTCATCGACCGATGTCTGTGACAAAGAATACTGACCGATAACCCGGTGCGTCGAACCACACAGGGGGAATGCGCTGGCGCCGTCGTAGACCTACATGCTGCATACAGTGGGGATTGCGCAGACACGAGAATTGGACCAAGTCGGGGTGGGACTTGGGTGGAGGGCGTATCTTGGGGAAGTGGAGGCGGAGTAATGGAGGTTGCAGTAATGGGGGGTATTTTTACTATTCAGGGATCCATCCTGCCTCGTCTTCCTTTACAGGACGCGTGTATTCCGGTATACAGTGGGATGGATCCTCCGGCATTACACTTAGTAGGCTAAAAAGCAAAGCAAAAGCATGGGAAATGCAAGCAATGTGAAATATAGCCGTGAAAATCCGGAAACAGGCGGGCGTAATACAAGTACTTCAAGAACTTGCAAAAGTAGAGCATAATAGCAAATATTCTTGCGGTAAATTACTGCGAAACTTGGAGAATGTATAGTATAAAATCGTGCCAATATGTCGCTATGGAAACTCGGAAAATTTGGAAGTGATCACAATCCGGCTACTTTAAGATAACATTAGATAGCGAGTTAAAAATAGAAGAACAACACGATTTGTAAGAATTTCAAGTACACCGGCTTTGGCCAGCACTGACGGACCATCAGTAGATAAGTACAATTGACTTGGCCTTGGGACAAATGCCAGCGTCATGTGTCTATTATGAGAAAAAGTCACTGTAAGACGCATTTAGGACTGTTCTATAATATTAAGAGCTGTTGTTAATTAATTTTACAACTATTATTTTATTAACTGTCATTGGGGAATTCTATGTTGAATTTTATGGTCAATGAATTATTATATTTTGTTAAAACAGATGCAATAGTATACTATACTATTTTTTACTCAATAAACAAGTTAAAATCATTGTTCTGTTTTCAATTTTTGCTTATTTGAAACGCATGCCGTATTTTACCATCTCTCGACTATACTTGCTCCGCCATGCTCTCTTCCAGTACAGTGGCTCCAACTAGATTCTATGTGGTTTTTGTTGTTACCTTAGATCATAAACAATATGGTATAATTTTATATGATCTAAGGTGGTTCCCCATGCACCGCGACTGGCACTGCAACCGCCTTATGATGTAATGTGTAAAAATTGCTGGCATGTTTCCCAGTGATAGTTAGATAGTGACGGTTAGATTGTTACATAGTGACAGTGATAGTGACAGAGTGGCAAGTGTTATTTGGAATGTAGAGACGGTAAGTACTCCCTCGCTTGTTCCATGAGTTAAGTAAATAAAGAGAGTTTATATCTTCTAATTGTGCGTGAGGGGTGGGGAAGCGTGGGGGAGGGGGGCAGATAGTTGCTTGTACTTTAACCGAACATTTTCTAGTGATACTTTTCTTAAATTTATAGTTACGGAAACGACCTTCCGCAAGACGAAAATGGCGACTTATCGTGAGAGAGTGAAGCAGAGGATTTTCCCTCTTTCGGTAGGAAAGGAATTACCAGCTGTATTCGAACAGTGGTTCTTCACAGAGCAGACTCAAGATCACGGTGTACATGCCGATGAAGAATGTCAGCTATGTGGCCACAATAATATTCGCTACCACTTCGAGATCGAAAACATGTATACCCGTAATAGGCTTTGGGTAGGATCAAGATGTATCCTGAAGTTCGATCTTTCCGTCTACGATGGAGGCCGAAGATTGTCCAACGAGGAGGCAGAACAGAAGCTTAATCAGTTGCGGAAAGAAATGCGTCATAATTCCTGCATGCAGGCCCTGGAATGGGTTAAAAACATGGAGAGGAATCAGATATTAGAATATGCACTTCAATACTATCGAGATAAGAAATGTTTTACTCCCAAACTACTTAATTTCGTAATGTGGCAACTTAAAGAACACAAGATTGATCACGATCCATCATTCTTTAAACTAAGCCTCTGCAAAAATTGGCACATGTACGACTTAAGCCAACTTCAACCATTTCAAATACATCAAATGTGGCCTGCAATGTCAAGCCATCAACGAAATATTGCTATCAGCATGGGACATACACCACCTCCGTATAACAATTATTGAAAATTTCGGCGGCCGAGATGCCATCTCGTATATGCTGGAGCGTATCCGTTTTTTTTAACTAACACGGAGAGGAAGAACTTTTTATACTTTTAATTTTTATACTTTTATAGTAATGCTAAAAAAGTATTTCATTTTTATTTCCACTTCAAAACCAATGTTATCTACATTTATTGTAGCTTTCGATCGACTTAGTCAATACAATGGTGAATAGAGGCATTTTTACAAATGCGAACTGCAAAATCTAACTATTTGCCATAAGTTGGTGTTGCCAACTATTTTATTTAGAAGCTATCCGTGTTCATATACATCCATTGAAAGCCCTATAGCCACATGGACACCACTCTATAAAGGGGCACGATCCTTTCTTGGCTGCATTCTCTGTTCAGTCTGTGCCAAGTGGATAGCTCTTACCTCCACCTCGGTAATACCTATTTGGCTACACAAGACAACATAATGTATTCGTGTGTGGCTGTAGCGTCACCAGTGGCGTAACGTCGAGCCGAGTGTTTCACGTGGCATACCAATACTGTATGCTGTTATGCAAACACGAATGGATCACATCCCCAGATGGTTAAAGAAAAGTTCCACTCTGCCAATTTGGAATGAAATTTTCGGTGGATCCGAAAGTCTTAAGGTGTTCTTATGTATGTTCATAACATACCTGTAGAGAAATATTACCTCTTTTATCCAATTATTACCTTTCAAAACTAGGAATGTGAAAGTATAGTTGGATATGTCAACTTGGATACAACTGTACCTTCATCCGTACACTTGCATCCGTAGTATATATAGTGCTGTGCGTTTCAGACAGATATTAACCAAAACATTATTTTAGCAATAAAGCGTGACGGCCAAAAAGAAAAGTTGCCTAAGGCAATATTTCCCCGCTTTTCGTAGCTGGTATATGTTTCGGAAAGGGGGTGATCTGGCTCCAAAATTCGGCAACATCGTGTTATGGCAATTAAACGATACATAGGCATTGACCAATACCCAAAACTTTTCAAAATAAACGTAGAAAAGGGGTGGCACCACAAGCAGCAGCTAGTACGTCAAATTTACCTTCCATACACCGGATTTGGACGGTTTTTGAAGGTTGTTGCTTAAGCAACAGTAAAAAAATTGCTGTTAGCAGTGGACGTGCACCACCAACGTATAAGCGAAGGTAACTGACACGTCAGGCGTAAAAAAAGTAGCGCAATGGTTTCTACGCGTTGGCTGTTGTACGTGGGTGTAAGTACACCTGTAAGTGTAAATATATTATTTTTGTTATCGTTTCAAGTTATTTTTGTCCGTTAATCCAGTTGTTTTGCATTCGAGCCTGACTAAAAAAGTGAGATCTTTGAAACTTTAAGCAAACATGAATCGTAAACTTGTCTCTAAAATAAGTACATCTGCTGTATGACGAAGGCGTGTTTACAAAAATGTGACCTGCACAACAGTGCTACAACAATAAATATCCCAACTATTCGCAAGCAAAATTTCTGTACAAGATAAGACTCGTTATACGAAAACCAGGATAGCAGCTAAAAAAAAATTTTCCTAAACAAATTGTAAAAAAATACCGCTAACTTGGACCACGTGTTTCGACCTACAGTTGCTTAGGGTTAGTGTAAGCTCCCATAAACAGAACACTGTCGAAGACGTTATCATAAATGAAGAAAATAAAGGGATGGTCGCAAATAAACTTCGTAGGGCCTCGTGGACGAGCGATTCTGACATCAATCATAGCCGTCGCACCGGCCGCTTCCGAACCTTCTTCATTAACCTCGATCAAAGCTTGGTGCTTAGCCGCACTTATACTAATATCTTTTTTGCCATTGAAACCGGAAAGGTCAGAAGCTTGTGAGTCGAACAGATCCTTCAATCCCAATTCAACCAAAACCTATCAAAGAAGATACCATTTGTCATTAGAGAGGTATATCAATAAAAAGTTAACAAGAGATTTACCTCAGGTAAGTCGATTTCTTGGGTAAGTTTGAAACGAGGCAAGCCCAATTCCAAATTAACCGGGAAAGTGCTGAACATGGCTTGACGAAGGGTTGTTCCATTTAATCGGCTCAATGTCGTTTCCAAACCGTTAGGCAAAAAGGGAGGCAGCAAGATATAGAAACTCACATCCCCACCCAAGTACGGCATTTCAAGAATATGAGCTTGCAACTCCTCGGAAGCGGCTAAGCGAAGAGAATAAGTCACAATTAAGTTGTCACACTTTTCTTGTCTAATGATAGTTACCATGTCGGTAGCTTCCTTTCTGGAACATCATATTCGTGATGGCAAATTCGTTGGCTCCGCTGAAGAACGTACTCAATCTGGTGCTGGCGGCTTTGAATTGGGAAGCCCATTGTCCTTTAAAATATGCAGCATTCACCTAAAAAATAAAAAAAAATTTAGCCCAAAAAAACTTGTAGAAAACAGCATCTTACCAATGCTACTTTGGTTTGTGAGTTGATGGCATCGCTGGTTAAGAAGTTAGGAATTTTGCCTCGGGTAGTTTCGGATACCCAAGTATTAATTTCCTTCAAAACTTCCTCGGCTTCATTGGCGAAATTCACTACTTTCAAGTCTTCTTCAAAAATGCTGCTCATGCAAGGCTTAATCTCCTTAGTTTCATCAAAATACAATTTGTTGGCCATATCGAAGTCGTATTTGGTAACATTGCTGGCACGGGAAGCTTGGCGCAGTAGCTTGGCAGCCTTGAAAGCTTGGGCTGCTTGAAGCTGTAAAGATCCAATGATTTTATTTTAAAAAGAAGAACAGAATTTTGCTTTCATACCTTGTTAATGTTTTTCAGACCCAAGACACGTTCTAATTCCCTCTCTGTGTTGCCCTGTGCCCCGAAGTATGCCAACAAAAGAGCGGAATGAACGCTGAAGGGCGACAAGAATAAGTTTTTGTTTTTAGCAGATGACTTGGTAGACTCCATGACGGTTTTGAATAATTTCATGCTAAAGTCCACCTGTCCAGCAAACAAAGCACTCAGGGCCTGTTTGCTATCCAAGTCCATGCTGGTGGTAGGTGTTGTCGAGTCCGAAGTTCCATTTTCCTCGGAATGGTCACTGCTCAAACACTGTGCTTCGGTCGTCGCGGACTGAAATTTCTCGGAACGGATGGAGATAGCAGAGGCCACCGCTACACCCACCAACATGACCCATATAGAACACTTCATTTCGTTTGAATGGGTTTACTTCTAGAAGAGAAAAGAGAAAACGAAATCCCATCAGTAATTTGCTATCGGTCCATAAAAACGAGACAGAAAGCTTTGTGATGCAAATTAGGGGAAAGCTCACGAATCACCTAAGAAATTACGATAGGTGCAGTCCGTGCCGACACTTCGAATTAGAAAAGAAGTATATTCAACCTTACGGGAAACTTATTCTAAGCTGCGATGCCCCCATTCGTTTTTTCCCTGTTCTCGTAATGTAGTTCAATAAACGGAGAGATAAAACACAAAGGAATAACAGTATCATACAAAAATTTTGAATAGGGGTAAAGCTATAATTGAGCCGGGTAATTTTCGCTACCATGTTAACTTGTCCCAATTAATAAAAGCGCTTAATTTGTATGTTTTCCTTATTATCACTTGCCCTTCCCGATGTACTTTAATAAACAGTAATACTGAAAAAAAGGTTCAAAATGCAGGAAAATTAAACTTACAGTGAAGTTAACGTACACTGCTATAGGAATTCACTGTTTAAAAGAAGGAAGAACAAAATCGACTGACTGATCTGCTCGAAGTAGAGAGAACAACTGCGATGTCGACGCTAGCTATGGATTGAGTGAGTCTCTGCCCTGTTCCTGGTGTTATTGAAGGAGGACACGTATACTTTCACCTACGCGTAGAGAAAGTGAAGGGAAAGGTATTTTTTCTGAACAGGAAGCGAGTTAGTAACCCTTCACGTACGCGAAATTGAATTCCAAAGTAGGCCAACCTGAAACTTCAAACGTCGGAATACCGTTAAACTTATACACTTCTTTCTGGGTACAGATAACTTTGTTTGTTCACCAATTTAGAACTGAGCACAACAAGATTAAATCAGGAGCATACGAGAGTGGATGGCTCGACTCGAGACTGATGGCGGTTACTGTTGCAGAGAGGGTTTTATAATGCACGAAGCGGTGCGTGTCAAGGTGGAAGTGTAAAATCCAGGACACGTGATCGCTCTGACCGGATCTCGTTGTCTGTGGAACCCATGGGCAATTCCCAGCTGTGTCATCGTAGCACAAATTCCGTCCATACAAGAATGGAACGTGTAACAAGAATGGACAAAGTGCATTCTTATTCTTCAGCTGTTTAACAAAAGGTCTTCAATAGTATCATGACGAGATGGTAAAAGTGATTGAAGTTACTGGTAAGAAAGAAAGAATATGCTCAGAAGACCGGCTTCTGACGTCATTAGAGTACGTTTTTATTCTGTGGGGCAATCCCCATGCACCACAACAGAATTTTCCCGCTTCTGATATTCTTGCTACGAAGCGAGACGACAGGAAAACACACCCGTAAGGGAAAACCTAAGAAGCATACATATCCACCTTGACACAGATAATCTGTAAACTCAGTTGATACTAATGGCCTTCGCGAAGCAAAGCTTTTTTTTTAAAAAAATGCTCATGTAGAATATGTACACGCCCGGTTATAATTGTGATATTTTTTCTCCTATAATCTTATTCTAATGTAAGTCTGTTCTCCTGAGTGGACAACGACAATACACATAAATACGACGACGTAAACAAGTCTCTCCCATCCGGCTACCTTTAGCTTCAAAGTTAAAAAAAAATGCTCTGCACCGGATGCTCGGTGTATTGATGGATGTTTTTTGTTAGGTCTTTGTATATGGACTGCAACAGCGTCAAACTACCGCCGTACTCAACCATTTAGGCGGTCAAGTAAGAGGAAGACAACGCCTCTGTACCTAATTAATCGTAACCTGCAATGTGTCGGATATGCTTACTTGTTTCTTTCTAACGATTAATCAGCGGACACAATTTTTGACAGTTTATTTTATTTTTAACTCATTTTGGGTTTAAATTTTCCGCCTTACAGATTAAAAAAACGCATCCATCGACATCTTTTGACAAAAGATGACAGTTGAATCCTCGTTTTATCCATATAGAAATACAAACAACCCGTTAGATGGCGTGGATTGACTATAAACGTTAAGAAGAAGAAGAAATACAAACAGAACCCAAGGGCCATTTAAGATGTTAGCGTTAGCTGATAAGTTACGATCCGATTTGCAAGATCTAGCCCAGAAAGATGCTTCTGGTAAATACTAATATTGTAAAGAAAATATGATTTTAAGTCTGAAATTAGGACTGAAAGCCTTCATGGATGAAATCATAATCCGCTTAGGACACAAGGAGGAGGATTCTACCCAAGTCACTGATGGTAAAAATTACCATTTATTGAGTTATCGATTATTAATACCAGGTTCGTAGATATATCTAAGGAAACCTACTTGAATGCTGTCACGGAGCTTTTAATTCAGGTTATTCTTCAGAATGTAAGAACACTTTCTTTTGTTAAATTTCGAAACTTGTGTTACAAGTTCTGGTTAGGTTGAAAAGGAGGACTTCTTAGCTACTTTGGAACCAATGGAAATTAATGCCTCTAGTATTTGGCATATTTTTGAAGAGAATCGGCACTTATTTGAAAAAGCAGCTCGTTCCAGGGCTGATTTCCTTCCACACTACCATTCGTTGCAGTGGCGTGTGGAAGCAAGCGTACGCACACTTTTAATTCCTACCCAACGTAGGCTTTCTGTCAAGTTATTAAAGTATGTTGTCTTTAGGTTGCTTCTCGTTCGCTGCGTGATAATATTGTTCCTGCCATTACAATGAATCTGGCTCTTCGAGATGTATCTGGTGCTTTGCAAAACCATGTTTTACAAGCCACGCCTACCCAACTACTTCATATGACTCATGTTCTTGAAGAAGCTTTGCAAGAGGCTCGATCAAGAAGAACACGCAAGCTTCAAAAGACTCTAGTTAGCGTTGCTCCTTGAAATGAAATTCCCTCACAAATATTTTCTAAGTATTATATACATTTATTATCTATCATTCGTACTGCGTACGTTACCCAATATTATCATATACATTAACAATGTCTTGATCTTCGTTCAATTTTTGAAAAATTTTCTGGGCCACATTAATCTGATCTTCAGACAGCTCCACACGTTGTACAGGTCGATATTCCAACCCGTATGATTTGAGCGTAAAACCTAAGTCTGTAAGTCCGGTACGCACTTCTTTTAAAACTTTCATATCGCATATAAACTAAAACAAGCAACTGAGATGAGGACGACATAGGTTGTAGAAATACCTGATAACGTTGAGGAACCTCTTCCTCACCCACAACAGCCTCTACATCTTCGGCTCCAATAGCAATGGCATGTTCTAATGCTGTGTCTTGGTCTATTAATTTACCAGCTAAGGTCGAGTCTACTGTAACTTGTCCTTTGTACATGAATTGATGCTTGGAGGCACCATCCGACCAATCCGAACTGCAATAACAGCAGGTACTGTGAAAACTGCAGAATAGGCTGGCAGTATATTACTTATTCTTTCGAAGGATGTGTAGCACATTGGCTCGCGTACGGTTAAGATTGTTGGTTAGTGCTTCAATAATAAAGTAACAGCCGCCTGGCCCTCTGGCTTCGAATGTTACTGATTTTAAATCTTCATTGGAGGCCTAAAAATGCAACGATCCGATGATAATTAAATGAGCAAGTCAGACGAGACGTACCAAGGCTCCTTTGACCACAGTCTGAATCTTTTCCCCGGGCATATTTTCGCCTTTAGCTTGGACAATTAACTGAGCAAGTCGCAAATTGTTTTTAGGGTCAGCGGACCCTTGTTCTAAAATAAAACAAAAAAATTAACGAGTAAACTTTTGAAGATGGCATTTACCTTTGATGACTGCCCGCATCTGGCGGGACAGCCTTTCAAATATTCTCGATCTTTCCGCATCTTTGGCAGCTTTTATGTGCTTAATATTGGCCCATTTGCTGTGACCGGCAAATCGCAATTGGCTAACTAAAGGTAATGACTTAGAATTCGAGGATGACCAAATTGCAGGCTTGAAGTGAGCAACGAAAGAAAATACTCTTCTTGTAGAATACATTTTGCGAAAACAGCAGTAATTAAATTAGAACTATAATATGAAAAAGTTAAGTGCAATTTTTTTACAAGTTAACATGTGCTTGGAGTTGGAAACAAAATTTGAGCTGCCAGTGTGGACATGACGGCTATCTCATAAACTTTTTCTAGATCCAAAATGGAGTTTAGAAATCTCCCCACCAGATGACACCCAATATTTTTTCAAAGTTTTTTTATTATTATTAGTGTGATATACTTTTTTACAAGATAAGCACAATTTCATAAAGGTAATTGTTTTAGTAGGCATTACGTGAAGTTATTGCGGTTCTCAATTTCCATTGTTATCTCAGTTGCGAATAATTTTTCTAGTAACCACTAGAGTACGACACATGTACTATTCGTACGGCTATGTGAAGGGTGGAGCTAAAGAAGAAAACGAAGAATAAAACGTACGCTATTGGTTGTGAAGAATGTTAGGGTAAACTTTGACCGGGAAGTGACGTGCACGTGATATTTTGCACGTTTCTTTCGGTTCTTCAAAGCATATGTTAGAAAAGCATTCTGATACTCAGATGGTTCGTTCGTTTTAAAGTACAATCTTTTAGGTTACCATCATGCTTCGAAAATTCAGTGTAAGAATTCCCCAAACAGTACGTGCCCTAACAACGGTAGCTTCTTATCAGGGTGCTCGAAGAGGTCGATCTCACGCTTATCGGTAACTCGGTTCATCCAACCCTTTTATATTTATCTCTGTCTGTTACAGGTTAACTTTTTTTTTTACTATCATGTTAGTGTGGCTGGTTTGTTCCTATCCGCAAGCGGTGCTGCCGTATGGGTTACTTTCTCACAAAATGTGTCTGCAGCATCACCTGATAATCAATATGCTCATTTTATGGCTGATCCAGTTACCGATCGAGAAACCTTGGACAAAAATCCCACAGACATGAAAGCTCGGATGGAGCTTTTCATCATGAAAGTCCAAGTAAAGATATTTTAAATAAAAGCCTTTCGTTTTAATCCAAACCACTCTTAAAATCTGGAAATTCTCTTTTTAAATATATATTTATTAGAAATGAAATAAAGTTCTTTGTTTCTAGGCTGAATTTTGTCGTGCATTAGAAGCCGAAGAGAAAGAAAACCACAAATTCCGCGTGGATCGTTGGCTTCGCCCTGAAGGTGGCGGCGGCGTTACCTGCGTGATCCAAAACGGAACTACTTTTGAAAAAGCTGGCGTAAATATATCAGTTGTTCATGGGCATCTACCTGCACCTGCAATTGCCCAAATGAGAGCGCGGGGGAAAGACCTCAAAGGCAAATCTCTGCCGTTTTTTGCAGCTGGAATCTCTTCTGTCATCCACCCACGCAATCCTCATGTTCCTACCGTTCATTTTAACTACCGTTATTTCGAAGTCACCGATGAAGAAGGCAGTAAACAAGTTAGTCTCTTAGTCGCAAAATAAAAACAACCTCCCAAATTAACGGCGAAATCTTTTTAGTGGTGGTTCGGTGGAGGTACCGACTTAACGCCTTACTACTTAGTTGAAGAAGATGCAAAGCTCTTTCACAGCGTTTTAAAGCAGGCCTGCGACTCCCACGATAAAGGCTACTACCCTCGCTTTAAAAAATGGTGTGACGATTATTTCAACATCACTCATCGCGGTAAATTATTCTGCACACTCATTTGCGTAATTTGATAAATTTTAATAGGCGAACGTCGAGGAGTTGGCGGGATCTTCTTCGATGACTTGGACTCGCCCGATCAGGAATCTTGCTTCAAATTTGTGCAAAGTTGTGCCAACTCTGTCATCCCATCATATTTGCCTTTAGGTAATTCTTCCATAAATAATGAAGCAATCTTGTGATGGGAGTTTATCATTTTAGTGCGGAAACAGAAGAACAACGATTATACTCTGGCCCAAAGAGAATGGCAACTATTAAGGAGAGGGCGCTACACGGAATTTAATCTTGTGTATGATCGTGGAACGAAGTTTGGTTTGTATACTCCTGGAGCTCGGTTTGAGAGTATCCTCATGTCTCTACCTCTTTACGCCGTAAGTTTTAATCAAATTTTAAAACTTTCCTTTCCAAGATTTATAAAAAAGTCAATTCCAGAAATGGGAATATATGCACTCACCAGATGCTGGATCTCCAGAAGAGAAGCTGACAAAAGTGTTGCGAGAACCTCGCGATTGGATTTAGACTGTTTTTTAGAAAATCGATTTTTTTACTGGTTATTTTCTACGATTATGCTGGGTTAATAATAGTTTATGGGAGCAATTTAGTTGTGGGCTTGAGCTTCAACCAACCTTTTATATTACTTTTAGAAGTTTCTTATAAGCCTTATACAAACAACGAGCAAACCAAAAAACACAACTTTCACCAGTTCATCAGCAACGTAACATTTCAGCCCATTCCTGCTCCCGTTTCGAATCTAGTGCACTAAGGAAATTTTCCTTCCGAACTTCGCTTTCAGGTGGACAGCTTTCGACTGGCAGCTTTGCTTTAGCTTCCTGAATCAAAGGAAATGAGCGTTGGTAGTGCCAAATGGCTTGAACCAGGTCCCAAAACGAGAACTCTGGCCAGAGTACTGGGGTAAAATGCAGACACGTGAAGCAGCTCTGTAATTCCGGGAAATACTTAATAATTATCAAGAGTCCAAACTAGCCCCACAGTTGTTACCTGCCAAAGAAGGAAATCACTCAAGCGCACTTCTCCTGACGTGCGAATCAGCAAATCGGGAGGTAGTGACTTGTGCGTGTACATGCAAGCATCTAGGATATCTTCTGTGATATCTTCAGCTTTTAACAATCCTTGTTGAACTCCCCACGCACAGCGCTCGACCGCGTGAGTCATTTCATCACGTGAAGTATACGCAAAGGCGACATTTAAAACGGCTTTGGAATGTAACTGGGTAGCGACTTGGGCTTGAGCAATTAAAGCTTGCAGATCACCAGGAAGCATCTTTATATTGCCTACGACACGGATACAGACACCGTGTTCCTTCAACTTGTCTCTAATCAAAGACAAAATGATTTAAAAAATTGTTTTTTTTCCCATTACGGCTTTTTCCATACTTTTCCTCCAGAAGGCGTCGAAATTTCTTTCTCGCTAAGTCTAACAAGCCATCAACTTCTTCTGCAGACCGTTTGAAATTTTCTATACTAAACGCATAGACTGTAACTTCATAAATTCCTAAATCAAGGCACCATTGCAGTGTTTCTGCTAGTTTTTCAAACCTGCGAACAAAAAAGTAGCCATTAATAGGAGTCGGAATGCAGCTCAAACAATTCGCTTACCCCATAGAATGTCCCTCGATGCGTTTCAAACTCTTTTTATTTGCAAAGCGCCGGTTTCCATCCATTATGAACGCAACATGCTTCGGCAACTCTCCACATCGCAAGACTTTGAGAGCCAGACTCTCCAACCATGTTCTTTTCTGAGCCCGTTCATTTATCCACGACATTTTATAACCTTTTTAAATTATAAAAAATATACTTCTATAAAACAGCCGTTTTACAAAAAAATGAAAAAAATTGTTTACCTTTTTGGCTCCTCTCGCCTTGCGTCAGCCACCAATCCCAGAGTGTGGGAAGATGACACGAATATCGCTGGAAGGTATTCAAAAATTTCTAACAGATTCTAATAATTCTCATTGAAATTTTAACAGAACAGTACTATGCACTATCGCACATTCAACAACTAGCATGTTTGCCACGCCATTTGGCAAAAAAGAACGAGAATTATCCGGGGACTGCTTAGGCCAGTGTTTGTAGCGTTGCGCCACCAGGGGCAGATGCGGAGCTGTCAGTAGCGCAACGACCATGGTGTGTGATGGTGAAAAATAGATTCTTATGTTTTTGTGATTCCTGTGTTTATTACTTGTACAATGGAGGACATGGAAATTGTTCCTTATACTGCGGACAGTAGAGTACCCAAGACACTCATAGCAGGTAAGGATTTTTGCATGGGTTGGCCTCAAATTAAGTGACAAAGGTTGCTTGCTCTGAAAACGGTGGTCGCTATTTGCTTACCCCTGTGTTTGATCCCTGCAGAACTGTACTTCTTGATCGGACGACTTTTGGAAGTCGGGCCTTGCCAGCGAGCAGCTCAGGTTAGTGTTAATGCTCCAATAAGTTAGATATGATGCTTGCCTTGTGAGGAATTAAGGTTAATAGTTGTAATGTTTGTTTGATAGGCGTTGAAAGTGGAATTAGAGGAGCATGGGGTAAGTTGAGTTTTTCTCGAGTTGAGCAAGGTGTTGCTAGTTCCAAGTCTCCACGTGGACTGATATATCCACGTGCTTTTCTCTCATCAAAACATGGAAAATGCAACGACGACCAAGTTCGAGTACATAGACAGGGCCGTCGAAGTTGCAAGAGTGCAGGCCAAGAAAGCTAAGGCGACGGTGACCCGCCGCCATGTTAGAACCACAACCCGAGTCGCGCAAGCAGGCTGGGGGGGACTTGGGGCGGCCTGCCTTAATCAACTTGAAACTTTTTATTAATTTGCATGCCTATTTACGCATTTTTTTATTAGCTTCTACCCAAGAGGGTTGATTGGACCGGGGGAGAGCATAATCAGACATTTGATGAACTGGTAAGTGCAATGAGATCAGGATGAACAAATTTGCGTTTTGGCCAATTTTCGAAAAAAAAGTCATTTTTGATGTTAATTGACATAATTTTATCAAAATGCGCTAAACTTTTTTCCCGTCACTCGCGTCACGGGATTTAAATGCGGAAACCAGTACGCCTTTCCAAGCTGCTGCGCAGTTGGAATGTGAACCTACTGCGCAGAAGCGGGGGCCATTCTGCCTTTAGGGCTAAACCAGTCAGAAGACTGGCCTTGGGTTCTATTGATTGCCTTTTAGCGCGAGATTCAAATAACGGCTTTAGCAAGACTAGGGAAATCTTTTCTAGTTTGTTGCACGCATTCTTGTGAAATCGTCAAAATTTTGTAATACTAAAGAAATATGAAATAACTTGTCCAATAGAAGTAAGTTATGCAATATTTGTGTCATTTAAAGGTAAATTGATCAAGCAAGAGTCGTGTTTTTTCAGACAGATACACCGAAATATTATTTCTTTTCAAGTGCGATTCTAAGAGTCTCACATTATTTTATTCGTATTAATTATTAAGAAAACTATTGTTGAAGTCCTTTGAGAATGGCAGATCCATAACATTGTTTACAGTGAGTTTTGCAGCGACATCGAAATCTAAACCAGGGATTTCAGTATTGGATACCAATTTTTTTTCTTTATTTTAGTACTGATCTAACGATATAAAGGGTAATAAACAGCTACAGATTGACAGCAGTAAACAATAGATTTCGCTTAGTGTGATCACTGGTTATTACAATCAGCCGCTTTATGAAATCAGATTTTAAAGGATCGATTTAAAATGATAAAGTTCGTGGCATTTTAATCGGTTATGAGAATCACACTTTCGGATATTAGAATCAGTTTCAAAAGAAATTTCACCTGTTCAGTGATGAAACTACAGTAGTGATGGCTACATGGACTTTGCATATTGACCAATAACATTGCTTTTACGTCGTTTTGACCTTTCCTGTCATTTCCAGCCTACTACTGTACTACGCTTAGGAGAAATTCCTTCTAAACTCCCCATTCAAATAAATGAGCAGGTTATTCATTTGAATGATCAGTTTCTTTAATTGACCGGAAAATTATAAGGAATATCGTGTTGAGAACCCTACCTAAGCGTATGAGTAGGCTTCAAAGGCGCAGTGTTAGTTGTGTTTTAGACGTGTGGTTATATAAAAATGGCGACGAACTAGATAGAATAGATTTAAATGTAAGATAGAAGCTGCGGCTCATTGAAATTTATGACAAGTTAAATTTAAAAGATTTGCCACAAAAGGAAGCGGCCATTAAATTAGATATTCCTCAATCATCTCTATCACAATTGTTGAAAAATCGTTACGAAATAAAAAAACTAGAGGGTCTAATGAATCTAAAAAAGGAAACGTGTAAGAAAGTGTGAAAAAGTAGACGATGCTTTGTTTCTTTGGTTTAAACAAGCCAGTAACCGGTTTTCGGTTATTAGAAGCTCTGCCTAATATAATCAATATTCACTTAATGAACTTGATCACAATAAGCGGCATCTTCTGTATACCAAAATATTATTTGTTCAAAGGCGATTCTAAGAGTCTTACATTATTTTGTTCGTATTAATAATTAAGAAAAATATTATGTGAAGTCCTTTGAGAGTGGCAGATCATCGTATGGGTTTGCGGTGAATTTTTTAGTCAAGTCGAAATCTAAACCAGGGATTTCAGTATTGGATGTCACATTTTTTATATTTTGGCATTGATTTAACAATATAAAGGGGTAATAAACAGCTACGGATTGACAGCATTGTAATGAACAGCGACGGAGAGTAAGCGTCAAATTTAATTACCAACTTTTGAGTCGAGAATTCTCGTGTACCCGGCCACCCGGGGAAAATGACAAAACTTGTTTCACAAGAAAACTGCAGAAGTTCGTAAATTAAAGTGTTTCTTGTTGTCAAAAGAATCGATCAATTTTGTCGAGTTTAAAAGGAAAGTTTTGTTAAGTTACGTTGTTTTGATAAAACTTCTTTACATTCTTTCAATCGTAAAACATTATTTTTTTTTAAATTACAATTGGCCAAAACGCTTTCCTGTGTTAAACGGAAAACCGCGAAATTTATTATACCTATTTTGTATTATAAATTTATTATATTAGACAAGACAATATGCACACATTCAACCGGACCATTTACTGAATTTGTGTCGTCGACTGGGACCCCTGGTTGAGAAAGAAGTTCCTACCTCTGTGCGGGGAGTATCCTCCTTATTAGGTGCTGGAAGACACTCTTTATTACGTCGAGAAGGTAAACGCGAGAAAGTGTCATTCACAAATCAGAAAAACTTACAAAGTTCTGAGAATTAGATGTGGGGAAACGACACTTCAGTTCTATGCAACTGTTGGTCAGACAAAATGGCAAACCTCGTATGCCACAGCTCTCCCATACACCGGCAATCGTACCAGCCGTGGCATTACTACGAGCACGAGAGTATATGGGCTCGACTAATGTTAAGCAAGCTACGTCTTCCAAAATGTACTCCAGAATCCAGCTTTTCGCGAGAACCTTGGGCCATTTATCGGCTGTGTACTGCGTTCTTTTTGACCACACCGGCCGTTACATAATTACAGGCGCTGATGATTTGCTGGTCAAAATTTGGAGCGCTTTAACTGGCCGATTACTAGCCACGTTACGAGGAGCTTCGGCAGAAATCGCCGATTTAGCTGTCAGTCAAGACAACGCGTTATTGGCTGCTGGTTCTTGCGATAAAGTAGTACGCGTTTGGTGTTTGCGAACCACTTCTCCGGTAAATTCCAGCTTATTTGATAAATTTATTAAATAAGTTTTATTAAATAAACTTATTAAACAAACAAAAAATAGATTGCTGTGTTAACTGGACACGGGGGAATGATTACGTCCATCCATTTCTGTCCGTCAACCCTAAGTTCGGTACGTTACCTTGCTTCGACGAGTTCAGACGGCTCGGTAGCCTTCTGGGAGTATGTGAGAGAAAAGACTGATTACTCGCCGTACCCAACGTACCGATTCCATCCTAAACCACATAAATTCAATGAACGAATGCGACCTGGTCAAGCTCAAATGCTGTGCGCGTCTTTCAGTCCAGGAGGCTTGTTTTTAGCCGCAGGTTGTGCGGATCATCACGTCAGGGTTTACGCCATGTTTGGACCAGTAATTTTTTTCTATAACTTTAGTCAATCAGATGTAATGTATTTTTGTCAAATTATTAGGAAGGACCTGAACGGATTTTGGAATTGGAAGCACACTCGGATCGTGTGGACTCGATCCAATGGTGTAACCAAGGCCTTCGCTTCGTATCAGGCAGCAAGGATGGAACGGCGTTGGTCTGGAAGTATGAAAATCGTGAATGGCGTTGGACACGGTTACGAATGACTGTAAGATTACCGGGCCAGCCTGAACCTGATGAGGAAACCAAAGCCAATAAATTGCGAGTGTCCATGGTCACGTGGAGTTTGGATGATCGTTATGTAATCACTGCCGTTTCAGATCTGTCAATCAAGCTCTGGAATCCTGATACAGGTGAATTCTTGGCTCAAACTTTTATTTATGTATTTTTGCTAATTTATGTGTTTGCTGTTTGTTTAGGGGATTTGGTGCGTGTTTTGCAAGGGCATGAAGGTGAAGCGTTTGTTCTAGAAAAACACCCGGAAGACCCGGATATTATGCTTACTGCTGGACATGATGGACGACTTATTATTTGGGATATTTCCAAAGGTGAAGCTTTACGTACATTCTACAACTTCATTGAAGGTCAAGGTCATGGAGCTGTGTTTGATGCCAAGTGGTCGCCCAATGGCTTATCTGTAGCTGCAACAGACTCGCATGGACATTTGTCCATTTACGGGATTGGCGGAGAGAAATTCAAGAAGGTAAACATGTGTAGAAGTCCTTTAGTTTTCCTCAGCCGGGTTCTTAAGCTCTGCTAGGGTCGCTGTATGTATGGCTTGTTAGCTCAGTTGGTTAGAGCGTCGTGCTAATAACGCGAAGGTCGAGGGTTCGATCCCCTCACGAGCCACTCTTTTTTAGCCTTTCTTTTATAGTAGTTTCGCTTAGATTCGATTTATATTACTTTCATTTTATTGATAGTGCTTTATTTTAATTATTTTAATTCAATGGTAATTTTTTTAACATGATTTTAATTTTTTTTCAGTTACCCAAAGCGTTATTTTTCCATACGGATTACCGGCCACTGATGCGAGATCCACAGCACAATGTATTGGACGAACAAACCCAAGTTCCACCACATTTGCTGCCACCTCCTTTTCTTGTCGATAGTGAAGGCAACCCTTATCCTCCACATATGCAACGTCTTGTACCTGGCAGGTAATTTGATTTTTTTTCCCACTTGTAAGTCAAATGTATTATAATTTTTAAGTCAAGGTCTAATGTGTGATTGATGGACTAATGTGTGATTGTATCTTTTCTAGAGAAAGTTTGAAGGAAGATCAATTAGTTCCCATTATGATATACAACGCCCAAGGGGAGCAAGAAATTGTACAAGGTTTGGAACCACAAGGAGGCGGGGCTCCCCGCTCCAATATTGACGCCATGATTGAACAATTAGCGCAAGCTCAAGAACGACAGCGACAAAGACCTCGAACACAGGTAACTAAATTCGCACTTAAATTTCCTTTCGAAAGTAGCATTTTAAGGTTGACGTTTATTATTTAAGATGGGATATTCTATAACAATTACATAGTAAAGTTGATAACAAAATTTCTTCCTTGAATGTTCTATTTAGTGTCCACCCGCAATATTATTCTTTTTAACTATTTTACTTACTATTTTACTTTTACTATTATTACACTCATATACTTCGTTATTTAAGTGGATGCACTTATAAACGAAGCTTATTTTTTCATTTTTAATCCAATTTCGAATAACACAATGGTATATTTTCATCGTTTTTTATATACAATGGTGACTTGCATAACGAACGCAATCCGTTCCAGGACGGCGTTCTTTATGCGAATCGTTCATTGTGCGGGACGCCGTTTCCCATAGGTTACTAGGAATAAATTTGGTCCGTTCAGAGGCCGGTCCAAAATCGCTAAAAATCGTATTTTTGCTTTTAGACACTGTGGATGTCACTTCTTTTCTAAACCTATGAAACCACCCCACCCTACTGGCTTTGAACTCTTCTTCCTCTTGCCCTAAAGCATGTGAGCGTGTTCCTGGGGTGGATCTCTTAAACTATATGACCCTAGCTTTCTCACAAATTATTTCCTGCGTGGTTAAATCCCCTTTCATTTGCCCTTCATTAATCCAAACTAACAGCAACCTCTCAATTTCATCACTAACCAATTTATGTGCACCTGTGAGCAAACTCTTGAGACTCCCTTGGCCCTTAGCTTTCATGATTGATTCTCTATTGGCTAAAATTGTTCATATGGTTGACTTGATGGCTCCATTTTCAGCTGCAAGATCCCCAACTCTAGTTCCTGAATCTTTTTGTCTATGATTTTTTGCTTCATTTCAATAGTAAGTGCTTTTCTACTCTTCACGTTAACGGTCTTCTTAGGTGCCATTTTGACAACACTAAAAGCACCGAACTTTCCACAAATTTCAAACGTAAAATGCACAACAGAGCGTGCGTGCGGCTTGTAATGCGAGACCGCGTTCGTTAAGTGGAACATTTTGCGCCCCGCACGCGGTCGTAAAAATGAACGTTCGTTGTGCGACACATTGGTTATGTGAGGCACCACTGTATATAAACCGTCTAATTCAACTGCACTTATCTATTTTCTAGAGTGGAACTATCAGTACGGCAGCACAACATGACCATGCCAATAGCCGGGGACTGCCATTATCCCGGCCTTCCTCCTCTGCGATGTCCACCTCGGCCCTCCTTCCTGCCGACCGCGATCGGCACATGTCCTCTCCCACACCTTCACTTACCGCGCAGTCCTCACTTCCTCCCCAGTCTAGTTTCTCGCGTCGCGTTGTCGTCGCGCCCATGGAGAGTTGGCGTCACCATGCGCAGGAGCAGCTGCGCCAAGGTTTCGCCGACGAAGAATTGCGCGTCTTTTCTCGCGAGAACCTCATTTCTACCAGCGAGGGCATGCCTACCCCTGCTTTACTGATTAGCCGAGCTAGGGGAATCAGCGACGAAGGCTGGTCGCCTTCCCGACCTCGAAACAACATCCGTCGACCCAACCAAGTTCCTAGATCGCCTGGCCGAGCGCGTCCTGCTCCAAGTCGGCCTCCCGTTTCTCCTGCCCGCCAACGCGCTCCACCCGCTAGCCCCGCGCCTCGGCCTTCCCAACCTCATGGCTACCGCACCCGTGCCACCCGCGAAAGAACGGCTCCGAGTGAAGGGACCAGTCGAACGAGGAGTAGCGGCAACGGCACAGGTCAAGAAACGAGACGAATGCGTCGCGTTAGACAGATTTCCTCCGAAGATGACCACGCCCACGGTAGGTTAAATTACGACGAACGACGCGAAGACGAAGAGGAGGACGAAAGAGATGGCGAAAACAATCAAAACCGGCCCCGTAACGGCCATTTATCCACAAGCGAAAGCGAGAGCGACTCGGAGATGAGTGGTTTAACGAGCAACGAATCCGATTCGGACAGCCACTCTTCCTCCGAGTACTCGGACTGGACCGCCGAGGCTGGTAAAAGCGGTACAGTCGTCAACCTTGCTCCGCCGGCTCGAACGACGCGACGTCGACTCTACCGACGCCCGAAATGCATATCCAGCGACGAAGAGCAACACCCGACCCAAAGCTCCGCGTCTTTAACCCACGTCCAGGCAGCGGAGAACCACGCAGATGACGAGGAAGAAGAGTTACACCGCCCGCGCAAACGAATCCCCAAAGGTCTTTCAGCGGACAAAATCCCCGAGACGTTTCGCCCTTCGGAGTGGCTTTCCGAAGTACTACCTCGCCGAGCTCCCTACTACCCCCAAATGGGTGACGAGGTCGTCTACTTTCGACAAGGTCATCAGTTGTATCTAAACGCTGTGAAAGCGAAACAGGTCTACCACGTCAATGACAAAATGCTGCCATGGCACAAGCAAACAATTCGGCACCAAGAATGGGTCAAAATTATAGGTATTAAGTACGAGTTGAAACCGCCACGTTTGTGTTGTCTTAAATTGGGGATCATAGACCCCGTCATGGGGACGCTTACTGGCCAAACCTTTACCATCAAGTACCACGATATGGCCGATGTACTAGACTTCTTGATCCTCCGTCAAACGTACGATGCGGCCGTTCAAAGGAATTGGCAAGCGGGTGACAGGTTTCGGTGCATCATCGACGACCTTTGGTGGGAGGGGCTGGTGGAGGCGCACGAACCGTACTCGCTTGAAGAAGCGCCCGAATCGATGTTTCTTTGCTACAAGGTAAAATGGGACAACGGCGAGTCGGAGCGGTTGAGTCCCTGGGATTTGGAGGTGATTGACGGGAGTCGGCGACCGGACGGTGTCGGGGCGGGGGTGCTGGTACTAGCCGAGGAGATCGCGGCGATTCTGTACCAGCCACAGATAGAGGATTGGCAAACCGGTACCCGCGATTTGGTATGCGACCGAATCGCACTGGCTTTGGGGCAAGTGATGGGTTTGGCCGTGGCGGAACCGTTTGTGGCGCCGGTGGATCTTAACTTGTACCCGTCCTACGCGTACATTGTAGAGTACCCCATGGATCTCTCGACGATCAAAGCGCGTCTCGAGAATAGGTTCTACAGGAGGATCACGGCAGTGCAATACGACGTGAGGTACGTTTACACGAACGCTTCCAAGTTTAACGAGCCTGGGTCGACCATAGTCAAGCATGCGGCTTTGATCACGGATCTTTGTTTGGAAGTCATCAACCGTCCTGACTGCGAGGACGCAACTGCCTTGTACCATGAGCTGGTCAATACGTCGCGAGGGGAGGAACAAGAACAAGTCCAACCAGGTCCGTCGAATGCCCCGCCACGATTGCGTCGCCATGGGTCCCAAGAGTCGACCGATGGGCCGTTGGCGGCCGTAGGTGCTAGGAGATCGACGAGAGCAAGGGTTCACAGCGAAGAAGCGTCCTCCAGTCGAGCTTCAGCTCGGAATGGGCGTTTTAACTGGAAGCAACAATGTCGCGCACTCTTGGAAGCTCTGTGGCGATCAGAAGATGCTTTACCGTTCCGTGAACCAGTGAATATTCTTGATCATCCGGACTATACTCAAGTCGTGGACCATCCGATGGATCTGAACACGGTACGGGAGGAGTTGCAAGTGGGCAACTACAATACACCCTTGGATTTCGCCAAAGACGTCCGCCTTGTTTTTGACAATTCCAAGAATTACAACACGAACAAGAAATCTCGTGTAAGAATTTTAATTTATTTCAATTTCTATATTATTTTCGTTTTCGGTTAATTGTAAGTTGATCATTTTTGCCAAAAGATGGTACTGATGCCATACCCCTATGTCACAACAGGTTCTCCAGTTTCAGAACCCGGAGATACAAGGGACACGATGTGTGTCATATTGTTGCAAAACGTTCTCCGGAAAACGAATGACAAACGGGTGTCACTCGAGTTGAAAATTGGTAGTTGGATTGGAAATGCATTTGGTTAGGTTAGATTAACGATTCTCATCAATTTTCGTTGATGAGAGTCGTTAAAATTTGTACTTTCTTTCACTCCGTTAGCTGAAAAAAGATAATTCATTGTTTGGAAATTGACGCACTGGAGTCATTTTTGACGGTGGGATACGTTACACTCGTTTGTCATTAAATCCGGAGAGTGTGTTGATATCATGAGAATGCAGCCACTTTAAACACAAATTTCAAAGAAATCTAACGATACAATTGAAAAATTCATTTTTTAAACATATCTTGTAAATGATATATGATTTATATGATATATTATTTACGATAAATGATTTTATTTTAAAACTTGGAACACTATTTAAAAATGTACGGAAAAAGATATTAAGAAAGACGCTACCTCCCATACCTTACTCTCACAATACAGTTTCATTATAATGCGCACGGAATGAGAATTTTCGAATCAAAATTTGCCATGCAGTAGCTCCATAAGGGGTTCTCCGTAGCGCTGCAGCATGACACATTTTGCTTCGAAGGATCAGCTAGTTGCAGTTCACCGTGGCCTTAAGATGCACTTCTAAACTTGGAAGAAATGATCAGGTTTTTTTTTAATTGTTATAGATTTATGCGATGACAATACGTTTGGCTGCCATGTTCGAAGAACATTTCCGGTCGGTTTTGAATTCCTACAGGAGCAAGTCGAGTCGCGGACAGGAAAACGAACGGGAAAGGGAACGGAATCGACCGCGCAGCAGCAAAGGCAAACGTTGGGTTTCAGGTAATTTCGCGATTTTAATTTTACATCTGGAGTAGTAGTGGCACAGTATAAAGGTTTAAAGTATAAAGGTAGTAAACCTTTATACTGTAGTAGTGCGACTTGGAATTTACAAAATTACCTGGATCGATTTTTTTAATCCAGGATCAATACTTTTTTAAAGGAATACGTGATTAAAAAGTGTTATACTTCTTTAGGAAACACTCGTGAGAAGAGCAAAGAACGAGGTAATGCACATGACCCGGATCACCGTTCACCGCTCAAAATGGTTTTGAACCGCTCCAGAGCTCATGTGGCTGTCGCCAATCCCGAATCTGGTCCCAGTACTTCTCGTTTAGGCTTGTCGGTCAACAGCATTAAGCGAAAACTCATGGGAGCCGGGGACAACGGTCATTCCCAACCTGGTCCTTCTCATCTGACCAATGGCAACAATTCCGCCACTTCCTCTTCCACCACCAGGACCAACGGTCTTCGGCTTCGAACACGAGCAGCTGGTCGTCATGAGACGAGTGACGAAGACGAACCTCTCAGTTTTACCCGAAAGAAGAACAACGGTAGTGTGTCCTCCAAAGTGGCCAGTGACGGAGACTCGGATCATTCCCGTGAACTTGGGAGAGGGAAAAGAGTCAAGTTCGCCAAAAAGCAGAAATCCAGCGACTCTGACGCCCCCTCGACCCGCTCAAAGGGCAAAGCCTGGAAAAGCAACCGCCGAGCGGTTCACGATGACGACGATGAAGATGCCGATGAAAACGGGGACGGCGAACATAGCATTAGCTCGTCAGGAAGTAAAAAAGGGAATGGACGAATGGTGAGAAGGACAAGAAGTAGTCGCGAAGAGCCCGAAAGTGAGGAAGAAATCATGCCCAAGTTAAGATCAGTTACTGCCACCAGATTTGAAGAGGAAGATGATGGATCGGATTCGGACACGCCCTTGCGTCTGCGCACTGGACGGAGAATGATCAAAAAGGAGGAAGAAGTAGTTCCAGAGAGACAAAATAAGGAAGAAGAATCGGAAGAGTCGGACGAAGACTCGGATGAGTCTGAACAACCTACGCCTGAACCTCATAATCGATCTAGCCGACGAATAGGTACAAATTCTCGACCTGTATCCAGCGAATCAGAGGAAGACCATCATGAAGATGAAGAAGGCACCTCAAGAAGAAGACCCCAACGAGCGGTTGCAACCCGGGGTAAACGACTCTTGGATGATCGCGATTCCATCTCACCCCCTTCGAAGCGTGTTAGAACTCGAAATGGTGGGAAACGAACGGTACGATACATGGAAGACAGTGAAAATGAAGATCAGCGACGAAGGAATATGAGCGGTGAAGAAAGGGTGACGAGATCATCTCGCCGGGTAGAAGACTCGGATGATGAACTTGTCAGTGTAAGTAGTCGAGGGCGTATTCGTAAAGCCACCACAAGGTATTTAGAATAGATTTTGTTCTACCCCTCCCCTCCCCCTCTCCCCCATGTTAAGAAGACCTTTTGAGACAAAATTTTCAGGGAATTTCATGTTTCTTAGACATTTCCTTTTAATTCTCATTATTGTTTTCGTGACCGGCGGTTAACAGATCTCAGTGAAGGGCTTGAGAAAGCACAGAAACTGTGCCTTGACTTGAGTGTTTGAAGAAAAGTTTAGACTATTTTACATTGTATCAATCCCCCCCTTTTGTGTGTATTCGTTATTCTGAACGCCGTACGGTCACTGATTTTTTAAGTTAGATATTTGAATGTATAACGTCCTCACTTTGGGCTACGGCGCCAATCCTTCGCAGTAACGCAGCCACTTCTTGAACGTTACGCTTAAAACAATGGCAACAAATACACCAGAAAAGAATGTAACAATTTTCCAATAAAAAGTGAAACAAAATTACTTCCCGGCCGCGCTCCGGTTGTCAGATTGTTGAGCTCAAGTTACCAAAGACTTTCACCATGGGTTGCAAGTTGGTTAAGACCGGGAAGCTTGGACTTGCAAATTGATATCCATCAAAGAAACGCACGTATCTTGCAAAACTTGTTCTCCTGGTACAGTGAACCATACAGCCACTACAAAAATTTACATTATGCTAAGGACATCTATAAATATTAACTATTTTTCACCGACGTTACGTTTATTTAGTTACTCCATTTTATTCAGAGAACATGGACAAAAAGTGAACGACAAAAAGCCCCCAAAATCGAATGTACCAAAGCGAATGTAGGGGTTGGTTTACTTCTACAACATAGCGTTCTGCCATGAAGTCGGTTTGAGTCAACACAGGGGGGAAAAAAAAGGAAGAAGAAAACAAAATGTAATCTTCCATGTTTTGTTATTTTTATTTTTAAAGAAGAGAAGGGATTCGGTGCTCCATGTATGGCTGAATTTATATTTGGGTTTCTGTGGTTGCCGGTTGGCTTTATATTATTTTCCTTTGCGCAAGATTGGTGAACCGGTTTCACAGAAAATGGCAAAAGAGCGGTCATGCAACCAAATACGATTATATCTGATCACAGCAGCCCACCTAAATGTAAATAGGTTTATCAAGGTTACAATCCAAAACGTTCAAGTACTTTAGTATCTTACCTAATTTACAAATTTCACAAATTATTTTCACTGCAACAGCGACGACTGCGGCGGCGTTGAGCGCTTTGTCAGTTGTTTCTACTACTTTACCAATAGTAGGCATGTTTTCTAATCCTTCGTTTATGCCCAAACTTTTGCAAAGGACCGAAACCCAGTTTTGACAGGTACAATTCACCACACAGTAAGGCTGATTATTTAAATCGATTGCTAATGCAGCCTTGTGTAGTGCAGCCTGGGATATGGTCAGCTTTCCAACCTGGTCATATATTTCCTTTTTGTCTGCCCGCGGTAGACTTGGACATACGGTACGGGACGGCATCAGCTTACCGTCCACTTCTCCAGCTTCGTAAAGTATATAAAAATCACAATCTTTGAAGTAAAAGTACAAGGACCAATGTGTAATTTTGGCCGAGTCAAAACCGTCCAGGTTTATTCTGCACAGATATACCTCCACATCGCTTTCAGAATCGTTGGTTATTTTCCAGTCTTCTAGAGGCTTTACATTCGTTTTGCCTGAACCAATAAAATTGTTAATACGAGCTATATTAATGCAGTTGTACTTACTTCTAGTTGCCGATCGCGTTGAACGTACAGACGAATTTATTGTACTTCTAAACAATCTCGACATTTTCTTATTTGTTTTATAGAAACTAAATACAACGACTTGAATACGAGCAGTTCCAAAGGTATAGAGTTTACGTGACGCAATCTACGCAGTACTGTATCGCTCGGGTTCGTTGTCTTTTATTATATACGGCTTGCGTAGCCGGTGGTGCCCTCAAGGTTGGCTATTGCGTAGCGGGAGTCGTGCCCAGGGTTGGCTATTGTGACTGTAGGACAGTGTTCTTATACATGTTAACCTTCGCACTGGTATTTATAGATTAAGACTCTGCGGTTACCCGGTCGATTGGAAAAAAATGAGTCCGTAAAGGATGTAGAATATGGTTGACTCATCTATTTACAAGAAAGGAGGTCCGGCCAAAAGGTCGAGCCCGAAAACTGCTGATTAATACGAATTTGCTACACATATAGGATAGAATAAGTGTGGGACGAAGCAACAGTCAAGTAAGTCAATTTGAGCAAAGATTCCGTAACGTATACCTACTCTAGGGGTATGAAGGTACGAAAAAACCTACATGAAGAAACCTACAGGATTTTATAAATTTTTTAGCAATTCGGTAACACATGTACAACGAGTGTTTGTAAACAAACCGCTGAAACTTCTTTACTGCAGATACTCATTGTTTAAGTTAGATATTTGAATGTAACGTCCTCACTTTGGGCTACGGCGCCAATCCTTCGCAGTAACGCAGCCACTTCTTGAACGTTACGCCTAAAACAATGGCAACAAATACACCCCAAAAGAATGTAACAGTTTTCCAATAAAAAGTGAAACAAAATTACTACCCGGCCGCGCTCCGGTTGTCAGATTCTTGAGCTAAAGTTGTCAAAAACTTCACCATGGGTTGCAAGTTGGTTAAGACCGGGAAACTGGATCCTAATCATGGTCTAGGAAACCCACTGCGTACCTATTTAAAAAGAAATATATGGTATGGGTATTTTGATTTATAGTATAAAAAAGTGGTAATAAAATTAAATATACATAAACGTAAATCTTGCAAGTCTTGAAAATGCTCCATTTCAGCTACATCGAAAGTCGTACTGTACAGTACGTTTAAAAAAAAACGACCCCAACAAACCGTACTGTCCTAATGGCCCGAAACTGTGCGTCTGGAAACAGTGCTGCGAATAACCTGCTTTCCATGCTTTCCAAAACACTTTTATCCCCGACAAAAGAAAAATAAGAATCTTTGAATCTTTTAAAATGTCTAAAAATTAAGATTTTCTTTCTTTTTACTTTGCCTTTACTGAAACTTTGCTTTTAGATCTTTTATGTAAACAAAATGTACTTATATTAATTCACGATGTAAATGACCGCTGTTGACAAATTACCAGTGACCTTTCGTACGAACTCCAACAGAAATCCCCGCGCATTCAGCTTACTGAGTATATGCCCTCTTGGCACACTTCCTGATTTATTTTTCACTTTGAATCTGAATTAGATTTCCTTTTTTGCAGAGTTTACTTTTCCCATAAGCTGACGTCAATACTCCGATTTCGCTTGTTTGTCATACAGAAACTCGATCGCAAATTGTTCCTTCAATCGTCTAAGGCTTAGACGATTTAAGGAACAACTAGTGAATTAGCTATTGTATACGTCAAATAATGTTCTCCTGCGCTCTTTGCCAAAATACGTAAATTTTCTAATACGAGATCATTTAGCTAAGCGTAAAAATACTTAAATACGTAAATGTTCTAAAACGAGATCGCTTATAGCCTAAGCCAGGGCTGTCCAACTGGCGGCCCGCGAGAGGCCTTTATCTGGCCCCCGACCCTTCCGACAAAAGTATTTGGAAATTTACACGGGCAAATGTATTAGGTCTACACTTTTGCCAAAAGTGTAGCGAATGAATAAAATAACTTTCCGTAATCGCATAAAACTTGAAAAGAAAGCTAGTAGGTGTAAAAGCTAGTAAGCTAGTAGGTGTACTATCAAACTATATTATGCCCCCCCCCCCCCCTTAACGGACTCTGTACGGCCCCCGGGTTGATGCTTGTGCTGTTCAGGGTTGATATACCGCGCTACTCCCTTTACCGCGGTAAAATATTTTACCGCAGTCTTTTATCGCGGTAATTTTAAAATTACAGCATTTACCGCATAACCGTAAGCCTTTGAAATTGCCGCGCGGTAGCGGTAAAATTGAATTTTTAAAGGGGGAGTAAGGTACGAAAAAAATATGTTATAGAGGAGACCAAATGAAGTGTTCTGGCTGAAGAACCCCTATGTCAATTATGCATATTAACCGATTAATTAATTATTTAGCGGTTTTAGCTCCGCCCCTTTCCTCCAAAATTCAAATTTTCCTATCCTTATAACATGGGAGGACAGTTGGACTTTTTCTTCGCGCCATCGCACGATCACCGTAGCTTGCCGTCCTGCCGGGCCGAAACCCGCGCCTGAGAGCCTTTGGGCAAGTTTCGGGTCGGCTTCGCAGTCGAGAGCCCATCCCCTGGCAATGGGACCGCGCGAGGCGGCTCTGACTTTGCGGGTAACGCTTGCTTCATGGCGTACAGCGGAGCCCGCACGTCGCGGCGCGAAGAAAAAGTCCGTTTTTTGTGATCGAGCTTGTAAATTATCCAAAGCACCTACAGACTAGCTTAAGCATTCAAAAGAAATATAATGGTGCCGACCCTATAAATCGAAAGTCCGATTTTGAATGCGCTCATAGGTAAAGGCGCTAGCTCTCCGGCCAACTGTCCTCCCATGTTATAAGGATAGGAAAATTTGAATTTTGGAGGAAAGGGGCGGAGCTAAAACCGCTAAATAATTAATTACTCGGTTAATATGCATAATTGACATAGGGGTTCTTCAGCCAGAACACTTCATTTGGTCTCCTCTATAACATATTTTTTTTCGTACCTTACTCCCCCTTTAAGGCTACTGTGCAGCCCCGGCATCGCAACGCTTTGCTGGACATGACGTCACTTTACGCTCCGAGAACCAATCGTTTGAGTCACGTGACCTAATGGGAAGCGTGCTTTGGCTGGTTATGCGACTCCACGCGGTTTGAAAGCCAAACATTCCATGCTCTGAAGCCCAAATTCAAGCATCGAACCCAAAAAAAGCCCAAGCAGAAATTCTCCGGCNTATGCGACTCCACGCGGTTTGAAAGCCAAACATTCCATGCTCTGAAGCCCAAATTCAAGCATCGAACCCAAAAAAAGCCCAAGCAGAAATTCTCCGGCTTTTTCTTTATTCAAAGACAGTCATAAAATTTGCATTTATTATTATTTTTTATTTATTTATTTTTTACCGCTACCGATTACCGCTACCGCAACAAACTAAAAGTATCGCGGTAAATACCTACCGCGGTACGGTAATCGAAAATCTCTTTTACCGTTACCGGATAGCGGTAAAAAAATAAAATTACCGCTGTCAACCCTGGTGCTGTTCTGTGGCCCTCAGTGGGCCAGAAGTTGGACAGCCCTGGCCTAAGCGATCTCGTATTAGAAAATTTACGTCTTGTGGCAAAGAGTAGAAGAACATTATTTGACGTATACATATACAAAGCCATAGCTAATGATCAGTAAGTCCATTTAATTGAAAATTATAACTAACCTATTCTCTGTATTTGACCCCTCCACTTCCATAGGCTTACCATTAAATTGATTAAGTTCATTTTTAGTGTTTATATTCTTACCTTGTATTTTTTTATTTATCCCGAGACGTATTTATTTTGCATGATCTCAACTGATACATTCTTTGCACATAGAATTTAAGACTCTATTAAGCTCACACTCAATAGGAAGAACTTTAATATTTATTAGACTATTTGTTTTTATTGTATTTAATAATTTTTTAGGATTATTTCCATTTATCTTTACAAGCACAAGCCATCTCTCTATAACGTTAGCTATATCACTCCCCTTGTGAATCAGATTCATATGTTATGGATTCATATGTTATGTTATGGATCTTGATAATGAGGTAAAAAAAACTTGTTGCGGTAAAAGGATGGAGCAAAACAAGAAGCAGAGGTCGGTGCAAGGTCGGTGCTGCAAGCATAATGAACGCAACCGATATATTTTCCCTTTAGGCAACACTGACTGCGTAATTCCAATACCATTTTTGTACATAAGCCATGTGAAAACTTGCGAAAGAAGTTTCTTGTCTTTCATCAGCCTAAACCTTTGTAAAGGCTTTGTTTCTATACAAGTCTTACGTGTTAGGTTATTTTTCTAACCTCATTTTAGGTAGTAAGTAAAGCGACTAGTAAAATATTGTACGTTTACCTTAGACGTTCAAGAGTTCCTATAGTTGATTACTGCGTCACTAAAGAACAGATTGTTTGGGAACCGTCTCGTCTGACGCGTTATAAATGTTATCTGGTGTCAGGAAAATTACGTTTGATTAACGGACATCATTTTCTTTATATTGTACTGACTGTTAGCTACAACCATTTCGCTCAATTTTTTTATCACCCTCTGTAAAACACTTAATGTAGGTTTTTAAAAACTTAAACGCATTAAACGCAAACCTTGAGACCCCGAAATTTCGTTTCCAGAGATTAAAGCAAAAAAAAAAAAAAAAAAAAAAAAACTATGGGCGTGCTATCATAAATATACATAATCAGTAAAATCACCATACGATAGAAAGTGGTTAACAAAATTATGAAACACGGGAAATTTGAGTGAATTACTCTAATCACCCAGATTATTAATCATAACCACTAAAAAAAATCGACGACGGAATATGAGGTGAAGATTGGGTGACGAGATTATCTCGTCGGGTTGAAGACTCGGGTGAGAACTTGTCAATGTAGAACGTGTCAGAGTTAGCATTCGCATAACCAAAGATTACTTAGTACTTAGAATTTGGGTGACTCATGATCGATTTACAAGATAAAGCTCGATGAGTGCAATCAAAATCTCGAGCTCAAACTACCCCAATTTAAAGAATTTACTACATATATAGGTAACATGAGCTAAAATTTCCGTAACGGGATATCTACTCTAAGGCTATGAAGGTACATTCCCTTCTGGGAAGTCCAGTTCCACGTTGTCGTAACGACTTTCCCGAACTCGATCTGGGGTACTGCGTGGCGGTGTATCTCTCACCATATCCACGTACTGGGCGTCGCGTCTGTATTTTCAAAGTTTGCAGGGAAATTGGCGCTATTTAATGGGACCAGGGCGATAGGATCTTTCTTATCTTGCAAGTTCCTGTGGTTCCTAAAGCAGGTTCAGACTATGTCAACAATTTTCTTCGCTTTCCAGGCTTTCCAGTGAAATGCGTGAAAGTACGAGACAGTTTTGGCTTAATCTGAACAAGATTTAAAAGTTCGGTTTGGTTTGGACGCAAAGTAAGGGAATGAAAGAGAAGTTTAAACCCACTGGACGGTAAAAGACAAGAAAAAATAATTGGATAAGCGATCTCTAGGGTATCCATTGGGTAGATGTTTTTTGGACATGATAGTACATTTTCGAGCAATTCGGTACACATAACGTGTGTTTGTAAACAACCGCTGACTCTTCTTCTTTAATGCACTTTTTGAGATCACTACTGTGATCCTACAAAGAATACGTAGGTGGTGTTCTCGTACTTTCGTCGATGTTTATTTGTTTTGTCGGTCAATCCGGTTGCAAGAAACCGTATTGCCATGAAACATTTCAGGCTTCCGTATACCTTGGCTTATCGATGCGAAACAATCATAGATGGCACTGATGTTTGTTAGTGTTTTGGCAAAAGCCTTGCCTAAGAAGTAAAAAAAAGAAACATGCAGCTAATTGCAGACATAGTTTCTACGCTTGTTTTGCTTGTGAAACGTACAACTTCTCACCGCAGTATGCTGTAGCAGCACAATGTCCCAAATCAAATCGTCGAACGTTCGGAACAAGATTTCTCGAAAACTTTCTCGGCTTATCATGTCAGATTTGAAAGGAACTTAAACAAAAGTTTTCTTTTTTAGCAGTTGGTGCACAACCAAAAGACACAATTTTAAGCAACGTATTTCACGTGGTTGTAAACTTCATTTGCATGTTACTAATTTATTATTCAACCGAAAAAAGGTGGATTGGTGTGCACGTGGGTGTTTGTATGCTCAACCTTACTGTCAAAGAATTTTTTCATGAAATGTTCTGGTTTTAACGAAAAGTTGTTCCGAAATTCCCCATGCTAACCGCCTTTACCGAAGCGCAAGATTTGTGAACCGGTTTCACACAAAATGGCAAAAGAGCGGTCATGCAACCAATTGCGAATCTATATGAACCATATCAGCGCACCTAAATGTAAATTGGTATATCAAGGTTGCAATCCAAAACGTTCAACTACTTTAGTATCATACCCGCTGCAACAGAAGTGACGACGCCAAGGATGACGGCGGTGTCAGCCATGTCTACTACTTCTCCAATAGTAGGCAGATTTTCTAATCCTTTGCTTATGCCCAAACCTTTGCAAAGGACCGAAACCCAGTTTTGACAGGAACAATTCACCACACAGTAAGGCTGATTGTTTAAATGGTTTGCTAATGCAGCCTTGTGTAGTGCAGCCTGGGATATGGTCAGCTTTCCTATCTGGTCATATATTTCCTTTTTGTCTGCCCGCGGTAGACTTGGACATAAGGTACGGGACGGTATCAGCTTACCGTCCACTTCTCCAGCTTCGTAAAGTATATAAAAATCACAATCTTTGAAGTAAAAGTACAAGGACCAATGTGAAGCTTCCTCCGAGTCAAAACCGTCCAGTTGTTTTCTGCACAGATATACCTCCACATCGCTTTCAAAATCGTTGGTTATTTTCCAGTCTTCTAGAGGCTTTACATTCGTTTTGCCTGAACCAATAAAATTGTTAATACGAGCTATATTAATGCAGATGTACTTACTTCTATTACGCGATGAACGTACAGACGAATTTATTGAACTTCTAAACAATCTCGACATTTTCTTGTTTGTTTTATAGAAACTAAATACAACGACTTGAATACGAGCAGTTTCAAAGGTATAGTTTATGTAACGCAATCTATGCAGTACTGTATAGCTCGGGTTCGTTTATTATACGGCTTTGCGTAGCGGGAGGTGCCCAGGGTTGGCTATTGTGACTGTAGGAGGGCAGTGTTCTAATACATGTTAACAACCGCACTGGTATTTATAGATTAAGACTCTGTGGTTATTCGGTCGATAGGAAAAAAATGAGTCCATAAAGGATGTAGAATATGGTTGACTCATCTATTTACACGAAAGGAGGTCCGGCAAAAAAATGATTCTGTAACGTATAGACTACCTACTCTAGGAGTATGGAGGTACCTACAGGATTTTATTAATTTTTTGGCAATTCGGTAACACATGTACAACGAGTGTTTGTAAACAAACCGCTGACACTTCTTTACTGCAGATACAGCTCACCTATTGAGCTCATTACTGCGATCCTACAAAGTATTTGTTGGTATGGTTTTCTCGTACTTTTACTGTTTCGGAAGCATTATCGTTTATTACGTACGGCTTGCGTAGTGGAAGGTGCCCAGGGATTGTTACCGCTACTGTAAGGTAAACTGTTTCTTTAAGCTGGCTTTACAATGGCGTGTAATAGTCGAGGGCGTATTTACAAATACGCCCTTGGAAGTAGGTTACTGCTGTAGGGAGTCCCTCCCTTCCCCTCTCTCGCCCATGTTAGGAAGACCTTTTGATATAAAATTTTCAGGGAATTTCATATTTCTTAGACATATCTTTTTTTTTATAATCATCATTTTTTTTCGTGACTGGCGGTTAACAGATCTCAGTGCAGGGCTTGAGAAAGCACAGAAACCGTGCCTTGACTTGAGTGTTTGAAGAAAAGTTTAAACTATTTTACATTGTATCAATCCACCCTTTTTGTGTGTATTCCTTATCCTGAACGCCGTACGGTCACTGATGTTTTAAGTTAGATATTTGAATGTAACGTCCTCACTTTGGGCTACGGCGCCAATCCTTCGCAGTAACGCAGCCACTTCTTGAACGTTACGCCTAAAACAATGGCAACAAATACACCAGAAAAGAATGTAACAATTTTCCAATAAAAGTGAAACAAAATTACTTTCCGGCCGCGCTCCGGTTGTCAGATTGTTGAGCTAAAGTTACCAAAAACTTCACCATGGGTTGCAAGTTAGTTAAAACCGGGAAACTGGGTCCCAACCATGGTCTAGGGAACCCACTGAGTACCTATTTAAAAGTAATAAAAAGATATTACAATTTATAACGTAAAAAATGCCGCAATAAAATTAAATATACAATATGTAAATATTCAAGTTGAACCAATTTAAACTACTTACGTAGCGACACTTTTCTATTTCTTCCGTATTATCTCTATAAACAGCTCCTGGAGGCAAAGCGCTGCTAACGCGCAACGCTAATAGCAAATAAGGACCAATAAGAGACTCGATAGCCAAACTTTTTAAAGTTGGGTCGCTGAGCAAGCCGTAGAACCGTAGAATGTTGTGCAGGAGCTTAGTAACGGACCAAAACTGTCGTTGGAAGTAGGTTACTGCTGTTGGATGAGCGAAAGTGGCGTGGGAATAGATGGGAATGAACGCGTCGTTCTGAATATAAGATTTCATTTGTTCTGCCAGGCATTTGAGCAGTGTTTGGAAAGGTTTACTAGCCCCCCCTACCGTGGGGTAGTCCTGGACCATCTGATTGAGCACAGTGACGAGTCGAATTGTCTGAGTAGTAGACATAGGATCCCAACTAGCTTCTACGAGTTCTACATTCAGATGATTAAGCAATAAATAAATTAAAATATTATTTCTTCAACAATTTGATCTGAGTTTTACGTGTCATTCTAGGGACAACGATTTTCTCGACAACCCGAGAAACTAAGAGCAGGTCTGGGTCTTCGCTCAAGTCTTGCAAGCGCTCCGTTTCAGCTACATCGAACAATAGTAGTGATTGAAACCACTCCATACTTTCTAAACCAGTTTTATCCTTGAAAATGAGAAAACTCATAAGTTTTCATTCCCTAAAGTATCTTGTAAAAGTTAAAAATTTCGTTCTTTACTTCCATCGGATTCCAGCCAATGAGTTGCAACCGAACCATGGGAGAAAAGAGTTTGGGCAAGCACAAACTGACATAAGCGTCTTTGTACGAGTTCACGTCTGTGTGTTTCCACTCTTCTAATTTCTTTTTCAAGTTGGTGAACCATTCTCCTGTAGAATCTTCTGGCACTAAAGATGCCCAAATACTTTGTCCTAATAACAAAAATCACAACACGTGAAAAATCGAGGTCTTTATCATAAAAAATAAAAATACCTTCTTTCACCAAACGTTCTTTTTCGCCAGCAAACGAGAGGTTTTCAGACTCGGTGACTTCGTCGTCAGAAGACAAGCCTTCTTTATGAATTAGGCTTTCACCAGACGTGGTGGCTTTCATTTCCCGTGCCCGTCGTCTCCGACCCCTTCGCCCCTCCCTCTCAGCCGCACGACGGATTTTTAACTCGTCATCTTTACTTTGCAGCCACGGATCTTTGGCTGCTGGCGTTTTTCCCCCCACTGCAATATTACACTCGGCTGCTTGATCCTTAACGTCTTCTCTACGCCGGAAAACCATTCGATCGTGTCTCGTTTTGAGCAGATTCAGCCAAGACTTTTCCAAACGATCAATATCAGGCATCTGTGGAAAGGAAAAAAATGCACGAGTTAGAAAATAGTTTCTATAACGACATGTTGGCACAAGAGACAGTGACAAATTCGTTAGGAACGCAAAACATTGACAGTCGGAACTAATGAATAAATGAACAGCTCCAAACCCCAGTTTAAGTTTTCCCTGAAGTTTTATTTTGTGTACCCACCTTGGCGTCAACACAGTCAATCAAGTCTGACACATACCCCCTTAATTCTTGAAAGTAACGATAACGAGTGCCCAAAGTCGGTCTGCTAGTCTCTAACTGGGCCATAGATGCACAGCACTCATCAATATCGCTTTTCACAGTGGCAGCTTCGTTTTGGTGGCGTCTGTGAACTTCACTCAAAGACGACAATCTAAGCATTATAGACGAAAATTGCGTTTAGAACCTAAAGCTTTTAACGATTATTTATACTTGTCGCGCAGCTTTTTTAGAACAGCTTCAACTTGGGGCGGCGCGGGCGAGTTCAAGTCTGGCATTTTTATACTGGCAAAGGGTTTCGGTTTCACAGGTGTTAAGGAAGGCAGAGGCAATGCGTTTGCAGTCTCGCCAATGCTGTATTGCTGATATTGGCTTTCTCTATGGGCGTGAGCAAGCTGCGAGAATTGAATTCGTTAAATTTCTATTAGTTAATAAGAACTATTTAGAAATAAGTGTGCAAATAATACGTGGTTTTTGCGAACGCCTTTTTGGATTTGTTGCGATTCCCATCGCTCCAGCTCCGCATCTTCTCGGTCGCTGTCACTTTCGGAGCCGTCTCGAATTGCAGCATCATACGCCTCTTTTCGCAGCTGTTTTTCCTGCCCAGCCAAGTTGACTGCAAAGTCTAGCCTTTCTTCATCCTCGCTGGCGTCGTTTTCATCTTCCCGGACCAAACGAGCGGTACTACCTTGACTTTTATCCACGCGGACGACGGTATCGTCTACAGGAATGTAATCCGTTCCGAGTTCCCTGGCCATTTGACGTCTTTTGCGAGCCGCGTGAATGAGCGCTGCGTCTGGGATAGCCCCGCCTGAGACGAAAGAAAGTTACGGTTTTATCGAAGTAAGATCTCCCGTTTATTTTATACTTTTAAGGGCAGTCTTGAACGGATCAGGTTGTCGATAGCGAAGATTGGTTGATTCGTGGTCATCTTCGGAATCTTCAGAAGAGGAGCGCAGTTTGGCCATCTCAGCCTCTCTGCCGGACAATATATGGACCGGAGAACCTTGTGAAATCGGTGGCGGTTCTTCAAGTTTCACAGGTGCCTGGAAACTTTCTTCCGGTCCAGTTGGGGGCGGTTTATCTTTGTCAGGCACTGCAGCGTGGTTAAACTTCTTTTGTCGCTTTTCTTTTTCTCTCTGCTTGGCTAATCGGCGACTTTGTAGCGATTTCTTTACTTGGAATACCTCCTCCTCTTCTAATAAACCACAAACTTCATGAGAAAAGGAACTAGTATGGAAAAAAGTGGGGAAAATTACCTTCTTCTTCGAAAGTTAGGATTGCTACAGGACCTTTCTGAGGTTTGGAAGTTTTGAGCTTTTCGTTTTCCTTGGCTTTTGGTTTTTCAGCAGGAACCTCCACAGGAGTAGTGCCATGGCCATTGGTCTCTTTCTTAATTTCTGGTTTAATTAGAATTTCTTCTTTAGTTTCTTCATCCTCACTAGAGGCAGCGCGTCTTCTAAGATTTTTGCTCGGCTTTTTGAACAAGGACATTCTTTAAAAACTCCCTTAATTTGCACAATTTCTCTATTATATTTTTGTTTACTTCCGTTCAGCGTTTTGAGTGCGAAGTGCTTATCGGCAAGAACACCGTCTAGCGAAGAAAATTAATATCAAAGCGTTATTTCGCCATCTAGTAAAAAGTGTTTAAAGCTTTCATTGCCTTGGTTCCCGCGTCGATTTTTCTCGGTGTTTCCTGCTCTCCTCGTGCTTTCTTGATATTTAACTGAGATATTTCTGGTGCTGTATGATTAAGTTCATTTATTCCTAGTGACAATACAAGTTTTATAGCAATGTCTGGGGAACTCTTGCAGTGTTACAATCGTGGATGTGGAGAGCGTTTTGACCCGAGCGAGAATTCTGATGGTGCTTTTAGTTTTAGTTTTTTCCTCCTTTTCTTTGTTATAGACTTTAGCTTACACTGTTATGCCTTTTCTGTCGTATGCAGATAGTTGTGTACATCATCCAGAGGCTCCTTTCTTCCACGATGCTTATAAAGGCTGGTCCTGCTGTAAGAAAAAGTGCACAGATTTTACCGAATTTTTAAATATCAAGGCAATTATTGAAAAGCTGATTTTATTTTACTAGCACAGCTTGTATTAACAAATCTTAATTTCAGGGCTGTACAGTTAGCAAACACAACCCTGTGAAACCTCTAGAGCCTGAGAAACCCCAAGGAGATACTGATGTTGATGAAGTTATTCAGTACAAATCTCCCCAACCAATCAAGCCATCAGAATTGACACGCCCAGATTTCGAAAGCAGCCTGGTAAGATTTATTTTCACTGTACCCTGGTAATAGTTGATCTATAATAGGTGTGTTTAAAAATGTTTTCGATTTTATAGGAGAATCTGAAATCTTCGTTAAGCCCATCCTTGCAAGATGAATTGACGAAAAGGGGTGCAGATACTGATGCCGTTCATGACGATAGCAAGTATCAGGACGGGATAAAAATAGGAACCTCTTGCAAGAACGGAGGCTGTAGGCACACATATGAAGGCTGTGCGAGCAACGATAGTTTCTGCGAACACCATCCAGGCGTGCCCATATTCCACGAAGGTCTCAAGTACTGGTCATGCTGCCAAAAGAAGACTACCGATTTTAACAGTTTCTTGGAGCAAGCTGGTTGCACCAGTGGGAAACATTTATGGGAGAAGAAAGATGTATGTTGTTCTATTATTTAACCAAAATTAAGTCATAATATGTTGTATTATGTAAAGGAGACAGCCTCGAAAGCACTTCAGTGCCGCTTTGATTGGATGCAAACGGGTTCAATGGTTTGTATGAATATTTATGCCAAGAAATATGACCCGGATCGTTGTTGTGTGGAAGCTAATCCTATTCGACTCAAGCCTTATATCTTCTTTCCGGACCAGCAAGCTGCTTTCACGTTGGATCTCGAGTTAAAAGGAGTAAGTGAATAATTTTCCTTTTTAATATTCTTGGAAAGATCGAAAGCTTAGGTAGAATTACTTATCTATTCGTTTTTCATTGGTCAGATCATAGACGTAGAGCAAAGTAGCGTGCTTTACACGCCTACGAAGGTTGAGATAAAGATGAAAAAGGCTGAACCTATGTCGTGGCCCAGATTAGATATTCCGCGTCCAGTAAAGCAGACCAAAAAAGTTGAGGTGGTGGAAGAAAATATGCCTAAAGTGGATGCCATAGATCTCTCAGATCTTTGATACTTTGCTTAAATGTACTCCGCTGCAGTTTTGTCTTTTTTTCGGGCGTGTATTGTAAGACAAGCTGACTTTGATTAAATAGATAGCATGTGTGGGATCTCGTGTGTAGCTTTTTGCAAAAGATTCGTAATCAGCTTATGCGATTAGGTGACAAACTTGTGAACAACGTAGGCGTTACACGATTCTTCGACATACTCCTTTCGAATCACGTGCATAACCAGGTTGGCAAGGTGATTCGGGGACTTTATCACCCATACTTTCTACCATAGGGTTAGTTCTTCGAGATTTAGGATCATTTTCCCCCTAGAAAAAAAAACTTGAAACCGCATGCTAAACACTTAATAAACTTACCAGCTGATGTTGAGGTAAATGTTGAGCTTGTAGTTGGTCTTCCTTTTCCGTATCCTGTATTAAAATAAATATTAATTCTATCTTAACAAAGAACTAACGGTGATTAATACTTTAGTAAACTTACGGGTTGTTCGGAAGACGGATCTTGTAAGTTATCTTCACTTTCCGTATCAGTTTGCTGATCGGATTCGGGTACTTCGAATTCTTTTTCAGCCATGACTACACGATCCAGAACGCAGCTCGTCTGGAGTAGTTGCAGGTTTATGACCGACTGTACCTCTTTTCTGTGCCGGGACTCAAATAATTTGTTTATGTGAATCTGTTTGCCAGGTTTAGGAAAGGAAGTTAGTCGTTTTATCTTCACGCCTTTTCCTACCACAGGAGATAAACTTCCTGTGCTCTGTTTGAATAGTGACACTGTAAATAGCATTCATGTTCTGAAAGAAAATCTGTACCTCACTAGTTTTCTTTTTCATTGTTGGTTTCTTAAAACTTTCTGAAGGATCTCGTGTTAAGCGCTTTAGTATTATTTCTTTTTGTTTAGAAATTTTTAAGTATTTGTCGGTACTTATTTGCCATCTAATACTGCTGTTCTAAAATATTATATTTTTTACCACTGAGATTTTCATGTTACCGATTTCTTGCGTTAAATTGTCATTGTATTAATTTGTCGGTTCAATAAGCGATCGCTCGTTTGTGATAGGTTCATGTTGCGAATCACAGTTATCGATTTCGTTAGTTTCCTTTTACATCTTCTTAACTTCAAACTTGGAATAAACCAAGATTGAGGCTTATAAGAAAATTAGTGTCGTCTTTTAGGTCAAATTGTATTGTTCAATACTTGCGTAACACTTTTTGTTTCGAAACTAAAGGGAACATTTTTAAGAAGGAAATAGGCGTAGTGTCTGTGTAGCGAACTACATTTTCCGAGTCAACATTGCAATAATTTAACAACTATACGTGTCATGTGAGCTTAATCGCAATATTTTGGGTTTTTGTATCATGTTTGGGCATCGGACCATCGTTGCCGCGGCACTTACCCAAATTATTTCGTAAATGTCTGGTGTGTATGTAGTGCATAATTTATGAGATGACATAAAGTTGCCCAGATTTCTTCGCTTTTCTAAACCGGAAGCTGTGTGTTGGCACACATTTCTAAAGAAACGTTAGCTTGTACCCAAAGTTCAGGTCAAGCCGGAATGAAACTCATATCAATTTAAGACACTGTTCGCATAATAATGTCGATCGACATCCTTCTTGCGGACGAGCTCATAGGAAATACAGACGTCGGGAAGCTGCGGCGGGAACTATAAATGTTTATCTTGCGTTTGTTATTTACCACAAAAGGATGCGAACTTCAATTCAAAATTCATGTAGCTAGTAGTAACAAGACCACGATGGGTATTCCACACTTCCAGTATCGTAACTAGGTTTGTTGTAGTTATTTGAATTATAGGTTGGATAGTCATTGTCCGTATACAAAGCATTGTCCACTGAAATACTGTCCAGGATTCCTTGACGCACTGCAACGTTTCGCTGTAGGGCACTATCAACGCTTATACTTTGTAAATAGTCACTTCCCAAGGAAGTGCTATAATAAGGCTGGCTATTGAGAAATTGTTGTGAAAACGGGCCGTATGCGGATCCAACGACGAAGTCGTAGTTTCTTCCAGGAGTACGACTTTGGTAGTACACGTTGGGGAAGTAAGGTCTCGTTGACACTAGAGTCAAACAAGCTATGAAAACAATTTCTTTCATGGTTTTTAGGGAAATTCACGTAACGAAAATCGTTCGAAACCGATTTGTCTCCTGGTCTTTGAGTGACTGAGCTCGTCTTCACTTTTTACCGGACTTTTCATTGCTGTGGCGACTGTTGAGTGTCAAGTAGTTTGTGGTATATATTGCTGGTCCCTTGGTACATGACAAGCTAGGGATGTCTTCATGGGGTCAAACATACTTTTGCGTTTTCCAAATTTGGTGGCAAGGTTAGTCGTGACCGTGGTTTAATGTTTTTTTAGTGTATAGCGGAAGAAGCGACCATAGAATGCTAAGTAGGATCATATATTTGGAAAGAATAGAACCGAGAACTGCCACCGAATACTGACAAAAACATAAAGCACAAACAGGGATAAAGAGACCTGAAAGCATTTTGATGTAGTGTATTCTCCAACACCTGGAAACTCTCGTCATAGTTCACCAAAGCTATTTTTTATTTAATATACACATTTACGTTTAAAAAGCAGCATTCTACTGCCGAAAAAAAAAACAATGACACTCTAAAATATTGCGTAGAGATGAGTTTGAGTATTTTTATTCTAAAATTATTTTTGATTTGTATAGCAAAAAGTTTCGTCTAGTAATCCTTGTTGTCGGGAGAACTTATCCCCAATGTTGCTTAGTCAACTGAAACATTGCTCTGTAGAAAGTATGTGTAAAATTATACGACATTCAAATTGAGTGCATCGTCATCGAGCGCTTTTTTTAAAACCAAAAAGATAAATAGAAGCTCTTCGTAGTTGTGTAGGGCGTTTTGTTAAAAGCTTCAAGAAAATAGTTATTGTAAGAGCTTTTAATATTTTCAAAATTCTAGACCTTGAGTATATTCCCTAAAATGGAATTGTCGCTCAACGTCTTCTAATATTTGGCAGAGAAGGGTCCTTTTCGTTACAGAAAGGTAGCTCGTAAATCATTTTTAGAAAGGATTTAGCTATTGAGTCTTGGCAAAACCAAGCAAAAGACTATGTAAGGGTATTTCACAAACCGCAAATTTTTGGAACGAGCATCATTTTGTGTAAAAAAAAAAAGAAACTAACCTTATATGGCTTAGTACTGGAAGATACCATCATTATTGCAGCAAGTTTGGGTTCTGTATGGAAACCAGGAAATTCTTTTTGATGGCGTTGATCTTAAAATTTACATCCACTGCCTGGGACACCGACATCAATGCAAAAGCAACTGTTATGATGCATGATACTGAAAGGGATGCAATAATTTTTGGTTAATCTGTCGTTTGTATCGCTAGAAGACGGTTTCCTCGCTTCGTCTTATCCTTTTCTTCGTATTTTAATTCTGTTGATTCTGTAAATGGGCACAGTCTCGCCTTGAGATGTTGTTGCATGTTACGATAGGAAAAGTTAATATTTTCTTTCACCATGGAATATAAAGTTAATAATCGAATAGATATACTTTTCTAGCAGAATCATACATATGGCAAAGATTCTTTTCGCTATTACTGCGGCATTGTGGCGTGTGCTCAAACCTACATTTAGACCCTAGACCTGACCAAGTTGAGTCATCAAGACGCTTTTATAATCGCTTCTTTGACGGATACTCGCGCCATCTGTCTTTGCTTTTTGCAATGAAATGCTTAGCATGCGGTAAGACCGTTCCCGCCTTATGCTTTAGTATTTGCCCACTGTTCATTAGATAATAGCGAAAATGTGTACTGTACAGTACTCGAAAGAAGTACCGTCACAATGGCAGTGAAAAGCTAGCCAATGGGCTTGAAAATATCCTTCTCATTCAAAGCGTAACGATGAAGGGGCTTTCACGTCAAGCAAATTTTGCGAGCCCATTGGCCAGTTTTCGCCCATAATTACGAGTACTAATTACGAGTAATTACGGGTACTAATTACGAGTACTTTACGTATTAAAACCTATTGCAAAAAAATTTCGGGCTTTGATATCTTTTTGTCAAAAAAATACTTATATTAATTCACAGTGTAATATGGAATAGTTCATTATCAGTATTAATTTACTTCAAAATTATTCTCTTGTATTGCAAACTACAATTTTTATTAAAATTGTAGAAATATTTTATTGGCATAAAAAGGACAATATTGGGGAATACACGGGTCGTATCGGCAAATAACCGCTATATTTTTGGCAAATTACCAGTGACCCTTTCGAAGGAGTTACAACAGAATACCCTACTCGAATTCCGCAAACTTATGTAGTATACGCCCTATTGGCACACTTCCTCATTATTTCTTCCATTTGAATCTAACGTAGATTTCCTATATTGTATGGAGTTAACTTTTCCCACAAACTGACGACAGTACTCCGGTTTTGCTTGTTTATAATAGTTCCTTTAATCGTCTAAGCGATCTATAATTAGAAAATTTACATATTTGGCAGAGTGGGAGAACATTATTATTTGACGTGTACAAGCCTTAGCTAAACACCTTGATCATGAGGGAAAAAACTTGTTGTGAGAATTGGGTGGAGCTCGTATAATGAATGTTTGACAAGACAGGAAATGGAGCCAACTGTCGCTGCTGCAAGCACAACAAATATAGCCAATATATGTACCCTTTGGGCTAAACAGACTGCGTAATTTCAATGCCATGTGCGAATCCACCGGCCATGTGCAAACTTGCGAAAGAAGTTTCTTGCCCTTTCATCAGCCAAAACTTTCGTAAGGACTTTTGCTTCTGTACAAGTTCTATATGTTAGGTTTTCCTGACCTCATTTTAGCTTGCCCTTCAATTTTTTGTTTTAATTATTACACTCGAAACAAGGTTTGGTGGTGCCTTTCTTTTTATGATTAACGAAGTAGGTATACAAGGCAAATGACATAAACTCAAGTTGCTTCGTGTAAACAAAATTCAATATTGTCCTCAGCTGTTTTCTGTTATGGCTATCTTATAAGTGATAAATTATCCTTTCGGGCCTTTCGGGAATCTCTATAAAGGCTTGTGGGGGCCTCACTCAAGGTCTGAAGAGCAGCTCGGCGTTCCGTTTTGGTTTGCTACATTCCGTCGTGATAACGTAGTTTACAATGATAAAGTCAAGCTGATCTAACTTTTTTTTTACCGTTGCTCCCATGATTTTCTTATATCTCTGTATGAACAAGTAAGTTTATAATATTTCAGGAGAAATTATAGTGACTTCTTTTTACTTTTTAATGTGTAGGTAGAAAATAAATACTAAAAAATTATAAGCTTACGTTAGACGTCCAAGAGATTCCTATATAGTTGATTGCGCCATCATTAAAGAACATATTGTTTGGTAATCGTCATGTCTGACTCGTTATAAGTGTTATCTGATGTCAGGAAGTGACATTTGATTAATTGGGTCATCATTTCCTTAATCTTGTACTGACTGTCAGTTACAACCGTTTCACCCACTTTTTAGAACATCCTACTTAAAACACTCGAAGTAGGTTTTTAGTAGCTTTGCAGATTTATAACGCAAACCTTGAGACTCCAGAGTTTCGTGTCCATGAAATTAAAGCAGAAAAACTTTGAGCGTGCTATCAAAAATAGACAGTTAAATCACGATATGAGATGAACGATTGTATTGTAATCAAAATAAAGCCAATGTAAAGGAAATTCAAGCAAGGGTTGCAAGTGTCAGTTGGATCAACTACAAATCGAACAGATATGTGTTTTGATGACTGCTAGGTTGAATTTTGTAGAATTTCAGCGAAAACAATGTTCAATATTTGCAAGTCTGGTCGAGGAGTCGCCCTCAAGGAATAGGACGGGAATTCAAATGGCTTCTTGCAGATTCCACGCTGATCACGCGCCAAATTTGGTGGACAGCTGTGGAAAGGTATTTGGAAAGCAGCATATCCATATGCTCCTGGAGCTAGCATTTCAATTTGCCCATCTCCATTGTCTTCCACTTGAGGCGCTGTAAAAGATTCAGACCATTTTGATACTTCCAGGCTCCCACTCGCAGTCTGGACAGAACTTTCTTGTGCAACCACAATTGTGATTATGCACATGATAACAAAAAACCGCATCGCTGCGTCTGATTTCAGTTTTAACAAAATCTTAACAGTCAGCATGTGTACGCAGTCCAAGAGCACTGCCTGTTGCAATGCGGTCAAAACCAGGAAACCGCGCCGAGTCAAGAAACAATGACCGCTTTCTCGAAATTCGAAAGACAGGTTTGTAGCAAACTGCTTGAGACTTCGAGACTTGTGTGCCTTTTTGGGTACAAGTCATCAGTTACCATGTAACAAAGCCATATGATTGGAAGCGGTCAACAAAATTAGGAAACGTGGAAAATTGGAATAAAAACTACCCGAATTACTCAGGTGATTCATCATTATATCACCAGAAATCTTCTTTTCATAAACGCTGCGTAAGTATGTCCAAGAAAAGACAGAGCCATTAAACATATCTGGTTAAATAAGAATAAAAACAGGAATTTTCGAGAATGGTTGTATTTTTAGCAAACTAAGCAAGTGAGAGTATCGGTGAAAACTGGTTCGTAGTATTAACTATTTGGAAGTTAATAACAAACATCGGCATCAGGTCAGGAAATTAACTGGTACTAATTTGAGTTTCGCTGTGTTTCAGCAATGATTTGAATGATGTGAGATTCCTGGATGACCCCTAGACAAACGTCTCCATTTTGATTGATTTGCAGTCGTTATTGCGAAATACTATCCTCTGAAATTAGAAATCGTCCGGCAATTTCCAAGTCGATCACGAGCGTAACCTCTTGGACAGGACGCAACACGTGAAGGTATCTGTAAAATGGCAGTGTACAATCCAGTAGATTCCGTGGGCGCACTTTCGACATGACCTTCGTGAATCATCGCAAAGGTGATTATGCACACGAGAAGAAAAAGCTTTTTCATGACGTTATTCCGAATGAACTTGCAAAGAATCGTGAATCGCTTGTACGTACTCTTGTAATGCCTGTGACAATGTGGTTCAACCCAACCCAACGCAGCCCAATTTAATCTCTTAACTGGGTGATGTAAGATTCCGTACAATTTTCACGTTGATCAGGAACGTAACCGCACAGGTCCGCAACAGGTATGTTGTCGCCAATGGAAAATGGCGAAGCCCCTGCGAATCCAGATTTGGCAAGGTTTCTGTCGTTACTGTCTGCCATGCCTTTCGGGTGCAAGTCAACTACCATGTAAAAGCAAAGCCATGGGATTGAAAGTGGTCACAAAATTATAAAACATGGAAAATTTGGGTGAAAATTACCCGAATCACCCAGATGATTAATCATTATCACTAAAAGATTTTTTTTATTAACGCTGGTCCCATGTCCAAGAAAAGACAGAGCCATTAAACTTACCTGGTTTAATAAGAATAAAGACACGAATTTTTGAAAATTGTTGTATTCTAGCAAAACTAAGCAAGCGAGTGTTCAGAGTCGATGAAAACTGGTTGGTAGTGTTAAACATTGGGAATTTAATAGTAATAATCGGCATCAGGTCAGGAAATTAACTGGCACTAATTTGGGGTCGCTGTATTTCTGCAGTGATGTAAGATTCCCGGAGGAATCCTAGCCAAACAACTTCATTTTGATTGATTTGCAGTCAGTATTGCGAAGTTGTACAGTACGTTGGAATTAAAATATCTTCCGGCAATTTCCACGCTGATCACGAGCGTAACCTGGTGGACAGTCCACAACAGGTATCTTGTCGCCAATGGAAAAAAGCGAAGCCCCTTCGGGTCCAGATTTGGCAAGGTTGGTATCGTTACTGTCTGCCAGCAATTCCCCCACTTCAAGCAACCCAGGCTTCGTATTTGCACTTTCGACGTGACCTGCTTGCATCGTCGCAACGGTGATTATGCACACGAGAAGAAAAAGCTTCTTCATGACGTTGTTCCAAATAAACTTGCGAAGAATCTTGACACGGGAATACTCTGGCACTCTGGCACTGAGTGAGACAATGTGGTTACACCCAACCCAACACAGCCCAAGTTAATTTCCTAACTGTGGTTTTTTTTGTAGACTTTCAAGATGCGAAAAGACCCTGAGGTTTGAACGTGTAAACAACTAGCGTATAGGCCTCGGGATACATGACTTCCCCTTTTCTCATCTGTTTCCCATACATATCACATACATTCGGTTTTATGACGCCGTCTTGTCAAAGCAAACGTGATGCTGAACAAGCCAACCGTTCAACAAACTTAAAAATGCATTGAAAAATCGAAGGAACTTTAAAGCCAATCTGTGAATGTTATTGCATGGAAAAGCTTCATAACCAGCTGATAAGATTAGAAACGGATGCGTGTTTTAATTGAATAGTACCATAAGGAAAATTTTCTGTATGACGTCACTGTTTGGCAGGCGTATGAATAACAGTTGGGCGGGTTGGAAATTCAATATATAGGCTGTGGCAAATAAACGCGTGTATTGGGAATTTGAGTCATGTGTAAAATTCCTCGGTCGAATAAATTAGCAAATTCTTAAATTACGTAATTTCGGCTTTCCCAACACAACCGGGAAAGGGAAAAATCTCTAAGGTCAGCGTCCAAATCCCACGACTCTTCGACATGTACCCGTCACGTCACGCCGATAGCCGTTATGACAGCGTGGTTTTGGCATTTTTGCCATATTAGGTCTATCGAGGGCATTGAGTTCCATTTCTGGTTCCTTTTCTTTAAGCAAGCCACTAGTAGTGTAGTTCAAGTTAGGGTTGGTTTCTTTAAAAAGTAAATCGGTAGAGTCACTGCTGCCTGTATGCATTGTTGCGATGATGGCATAGATCAGTATTATAGTAATACACAAAGTTAAGCCCAGCATGTACTGCTTCTTCAGAATCGGCCCATCCATGACGCACTTTTATTATCTGCACTTTTCCTGTGCTGCTGTGGTCAAAGAATAATAAACTAGCAGGATCTAGTTGAGGGCGAATTGTTGGAAATCATCCAAATATTCTTGAAACACCAAAGCAGATATTTTGACAACAATTCTTACTTGAAAGTGATCATAGAAACTGAGAGCTGTAACCCAAACTAAAGCTTCTTATCAGATTACGTACCTTTTTTATCGGCTAATTGATCCCGTGCTATTTTATCATGGAAAAGCACTGCATGTTCAGGGAGGACGTTGTGAATTAACATTGTTGGCTATTTTCAATGTACCTTTATTTTTTTAGAATTATTAAACAACTGAAGTTCTAGAAACATTCATACCAACATTTGTTAGATTTTACAAAAATGGCAATATCGATAAGGATGAGATTATCTGGATTCTTTTTTTATTGATCCCGTTGTAGGCTTCGACGTTTCATTTTGTTGAAGAATAGTTTAAGTAGATACTGTATTTACAAGACAGGTACGCAGAAAGGGCAGCGAAATTGCACCGTGATCGGGTGGGTTATCAGTGGACACGGGGTTAGCAGTGTTGGATTTGACTATTTGGAGAAAAAAAAATTAACCGTAGAGGTGATCTAGTTTGGGATTGGTTAGTAGGGGTACTGCATTGAATAGTAGGTTATCTGGATTCCGTTATATTACTTGTATAACAAAACTTGGGATTTTATAGCTTCTAACGGGGTATTGTGAAGGTCGACGTCACAGACAGAGGAAACCGCATAAAAATTAAAATGTCAATGTCATCGACGCTTGGAATTTCCGCTGCGCCTATATTTCTTAGTACTGTAATTCCACGAGTTTCCGGCGTCTAACCTTAATGACGTTATAAACTTTGTAGGATTTTCAAGAAAACTAGAGTTTAGGGTCGAGTTTTCCCGACTATTAGTTTTCTTTCAAAGCATTTTGTAAATCAATGAATTTTTCTTGGCTATCTTCGAAGAGTATTTTTCGCGCAGTTTTCTGTCAGTATTCCCGCCTTAAACCTCGCGCTCCCGGAAGTAAGGTCACGTAACCTTACATAAGCCTTACATGTTATCAACACTTGTGTGGGTCTTAGGGGGGATTCCCACCGAGCGCATAAGAGCATAAGAGCTGCACGAAAATGGGAAAAGTTTCAGCTAAAATAAGAAGTCTAAAATTTAAAAAAGTTTAAAATTAAAGTCTAAAATTCTAAAAAGTTATTAAAGTCTAAAAAAGTCTAAAATTAATAAGAAGTCTAAAATTCTTTAACTTTCATAGCTTCATCGACAGAAAAGGGCATAGTATGAACATAAGCATAAGGCCTTATGCGCTCAGTGGGAATCCCCCCGTAGTAGTTTGAACTTTAACATATCGTAACTGAGAACACTCATGAGGATATATATTTATTTATTTTTAATAGCATAGTACATTTCCAGAAGCTTGATGTAAATTTACTTTGGCCTGTGGTCTTCACCAATAATGATTGTGTTATACAGCACTTTAATTGTATATAATAAAGGGTTTTAGTTAGACGGAAATTCTGGTTTGCATACGCCTCGTTGGTCCCGACGGTAGCCTCTTCCACAAGTATTGTTGACTCCCATTCCTCCAACAGAATTTATCTGAAAAGTGTGTAATTTAACATCGAGTTATTCTTCAAGTTATGCAAGTTGCACTTACCACAGTATGGCCCCTACCGTCGGATGCCGTTAACGTACACCTTATCCTTGTAGGCTGCAAGACGTAAACAAAAAATTAAGCAAATAAAAACTTTTTACCTAAAGAAACTGTTTCTTTACCTGGTTCGAACTGGAATCCCCGGGCTTCATCTCACAGTAGCCTGCAGTGTCTATGGGAGTGATTGCACCGGGAATGCGAAATACAGCATCCTTGGAAATGTTATCGCAATCCAACTCTAGCATGCTGATATTAGGGGTTTCTTCTTCACGCTTAGGGTTTGACATTGCAATCCAGTAGTTTACGTACGTCAAATGTGATATGGACGGTAGTTAAGGCAAGACTGAATTTTTCAGTGTGTTGATGGAGCTTAAACTCTCTAAGGGAAGTTAAACTCTCTAAGGGATGTGGTTGGCCAAACAACAGGACGTTTAAATTGCTACATCAGAATATACGACGCTTTTTCACTGTTCCATGATTCATCGTGATATTTTTATTGGTCAAGTTATCCTATAGGATGTAATTTCTTTGACTAACGTATAGCTGTGTTTGTGCATACTGTATATCTCAGTACGGGGTGAATGTAACCTCAGAGAATATGGTGAGAACTTGAAAGTCCTAAAGTTCAACCATTTTATTTTGTTTGCTATTTCCTTCAATCGCTAAAGCTAATACCCTGGCTAAACGGGCAAGTTCATGACAATTATAACCAAAGCAATTAACTCCTTCTACTGGAGTTAATCCTTCTTAAAAATAGTCTTTAAAAACAAGGGTTAATGAGCATTAACAGTTGATTGAGCTTTCCAGTTCATTAATACAACTCTCTTAGCTTTAATGAACATTAGCTAATTCACACTAAAGTTCCGTATAGATAATTTAACGCGAATTAATTTAGGACTAGGATGATAAGCATGTTTCGTCACCTCGCAAAATGTTTTGCTCATATAAATAAAGAAAATAACCTATACGGATTAATTCCGGAATCGACCTTTTCATAACCGTCGCTTCTTTTTGTAGTCTAGGCCTAGGTCTAACCGGTCGCAAATGCACGTCAGTAATGCTTTGATGATACGAAAGTTTTGTGGGAGCCTATAGCTTCTGTCATTGTTGGCACTATGTGGAGCCACCGTACCTGTAGAACTGAAAAGACGGCCTATTACTGAAATTATTGTTTGAGATAGACTATCTCTTCTATTCCTGGCTGATCTCCTTTGCAAGATTAGCACCTGCACCAGAAGTAATATCTCCGCCCAAAATCTTGTAAAAACAAATTCATTTGCCAAACGTACACACGCGAAAACGTACATTTTTGCCGTTCAAATTTTCCTTTTTTTTTTTGCTTTCTGACCAGAAAGTATACTGTGTGAAGGTGATGCTACACCTCCATATAACCTTAACATAAATAATAAGAATTCTAAAGGTTTAAGCTTCATTTCAGTGAACCTTCAGTTTGTCGTTAGGACTCCATCAACTATGCCCCGTTCTGGGCCTAGCTGAGGTCCATTAATATTTAATGGATATTAGCGTCCCGTCCCGTCTAGCCGGGCTATATGTTACACTCTGGTGAAAGCAATTCTGTACAGTCATGAGCAAAACAAAAAATATAGGAAACCCTTGAAACCTGATTGTCTTACACAGGCTTCATCGTGAATGTTATTATTCCAACTAACGTTCGAAAGATCCGAACAAGGATATATACGCATTTCGTCACAGCGTGAGATATTGTGATCCAAGCCATACCCAGACCCGTTAATTCCCTAAGTGGGGGATTTTTATACTTCCGTGGTGCCGAAAAGCCCTTTTGATGAATAAGTTCCCTCCGCTCATCTATCCACAACGTATATCCCATATAGCAGGCGTTCGACGCAATCCTGTGAAAGCGAAAGCAATGCCGACACTCAAAGCAGTCAACAAATTGAGCTTACAAAAACATTGAAAAGGAGTATCCAATCTTAAGCCCGTGTTTCATTGCCAGACAGAGACTACAATAGATACGAAACTACATAGTTCAACGTGAAGTTCAGTAGACCTATCTGAAGGTCAAAGTTTGTCGTCAAGGTCTATTATAAAATTATCAATAATAACTAGCCTATAAAGTTTCCGAATTGGCGAATACAATAATTGTATTGTAGCGAAATGCACGTTATGACATCACTATTTGGCAAGAATCCAGGTTACGTCTGGATAAACGGAAAATCCAGTATGGGAGGCCCTGACAATATAACGTTCAGGGAACCAGGAATTTTTATGTGCCGGGTTGTGGGTTTCTTGTTTATCAGCATGCCTTGTGTAACTTAAAGATACCCTCGGAAGTAGGTCGTCAAACTCTTGATTTTTCTTGGTACTTTCGTGGGGTATTACGGTTCCTTCGAGCGTGCTGGAAGTATCACTTTTGCAATTCCCACGTGGATCACCCGCGTAACTAGATCGACTGTCAGTTGGAACTTTCTTCAACAATGAACATGAAACTTGTTGCTGGATCAGCTTCTTACAAGATCTCAATTGGCAACCCCGGTGGTGACTTCATCTACTTGGATTCTTCCACACTTGTGACGTGGCATTATTGCGCCATCGTAACGATAAAAATGCACACAAGAAGACTGCCTTCATCGGGAATTTTTTCTCCCCGTTAAATATTTTGAGATGTATTTGGTGATAGTGTGAACTAATTCACATACCGAAGAGTTTTGTTCTTTTTTTTACTCTAAAGGTGCAGCAATAGCAAGAGCTGTCATGAAAGGAAGAGTGTTCATTAGCCCTCTGCTGTAATTACACAATTGGTTGTTCCCCACTTAATTTGAGTGACGTAAATCTTTAGCTGCGTAATGGGGGTCTTATCTTGGGAAAGCAAAAGCGAGACCAAATAGTTCGAACCCAGACACATGGTTCCACAAACACAGTTACGAAACGAGGAAAGTGATGGGAAAACACATAAGGTCAACACGTCATCATACGAACTGTATAAGTTTTCGACACGCATGCCTCTTGTCACGCCGGTAGCCTTCAGGACAGGGTATAATCGGCATAACGTTTCCAATAGCAGCTTGACTAAGTGCCTTCTTGTCTTCGGCTGCTGTGGTGTCATTAAGCAAGCCACTGTCAGTATAATCCAAACTGGGGTCTGTTTCATTTGAAGGAAAACTGGCGGAGTCACTGTTGCCTGCGTGCATTGTTGCGATGACGGTAAAGATCACGATTATAGTACCACAGATAATTACACCCCAGATTAGCTGGTTCCTTACACCCGCTCCAGCCATGTTGCAAACTTATGAACTGTTGCTGCTATGCAAAAGGTTCTCCTCTGACAAGGAGTAATAAAGTAAGAGGATCGTAAGCCCGATGCATACCACAGAATTGGAAAAGATCCAAAAAGTCTTGGAACACCTTACTAGATATTTTCACAGCAAGGCTTACTTGGAAATGATCTTGGAAATGGAGAACTACGGGCCCCTTGCCCTCACGAAAACTTCTTATCAGGTTTCGTGGATTTTTTTATCAGGAAAACACCCCACGGGCTTAACACTATGCACATAGAATACCAAATGTTGGAAGTTTTGGTCGTCAATTTTACACTGTACAATGTTTAAAGCTTCTAGGGTCGCTTGGATGGATACTAACTACCTTGCTGCTTGAGACCAGCGCTACTAGTGGCTAAAAATACGGATGCATGTCATGTCGTTGTCGCTCGAAATTCTGTTTGAGAGCCAAAGGCGAAGGGAAAACACAAGACAAGATAATATCCAAGTATGGAGGATAAGAGGAAATGTCTGCAATCTCGTCGTCCCTGATTGGTTGCAACAGGAAGTAATGTAACTTTGCACTTGCAACATGCTGTCTAACAAGGCCAGGATTGATGGATAATAGAAGCTTCAGTGTGCTTGCGAACGAAACGTTAAGATTGAATACATTGATTGAATACACTGGTAGTGAAAATATTATTTTAGTTTAATTTCAGCGATTTTAGTGAGGATCCAGTCATGATCTCATTTAGTATGGTTATCACTAAAAGCTTGTTTAATCTGATATTGCAGTACCGACTTTCACAGTGAAGCTGAACTTGATAGTATCACGACTACAATACTTCGCTGATGTTGGTTTATGCCATATTAGGGGTCTATATAGGAACTGTCTTTGTTTTGGTAATCCAAGGCGGTGACGTTTTTCTTTTTATTTAGTGTGACGCGCTAATTGCGTATAAATGTGATTGCTATGAGTAGTTGCAAAAACAAGGGCATGGCTGTTACGGAACAGTGAAAACACGTTTAGGGGAACTTAGTGCATCGTTTTTTTTTGTTTTTTTTTATTGTGAAATTAATAGTGCATCGTTAAATTTCGTTAAAGATGTGGAGAGACGCTATAAAACTTTTATTGATACTTCAATGAGCGATAATTTTGTGTAGCACCTTACAATTTATCGCTTAGCACTCCACGTACAAAAATGGCACGACTTGGAGTACAGTACGTACATTGATAAAAAACTGAACAGCGAAAAGCAGGTAGTCAACATTCTTATATTTACAAGATGAACAGTAGAGATTGGATCAGATTCGTAGCATAATTGTGTATATATGTGGTTCTTGAGCAATTTTTAAAACATAAACGAGACGTATGAATGTCGTGGTTTTTTTGGCTTTAGCCTCAGTGACGACTAAGAGATTCTGTAGATTAAAATCTAGGATTGAGACTTTACTGTAATGAAACGCTTTCTCCTTCCCCATGGTTTTCGACATTTTCCCTTACGGTCAAGTTTCTGCCCTGTTGGACATTTGTTCCCGATTCCTGTACGAATAACTGATGTTGACAACACTGGATGTTCGACAGTTTGGTTTCCACTTGTATACTCTGCTTGTCGTATCGTTGACGATTCACTGTTGAAAGTAGCATGGATGTCGTATGATTCGGGTTCATATTCTAATTTTCCCTCACGGACAGGTTTCTGTCCTGTTGGGCATTTGATTCTCTCGATAGTTGTACCAATAACAGATCCTTCCAAAACTTGATGTTCGGCAGTTTGGTTTCCACGTGCATCCTCTGCTTGTCGTATCGCTGATGATACATTGCCGAAATTAGCGTGAATGTCGTATGATTCGGCGTCATCTTCGAATTCAGTAACGTTTTCAAAATAAAAAACACAAAGATTCAAAACCATGAGGCAAGCCAGAACTAATGCGATCACACCACACGCAATAATGACAATCCTTTTGGTCCTCGTTGAGTCTGTTTCCTCTGAGAGGTTATCAGGCATCATTTCTATCGAGCAACTTGTCCTTTTACACTCGGAATACTTGACGTCAGTACTACGCACAGCCATAGCTTCGTTACGTGAGTTTGATTTGCACAACAAGTTGGTATTGAACAGACTGAGTAACGTTGACCAGCAGACAACAGTTTTATCCTCATCGCTCTTCGAGATGTAGCCGTATCTAGGGGGTTCCAACGGGACGCTTTCGTATCCCTCTGGATTGGAACCGGGTATTCCCGCCACCGCATCCTTATAATCACTGAGTACGGCTGATGCATCCTGCTCAGGTAAGTAGCACACCGGTGTTTAGCATAGTCTGGGATCAAACCATATTCTTAAAATAGCCATGGAAAATAGGCTTTTTACTCATTTGGTATTTGATAAATGTTTTATTTTGCGCAAATTTTCTATTTTTCAAAATAATAGTTAAGTAAAAAGCGATTTACAATCTGGGCGAACGGTTAAATATTTTCAGTCAATTAATAATATAATACGTACAACATTGATTATAAACTTACCTAAAGAACTGAAGATTTTTTTACTATTGTGTTTTAAGTTGATTTTTCATAGCCTCAGTAAGTGAAAGCAAGCCAAGTTAATGTTTTGTAAGATGTATATTGTGATGCTTTTAGACAGATATTGCAGGACATTTTAAATTGTTTTTTTAATATTCTTAGTCTATTTGTTACTTTAAAATAAACCGATTTCGTTTTTTTGTTGTTATATTATATTATGAAACTATTAATTTCATGAATGTATCGGTCGGCAATTGTTTCGCTGATCCGATATTGTACGAAGAGCCAATTCACACTTCGTATCAATTCATGGGCTTTGAAGTAAATTGTACGAAGGACAGGAGATAATACAGAATGGGTCTTTAATTTAATTGATTGAGCTGTATGTACCCCTAAAGAGGGTGTGTGGCTTGAACATGAAAATCAAAGGACTACAGCACGTATATGCGCACGCTCTTTTAACAGATTGCGGGAACTCTGACATTTTTTTTTGCTATTTCACGAACACCTCTAAAGCTATACTTGTGAAGAGTCGTGTTGCTTTGAAGTCGTACTTATTTGTTGTACTCAACCTCCTTACACCCTCATGCAATTAATTTTGTACATGAGAAGAACATTTTTAAACGGTGAATGTTAGTCGGAATAAAATTTCAAAGTACTTTACACAGATGGTACATTACAGTACGCACTCTGGCATTGTGCGTTTAAGCTTTAAGTTGTAAACCTTCTTGTAGGTGTGGCTTTTTTACAATAGATGGTTCCAAGTTGGTCTGACAATAAAAAAAACACGGAAAACAAGAATACGAGAACACCACCAACAAATACTCCGGGGGATCGCACAAACCAAGCTCCATCTGCGCAACGGAAGGAGAGTTGGCCAGATCAAACACTAATTTTTTTGGCTATTTCATTCAAATTCCCCAATCAATAACTGCAATCATTGAAGAAAATGATAGGGTGGTAATTTTGTATTAAAAACCTTGCGATCAAAAGTCAGAAAATCGTTTCCATTTGCTATTTACATATTTACAATGAATATACACAGTAATTTAGATCTGGTTTGGTTCAGATCTAGTTCAGACATTAGTACTTTTAATTTCATAATTTATAGAAAAAATTGCACTGCAAACAAATCTAAAACTGCTGCCTTGGCCGATGTTGCGCCATTGTGGAAACGAGGGTTTATGATGACCTTACAGCAGCAACGGAACGCTTTCCGGGTCCCTTTTTTCTTTGACATTTTCCGTTCTCAGGTGGTAGTCCGTTTGGACATTTTGCAGGCCCACCAAATGTTCCAGAACATTTCCCAGCAACGTCACGTTGCTCTCCAGGAGGACATTTAGGACGACTGCCAAACGTAGAGCCAATACCAACTATTGTGATATTCATACTACTGGAATTGTTTGCTTCTTCTACTAATGTATTAGTTTTCATATTAGCCAGGCAAATGTTGAGCACGAGGAGGAACACAGTTACCAATGCTATTGCAGCACATGAAATTAACACAATCCGTCTTGTCCTTGTTCTGTTGTTTGTATCGTTTAAGCGATTGCGTGCGACCACCATTTTCAAAGCACTGTGGATCTTTGATGTCAATAGAATTCACTAGCTTGACGTTGTATATCTTACAAGTTGCAGCGTGTTTTGTCAACAGGAAGCACTAGTCTGCGTCAAATACCTTTAGACTCGGAGCGTTGTTTGGGATGCTGCGACTTAAGTGTTGGCCGAGGACCTACTACAGCATAGTTTTATCCTCAGGAGGGAAGCCAGGAAGCTTTAGTAAGCTAGAGTTGGAAGCCTGTAGGGGATTTTAACGGGATATTTCCTCGTCTGCATAACAGTGGAACGGGTTTTTCCCGCACAGCTCTAGAAGCTCTTTATTGTTTATTCTACCTGCAGTTTAAACAAACAGGGGAAAGTATTTTTGCCCTGGCTGGTCAATAAACTAAGGTTAGGCCCAAAAGGTTTGGCTCTACTTCTCTTGTCAAAACCCCCCCCGTGGACCGGATGTTCTCCTCTATGCAGTCGAGTTACACAGGTTACAGTACAATGAAAATGGTACTGCCCTACTGCACACCCTGTAATGCGAGAATAGAAGATACCAGCCCAAGTAATGTATTTCATAAAACAATAAATATTTATACGTCAATAAAAACGCGTTTATAAAAAAAAATCTTACCTTGGGAGCTTGAGACATGAGCGACATGCTACTTGAATCAAAATCATATGAATGAAAAGGCAACACTGACTTATCGATGAAAATAATTTCCCACACACTCTTTATTAGAGTCGTCTCCTGCGTAACCTCCATTTTACACCGATTTTGAGAATGATAAAGGTAATGTCAGCAACTTTAACCCTTCCAAAATTGAAGTCAATCAATTTCATACATTTTTAGGTATTATAACGCGTTTTTGTAGACTTTAAGGAACACTGTTATGTTGAGTGTAATTTCAGCGATTTTTATTGAGTATCCCGGTTATGATCTCATTTAGTTCGGTATCACTTTACGCTTGTTTTAACCTGGTATTGCAGTTCGTTTTGGAAATCCAAGACGTCACGTTTTTATTTTTATTTCGGTGACGCTAAGTGCGTATAAACGTGAATTGCTATAATGTGTAGTTGCAAAAACAAGGGCATGGCTGTTGAAAACCGCGAAAAAAAATGAAAACCGTGAAAACACGTTTAGGGGAATTTAGTGCATCGTTAAATTTCATGTAAGTACGTTAAAGATGTGGAGCGAAACTGTAAAACTTGCTTATTAATATTTCAATGATTGATTTTTGTATTACCTTATAGAATATATCGCGTACGAATCCACGTAAGAAAATCGCACGACTTGGAGTACAATACTACAGTACATTAATAAAAAACTTAAAACAGCGAATAGCAGATTGTCAATGTTCTATACTTATACACGATGTACAGTAGAGATTTGATCAGATCTATAACATAAATTGTCTATATGTGGTTCGTGAGCAATTTTCAAAACACAAACGAGACTAGTAAATGTAGCTGCATTATTGTAGCTTTAGGCTCGGCGACAACGAGATTCCGTAGGTTAAAATCTAGGATTGAGACTGTACTGCAATGAAACGCGCTTTCCTTCCCCATGTTAATCGACATTTTCCCATAGGGTCAGGTTTCTGCCATATTGGGCATTTGGTTCTCCCGATTATTACCGTACCAATAACGGCTTCTGCCAACACTTGATGTTCGGCAGTTTGGTGTCCAGTTGAGAGTAGCATTGTAGCATTGTTTTCGTATGATTTGGCATCATCTTCTAATTCAGTAGTAGTTTCAAAACAAAACACAGGAAGATTCAAAACCACGAGGCAAGCCAGAACTAATGCAATCACACTACACGAAATAAGGACAATTCTTTTGGTCTTCGCTGAGTCTGTTGTCTCTGAGAGGTTTTCAGGTACCATTTGTATCGAGCAAGATGGCCTTTTACACTCGGAACACTTGACGACAATACTACGCACAGCCATGGCAGTACGTGAGTTTGATTTGCACAACAATTTGGTATTGAATAGAGTAACGTTGACCAGCGGACATCAGTTTTATTCTCTCCGCTCTTCGAGATGTAGCAGTTACCGTATCTAAGGAGGTTCCAACGGGACGTTTCCGTATCCCTCTGGATTGGAACCGGGTATTCCCGCCACCGCATCTTCGTCACTGCATAAGCCTGATGCATCCTGCTCAGGTAAGTAACACAACGGTGTTTAGCATAGTCTGGGATAAAATCATATTCTCAAAATAGCCATGTTAACTTGGCTTTTTACCCCATTTGTTACTGATTTGATTTGATTAAATGTTCTATTTTGCGTAAATTTTCAATTGTTCAAAAGAATAGGAATGTTAAAAAGCGACTATTAATCTGGGCGAACGACTAAAAATTTTAATTCCATTAATAACATTATAATACGTAAACACTGATTGTAAACTTGCCTAGAATAATTATTGAGGATTTTTTTTACTACTATGTGTTCTAAGTTGATTTTTCGTCGCTTTAAAAGTGGAAGCAATCCTATAATATTTTTTTAAGATGGATAATATTATCACAGTACTACACACCCTGCTGTAATGCGAGATAAGATACCAACCCAAGTATTTATAGATTTTATACGAATTTCATGGAGCTTTGGTAAATTTTTTGTTAGGTAGTTAAGGAAAACTCCGATGTCTTGCGAATAAACGCAGTATTAGAAAATTTCAGGAAAATAGGGAAGTCTTGGCCGTGGTCTTGGCGGTAGGAAACATTCCGACTTCCTATAAAGATGGCACTATTTTTACCCTAAAATGTCGTTTCTTATTATCAATTGCATTGGATCTCTAGGATTTGAAAGAAAAATTTAAGAGCTGAGAAATAACAAGCCAGCATCATTATTTTTGATTAATCTTATACGTCTCATTATTGTGTTGTACGATACCTATATAATTCGACGCCATGACTATAATACCCGCAGAAGGGGAAAAGCTTTTTTTGTGGGCAAGCTACACAATTTCCTATATTGTCAGGACAAACCAGTAACACTGTTAAAATTTTATTGGTTAATTTACGACAAATTCGTAGTAGCGTAAAATTCACCATGAATTTGCAGTAAAACATTTACTGATATGTTATCATAACATAAGTTACAAGTTTTTGCTGTATTTTAACGTACTATGATATCCGTAAATGTACAGTGAAACATAGTATTTCATATAGTGCAATTTGTGGTAAAAATACAAAAAAATATTGTAAAAGTATTACTAGAAACTTGCTGTAAATTAAAAATTTTTGTTGTAAAGATAATTATTATTAATGTTTTAATTTTACAAATATTTTTTTTGTTTTTGTTACAACAAATTTTTGTATTTTTTGTACAATTGTTCATTGTAAATTTGCGCTAACAGCGGTTAAATAAAAAATGAGCGGTTTGTAATTTTAAAACTAATTTGTTGTGAGAAGGCAATTAATATATTATAAAGAAACCGAATGTTCTGTAAAAATACCAAAGTAGTCAATTTTAGGTTCCGGGTAGTCTTTATAAATCTATTAAGCATTTCGCTATGTACATTACATTCATCATTTTACAAGCCTTTCCATCACCAAGGTCACATGTCAGTACACATAACAGTAAAACAAGATACAATAGTTTCCAGCAAATGAAGCACGTAAAAGAACAAAAAGGAATCACTGACACAAAGTTACAAGAACGTTTTTGACT
>JAGJRO010000678.1:0-17090 GCA_022832285.1 Lepidurus apus apus | reverse complement strand
ATATCCCAAAGGGTAAGTCTTTCTAAGTTCTATAGAAAATTACCCATAAGATTGGTAGGATCGTCTCTCATCTGGGCCAGGATGGACTGCAGTCGTATCTTGCGCCACCAACGATGTTTGTCTGGCTTTCAACTTCTACGAAAACGAGATTCAGTACATCTGCGAGTTGCTATCAGTTAATTTATGCCGAAAACAAAATGCCTCAATGTTAGCTGATCAGTCGAGAAGCTCAGTGTGGGACAAGTTAACTACTGGCATGAACACATCGTGCTACGAGATGCTTCCTGCAGCTGCGCTTGCTTGCGAAATTGTTCGACCAGGATGTCTGGGAATTGTACCCAACTGCTTTAGTTGCATCAAAACTTGCAAAGAATGGTCAAACCTTGTTGGTTACTCAGGTAAATCAATAAATTAGAAAAAAAGTAGTAAATAATGTGTTCCAATGCAGAAGTTGGTTACACTTTGTGGCCGGATGGAGACGCACCGACTTCGGTACCTATTACTGGCCAATGCTGCGACTTTGACAGAACAATTTTGATATCAAGAAAAATTAATTTAGCAACCGGGGAAGAATCAATGAATTATACAATGTCTTTCCAAGACATGCACCGCGTTTTCAAGTTGAAAGCTTATTACGTTATGAAGTTTAGTTTCGAAGGCATAATCTCCGGCTTAAAACGTAGTAACATGAGCGTGTACAACAATGCATTCATCGAGGCAAATGGGACATTGACAAACATGATCTTTAACTCTTCATATTATTCCATAGTGGACATTTTCAACTTGAAAGGTCTGGCAATGAAACCAACACCTTTTGTCAACGTCGCAGATGATCGTTACAGTTGTGGCTCGTTTTGGCTGCTTAACGTCACCAATCAAACCTACTGCCCGGGTGGATCTCTTGGCATATTTGGTACTGTAAAGAAGAATGCTACTCAAGTAGTGAACACAGGAATCCACATCCCGGGTGAAAAACCAAAGGATATAATAACTAAAGTTACAGTTACACTCGAAAATTAGCCGTTTAAAAGCAAACAGTCTTTTGATCCTTAATTAAAGATTTTTAGAAAAAAATACTTTAATTCCTCTATAGTATAGGCTAAGATTTATATTTTCTTGAAATATTTCCCTTTATACTATTGTGTTCAGAACTATTGTTCTTGGACAGTTATGCTTGATCTATTTCGCTGTTCGTTATAATTACTCAGCGTGTAATTTCACTACCAGTATTTTGACACCAAAATTATATTGATAGAATATCGTACGCGAGTCACACTGCACGCTGTGCACTATTGGTTTATGGTTATAGGTCAATACAATACAGCTTTAGATGTAAGCAAAGTTTGCATTTATAGATGGCGCTGAAGTCGGTACAGACGGTACCATGATGCGGTGTGAAGGTTGTTCCTAGTAGATAACGTGATACTGCATGGGCAACACATCAGTGTTCTGGATCTTCTGTTTTGGTCGGATCTTAGATCCTTCTCGATCATTGGCAACTTTGTTCGATCCGATCCGATCAAATTCTGCAAATCGGCCTAAAATTTTTGATCATATTTTAGAGGATCTAGATCCGATCCGATCAGATCAGATCCAAAACTGAAAAATAATAAGAAAGATAAATATTAAATGCTATTTTGCTTAATAAAATTGAATGGAATAAAGGCGCATTTATTATTTACTATGTTTGGCCATAATTTATTAATGATGATAAATTTATGCAAAATCAGGAAGTTTACTCTTCAATTGGTCCCTTTGCATAACTACCGAAAATTCGAACATGTTTCGGACACTAGGTGGCCTGACATGGATCGGCAAATTTTTCGGGAAAAATAGATCCGATCCGACTACTTCACGATGCAGCCCCGATCCGATCAAATGATCGGATCGGATCGGATCTTTTTAAAAAGATCCAGAACACTGCAACACAAGAGTAACATCAGGGGCGTCGCGAGAAGAATACAATATAAATAAAATTCCCTTTCTGGCTATCTCCGGAACAGGACCATTTCTCAGTTTGGTAGTGAATTAGGAAGTTAATATAATATTGTGTTTTAGTAGATATCTGTTACAGAAATCTTAGTTTATGGTGCCTTATGTGACTTGCTTCTTGTTGTCCCGGATAGGAGACGATTCGCCTCAACAAAAACTCACTAGCGCTGGTGTGACCATTCGCCACACCAGCGCTACAGTGACAATTCGCCACACGACAATTGGCCACACCAGAACCATCTGTAAGCTATGCAGTGGAAATCGACCTTAAGACACTCACTTCATTACGTCACGTGGGACTTTGTTGTTGCAATGTTTTCCTTTGGTATTATTTTCTTTATAATCGCATTGAATAGTTCCGTGAACGTTAGGAATTTACCCCAGCTAGTTCCCGGTAATAAGGTAAAAGATTGTTGTGGCCATGCGTGTATAAATGATCGCTATAAATATAAGATAAAATACAAGGATAAATAAATAATATAAGTTTATTTATGTAAAAATATAAGTTTAGCGTAAGATGAGCCCTAGTTTGTAGACAGCGCAATAAGTCGAGTCGTTGTCTTCTTAATGCAAACTCGATTGAATTACTTGTAGCATTCGTTGCAAATTCATAGCAAATCACTGTATTAATCAACAAAAGTTATTATTGAACGTCAAGCCATTAAATCATTAAAAATAAAAAAGTAAATACAATATATGCAATAAAATAATACGTGCAATAAAATACATAAAAGCACGACAATCACTACATCATATAGCCTATACAATCTAATCTTCAAAATTACTGCACTGTCTAGAAACTAGCGCTTATCTTACGCTAAACTTATATTTTTACATAAATAAACTTATATTATTTATTTATCCACCGGGAACTAGCTGGGGTAAATTCCTAACGTTCACGGAACTATTCAATGCGATTATAAAAGAAAATAATACCAAAGGAAAACATTGCAACAACAAAGACCCACGTGACGTAATGAAGTGAGTGTCTTAAGATCGATTTCCACTGCATAGCTTACAGATGGTTCTGGTGTGGCGAATTGTCGTGTGGCGAATTGTCACTGTAGCGCTGGTGTGGCGAATGGTCGGGATTAACAAAAGCTGGTGAAAGTGGGTTTTTGTTGTGGCGAATCATCTAGTACCCGTTGTCCCCGCTCATATATGTAGCGAATCCAAGTTAATCGGACGCGTTCGGGCTGAAGCTTATGGCCGGGTCAGCTCGTCCGTCCTCCCTTGTAAATAGGTCGTCCAAATTTCGCCCAAATTTTATACTCAAATCTTTTCTTCTTTTCAAGGATTTACCACAAGTGTCTGACCTATTGCCAATCCGAACCTTAACGTCTGCAACAACACTTTCTTACGTTAGTTTATTCGTTTTACTTGTTAAGGTACCAGGTATCACGAATTCTATTGCAGTAAAGCTTTTGCAATTAAAGTAAAGAAAATGTAGAAGTAAAAGTTCCGTTTTTGGCATTGTGTATTTACCCGGCAATTCTGGTATTAGGAGATAAGGGAGTTATGGAAACATGCGAGGCGACTGTTTCTATTTCTCTCCCGTTTTCCTGTCCGAAGCGGAGACCTTCCGTGATGGAGAATATCTTATGGAAAATATGGATCGCCATTTGAAATTTTTCTTGTAACATTCTGAAGACATTCTTTTTGCAGACGAGTATCAAAAAGAATAAAACGCCTTGCATCGTATTCCACACGTATGTTACGTTTAGGCAGTTGTCACTACCACTAACGACGGCTATTATTTGCATGAACCACGACACGCCCATCAAAACAAATATACGACAGGATGTGAACAGCCTTACAAAAAGAACCCCATAAAGTGAAATGAGCTTTCTTTGTTTTAACTTGTAAGAGTTAAATGGTATACCTTTTGCGGACGTATTTCGTGGAGACGCATGCTGCAGTTGAAATTTTGTGGTAGCTAGTAATGACCCAGATAAAGATTATGGTGTTGAGAATCACGAGGATTCCGACAGGAAGTTGGAAGTATAAAACGAATTCTGGTTCAACTTTTCGGAAAACAATTAATTAGAGTTAATAAGATTACCCTGTACGTAGGCATTCTTCACTCACTTACCTGAAAACGAGCAGCACATATCTGTTTTTTCCCGTAGACTTCGTGAGTGCAATCGAACTTGCGTAATACCCTCTAAAAGTAAGGGAATACCCCAACCTAAGGTTGCATAGTACATACATTGGCGAAGTTGATCTTTGCCGCATAAATGCTTAGTCTGAACGCGTCTTGATTTTTAAATTAACAACTTTAGTCTGGGTAAGGAAATAATATGGTAAGAACTTATGTTACCTAAACATAATCCCTAGATCCAGGGATATTATTGTCATCCATGTAAATGACGCGATGAAGAAGTAGCGCGTAATACCAACTAATAACGAAAGTCAGATTATTTGCTGGTAAAAGAGTTTCAGATAGGATGTTACTATACCAAGAACAGAACAACAGGTAACGGACAGGTCACCTCCGTGACCGTGATGCAGCTTGAAGCCCATTCCGAAGTACATCACGCTCATAGAGAACACTAAACTCATCATATTCATGCTGCTTTTTTTGTGTTTGCGAAGTTTTTCGAGAACGGCATAGACCAGGAAAGTGGCGGCCAGAAAACTCGCGGAAGTCAAATGGAACCAAACGAAGACTTCTCCAAATTTTTGTTCACTCTTTTCTTCCTTTTTTCCATCGTCTTTTTTCACTTCGCAAAAGTACACTTTAATCTATGAAGGATATTAAAGCACTAAAGTATTAACCTGCATTATAATCCAACTTCATTCCTCGAATTCATAAGATCGAAAGAATTACCTTTGGTTCGCTGCCATCTTTGATAAAGTATTCATTATAATAGTCTTGGAATAACTTATTTTTATCCATATGATTTGACGCCCTTAAGAGTCCGGAATCTTTCATTACGTAGAAATCATTTCGGTTTTGTACCAAGGAAATGTTAATTTTGTAACTTGGGCATGAAATGACATTGATACTTGGATAACAGATTATCGGGATGGCTAAGTAATCCGCTATTTGGGAATCATTGCCGTTTATGTCCATCAAACGAATGGGCATTTTATTTAACTCTAGATTTTCGAATTTTTGCCACGAACTCGTAGTGCTGTTTATGAAATATACTGCGGCACAACACTTTTTGACGCAGGGCTTATTTGCACAAGGATTGCAGACTTTAGCCACGAGCGAATAGTTTTGTAGTTCTTGTTTTTCCGTGAAGTTGGTTTCGTATTCTAACTCTTCGATGCAGTATTCCCCAAAAGTAAATTGGTCTTTCATAATCACGGGTGAGCCCATAATAAACAAGGTTGATTCGGGGAATACTTGCAGGCTTTTTGAACCATTCGAATTCGCGTATCCCACAATCGTCACTAGATCGTTTCCATTGTATTGAGTGTCCCTGTAGGGAAGTTCTTCGATGTAGGTAGAATTTATTAAATAGTAGGTATCAGTCGAACTGGCCACATAAGGAGTATGCAGAGAGGTGTGGGAACTCGGAACACATTTCAACTCCGGCATTAATTGAAGGACTTCATTTGAAGCGCAACAACTTACAGCTTCTCTTGTAGAATTAATCTTATTACTTGCTAATACGTGGTTTGCTATGAAAGCATAGATTAGTGTAATCCAGCTCATCCTAATTTTGGACGATATTTTCTTGTAACTTTAAAACTGACAATTTAACTGATCGAGCTTCTAAATTAGCCTATATCAGTAAGCTGTTGAGTATACGCGAGCTTCACTCGGACAAAATGATTTTCAACTGAATAGCCTTCACAGGGCGTTTCTGTAATTTTACAAGGGTGGGAAAAACCACAAGTTCCCATCTTTGCCAGGAACTGGTTTTTGATCATTAAAAATGCAAGATGCAAGATGCAACCCTGTATGCAAACTCGCATGGCAGCTTTTTCGAACCTTGCTACCTAGTTAAAAGGTTTTCGCGTACACTTTTAAAACTTCCCCGCACAATACATTTATTACAGGATCTGTCCTTGTGAGACTGTAGGTAAGGATGCACTCTATCGTACTCACTTTTTCCGTTTGACCCACGAAGGAAGATTTGAAACATGACACAAAGTTACATTTATTACATCACCAAGTGTAACATTTCCGAGTGAATTGGAGACTGTCAAACACATTGCAAAAGTAAACTATTTACAGCTGTAATGACAGAAGTATTGCCAATATTAACGTCACAGCATGGAAGCCTTTATTTTTCTCCATTTCTCTATTTTATATGGGCGAATTGGAGATACCTTTGACTTTCAAGTAAAGCGCTTCCTGGTATTCGTTGTAACCTATTAACCCATTATTTTCGGTGACCACCCTAAATCGACACGTTTGCCCGATATAATAGTACGTTAATTTCTTCTATATCAACGGAAGCTTTGCTAAGCTTGGAGTTTGGCGTCATGCATGAGGAGATACATAAATGACTTTGATGATCGATAATTACATAGAATCTACATAAGGGCCGATTCCCACTGAGCGCATAAGGCCTTATGCTTATGATCATACTATGCCTCCGTGGGACTACCTGTTGTCATTTGCGAGCCACAGGCGGAGCCAAACTAATTACGAAGACCATAATCCCCTTCTTTATTCCAACCCTTTCTGTCGATGAAGCTATGGAAGTTAGCTGAAACCCCTGAAAGTCTATTGTTCACCTTTCCCTTCCTTGTGCTTCGCTTGTGCAGCTGTTATGCTCTTATGCGCTAAGTGGAAATCGGCCCTAAGTGAGCTCCTGGATTGGCTGGAACAGCAGTTCCATCGGGGGTTTGGCCGTGAGGGGGGAGTATATTCAAGTTAAGGTCATCATCGTCAGACAATTCTAGATTGTCCACGCTAGATGTGTCAGAGCCGTTGTTTTTTGCCCAGCTTGGATGAGGGAAGAATTCAATATCATCGGACTCGCTGCTTTCGGACTGCCAATCCACCAAAGGAGAATTTTCAGGGTTTCCCAGCACAAGCCCTATTTTGCGAGGCACTGGGATTTTTTGAAAGGGCAGCAAAACAAGCTCCTTGTTTTTGCTCTTGTGAGTGCAAACCCCGAGCTTTTGCGACGCGTATCTCTAAAGGAAATTATTGTCTAAAATGAGATCGATTAACTAGAGGTTGCCTCATATTTACTTTATTTTCTAATTAGATCAATCGTAGTTTTAGTTGGCGTGGTATATTCAGAGCCGTCTTTGTCTTCTGCATGGCTGCTTACGCTTGACGTGCGGCTGCTATTTATAGTACGTTCTGCAAATATAATACAAATCACATTGCATAAACCATTTTTATGGAAATAGCGTATGGCATGGTTTATTGGCTCGAATAAAATTCCTGCAATTTTTAAAATTAAAATTAAGAAAACTTTCCATCCAAAACGAACAGATTTCCTTTCAGAATGTCATTATAAGGTCATCCTTACAAGATGGAAATCAGATATATTTCATTGCAGTAAAGATACAAACAATAACAAGGTTTGTTATAAGAAATCATAATAATATGAAAATACCTTTAAAATATATTAAGCAGATCGAACACGTTTTTGTATCGGGAAATGCGCAATTCATGTTTCTGGGCTTTTTCTGGGATCCGTACCATTTGTTAGAGTAAATACAAAACATCGAGACTCAAGCGTTTTCCTCAACGTGGGCATTAGCCTGTGCTACAGTACAGCTAGCTTTGCGATAGGGACTGACACTCGTGGTTGTGACAGTCGGATTCGAGGAACTGGAGTCGGGCGACATGTAATATTTGCTCAGCCAGTGGCATGCACACCAAGTGGGACAGACTGACCGCCAACAGTTCCAGAACGGCTCTCCACGTTGACACAAAAGTGCGATCACGTTGCGTTTGCAGACGAAAATTACAAATATTAGCACTCCTTGCAGAATGTTGAAAATATCGGATGGCATCCAGTAGAAAGCAGACCCGCCCACTCCCCAGGAAATGATTTCCATGATCCATGTCACTCCCATCAGCACAAACACATTGAACACGACACGCAGCCTGTGTATTGACCAGAAACGTTAAAACGTGTATGGACAGTGAAACTATCATTCCTCCGTATTTCTTATGTTATTAAAATTTTTGTCCAATTACCTTTGTCTGTTGCGCGTTCTACTCACGCAAGAGGTGACTGTTCCCTTCGCTTGACATAAGAAAGAGGCTGTCAGAGAAAACAACACTATGTTTCCCAAAACAGTGAGCGCTATCGGCCCGTATAAATAATAGAGCCCAGGTCTTTGCGTGATGGGATCTTGTTTCAAATCTAGCGAATAATAGCGTCAAGGTGTGTATATATATATATGTGTGTACAAAAGTTTACCTTTGAACCAGCATTTGTACACTCCAAACCCAGGATTTATTACCCAGTTTGGTAGCGAGTGAATAGAATCCAAAATCAGGCCGGTGATGACAATTATGAAGGGAACTCCCCACGCGTAAAGTGAATATTTGAAGAATTTGCTGCACGGTCGTTCTCTACGGCTTCGGTGTCTCGTGGTTCGCATTTGACTAGACGGGATTGAATTACTTAAGTAACAATATCTGTTTCATGATATCTTCTTGGATGTGCTTACGTGATGGCCCACCAAATGTCGAAACTCATGGTATTCATCCAAGAAAACGCGGAAAGGAAAAAAAAGTGTGTCGAAAGAGCTACGAATAATAATTGTTGATTTAATGGTTGAAATTAACTGCTTTTTTAAGTACCAAAAAAAGAACACACTAAAGGCGACAGCGGTCCAGCTGTTTGAATAATTCCCAGCCCTACATAGGTCATGAAAAGTGCCAACACGTGGCACATAATGGTCAAACCGTGCAAATTTCGCAGCTCGGGAAGCAATGCGTAGACTAAGAACGTGAGGAAGAGGAAAATTGCCGATACGAACTGTAGAGGGACGAATACCGAACGGGCTAATTCCTGGTCATACGATTCCGTTACTTGTGGCGGCAAACATACCATTGCAATCAGCTAGAAGAATCATAGGTTCATTGACTTTTTTAATTGAGGCTGCTTGTTCTATAGTTATTACCAGTGAGGCTTCTTCGTCAACCTGTTTTTCAATGCAAAAATGTTCAAGTAGCTGGTCTGCGTCATAGTTGGCTGGCACGTACAGGTACCCGTTGGTAAGTACAAAAAACTGGTCAGGTTCGATTCGAGGGTCTAATACGTAAGCTCCATCCGGGCACAGCGATCGAGGCATCATGTTGAAACCCACCAAAGAGACATCATCAGCATCGAAGGACACGTTAGTAAGCGTTGGTTCATGTCGCTCTAGTTCAAAGAAGTCGACATCAGCTGAACTAATTGACTCGTTTGAAAGTCGGCACGTGTAATCACTCCCATCCAGTATGTAGCCAGGCAAGCAGCATTTCCGGATGCAAAGCTTGCCTTGGCATCCTCTCCGACAAAAGCGAGCCATCAAAGTCGGATATCCTACATCGTCTTCACCGTCAGTTTCACCGAGGCATATTTCTCGATGATGTACCAAAGAATCGGTTTTATTCAAGTAGAGGTAGTCGTTATGCTCGGTGACAGTGAAGTAGGATAGAAAGTACGTCGGGCTTTCGTTCGTTTTACTTTCGCAGGCGGTTTCAGATAACTCGTTTTGACTTGTTTGCTTTCCGAGTGGGGAATTTTCCCAGAGCTCTGCCACTAAAGAATTATTTCCTTGTCTGGTTATACACTGACCTTCGGAATTAAGTCTCTGGTTGCTGGCGGGACAACACTGGGTCCAAGAAGAGGCAGCACTCATGGCGGGGAGCCAAATGAGGAGCCATATCAAGAGATTTAGTTTCCATAGAAAGTGAAAAAAACTTGCCATAGCGACGTCGTTTGCTGCACTAGTGTTGTGACTAGTTTCTGGTACTCCACTCACTTGTCACTCACTGTTCGCTACTACTTGGGTTTGTTAAACGATCACATGGGTGAGAAACATGACACCTTAAAATTTCTTTTTCTGCAGACGAATGAGTAGGATGTCTGAGTTGAAAGAAACTGGGAAGATGAATTCTGGAGTCTGCACTAGCCTTTTCTTCTCGAGCAGCCTAACTGTGGTTGTTGCGCAGTGGGATCTTCGTAACAGTCACATAACATATGCGGAGGGATTAGGTTGCGGATTTGGCGGCGTCATCAGAATGCAACACAGATAAGAATAGCTTTGATGCTTGTTAGTATCCATTGGGAGTAAAGTGTTTCCATGATAGGTTTGTTTATGGCTGGCTTGTTTAAGTTCAACTTACACCGTGAAAATCCTACGGAAGTGGGCTGGTAACGTTTATTATTGTAGCAGCGAGCAGTGACAGATAGGTGTAACAGTCCAGAAACTAATTGTGGTCTACATCAAGCCAACTCCAGACGTCTGAAATAGGCACGATGGTTTCACTGTTGATCAACAAAGCAGCTCTTGGCTTCTTTTCTGTGTTTTGATGATTGAGATGAAGCTTTATTCCACAAAAAAAGAAAAAAACTCCAGAGTGATTCAATTACTTAACTATTTGTGAGGAATGTGGTAACACATTCCAAATAAATGGCATATATTTGAGATAGTTTTTCTGCTGGAAAAATCTATCATTTTTATTTACCTACGAGATATCAAGATTATTGATCAGCAAAACTGTACGGTATTCTTATTATAAGGAATACTGAAACAAAACAAAAACAATGCGTAAGGCAATTGCGACCAATCTTTGCGATTAGTGTTGTATAAGGTAGAGAAATCCAAGAAGAAATATGATTAATTGTACAATAGCGCTTGTTTCAACTGTATCGGATTAAAGAATGGATTCTTGAAGATCATGTTTTGGAGACCTGTGGCTGCGTGTTGTGTCTTGAAGATGAGAATCTTATCTGCTCCTGATGATTCATATGTGGCTTATACTTTTCACAGCAGTAGTATGTCATACAATTCGGAACAATGGTATGCCATGATTTTAAGAGATAACAACGACCTCATCAGCACCGATCGTCAAGCCAAAGTTGAATCTTTTGGCTTGTAAGTATTTGGTAGGTCTCTCTGAGCCTCATAGTTCTCTCTGAGCCTCAAACGTTACCAAAAATGATAAACTGCATTTTAAAAAGTACGAAAAAATAAAGACAACCAGACCAGTACTCCTGGTAATTATCCCGGACGATTTGGAAGATACAAGAGTCAAGTAGAGAAATTTGAGATTGCATAAGAGTAACCTAACTTATTACTTAAATTTGAAAAGGTGCTGACATATCGGTCAAGGTAATAACGCTTCTATCAATTGTATCGCGTTCCAAACTGGATTCTCTGACATGAGTCTGAACTGTTGTCGCACTCGCGCTGATTTTGCGTCTGTTCGAAGTGGATCCGCGTATAGTGTTCATGTCTCCTGTGGCGTACTTGTCGCAGCAATAGCATACCATACATTCTGGAGCAACGGAACGCCAAGCGTTTAGAAGAGGAAGACAGCGACGATATAGTAAGCGCACCACTTTCTGTTTGCAAACGAAGATAACAAAGATCAGCACAGCCTGCAAGATATTCAAGATGTCGATAGGCATCCAGTAATAGTTTTCGCCGCCAACTGCCCATGATATTACTTCCAAAACCCAGGTCACGCCCATCAAAACTGATAAACTTAGTACCACACGAAACCTAATAAATATAAAATATTATAATTATTATATTTATAATTATAAATATTATAATTATTCTTGAAAGTCTTTTTATATCGGGATATGACGTACTTTTGCTTTGCTCTACTATTTCTGGTAGCCATACTAGAATCTTTGTTAGCGTAATGTAAGCGAATCGCTGTTGATATGAAGAAGACCAAATTGCAGAATAATATTGCTGCAATTGGCCCGTAGAAGTAGCTCAGAATGGCCCCTTTTCCCGCTTTCTCTACATATAAATATCGCTTATTATAATCTATGCATTCGATGTTCAAGCTAATTCATACCAGCAAACCAACATTTTTCAATCCCAAAATCGGGGGTGATAACCCAAACTGGAAGATTCCTAATACGATCAAGGATCTGTCCGATTGCTACAATGATAAATGGCACACCCCACGCAAAGACCGAATATTTGATAAACCGTCGCATGTGACGCTCTTGCCCAGCTCGGCGAACTCGCATCCCACTGCAAAGTGCAATATTAAGTATACACCCATTTACGCTGACAGGAGTTAAGTTTAGGACTATAACAGCAATAACGAGACACCTTAGCGACTTGATCCAAGCTGAAGAGAACCAAGCGACCAACAACCAAGGCAACAGCTCCACCGTGTCAGTTACGTTAAAGGGAGTATGGGCGTCAGCATGCACTCACCCATTTTGCTTTGCATTGGGTTTGGAGTCGTGGTGGCAACAATAGTCTTGAGTTGAAGAAGAAGGGAGTGAAACGTCACAGGAATCGCTCCTGGGGGACTTCCGCAAAGTATGTTATTCCAGAAATGCTGATCTTCACCATCTGTATGTAGGGGCAGAGATAGAAAAAGATGGACTCCCGACTTCCATTTCTATTTTTTCATTTCCTTAGAAAATCCACGCATATTTCAGGGGGGAGGTAGTACTTCATTTGCAAACTGAAACTTAATGCTAATGGCAGTCTTGCTTATTTTCCCATATGCATGCTGGTTGATGCCCGCTTCGTTGTTCAGTTTAATACATTAAAGGAAAAGGTTAAGAAATTTTGTAATAGCTCAAATTACTCACTGCTGTGTACTGTACAGTACTCGTAATTAGTATCGTCATTAGGGACGAAAACTGGCCAATGGGTTCGCAAAGTTTGCTTGACGTCGAAAGCCCTTCACCGTTAAGCTTTGAAGCAGAACGATATTTTCAACCCCATTGGCTAGCCTTTCACTGCCATTGTGACGATACTACTTTCGAGTACTGTACTTTTAGGCAGAGCTGCTACGAGCGCGCTCGAAGATTCACGAGCGAAGAGCGCGTTTGCTCGTTTTCTATTTTTCGCGAGCGGATAGCAGTGAGCGCAGCGCTCGTTTACTGTAACGCCATCTACCGATTGAACTGCAGACTACATGTCCCGACGTCTTTTTAGAGAGAAGTCGGTAAGAAAGAGTCTTCTTACTGACTTATCTATTTGTTCATCCTCCGTGGTGGTTTTTATAACATACGTGTTACACAATGTGTTGGACAGACAACAAAATGAAGAAAAAGATTTTGTAGAAAGTTGCGTTTTATAATTGAAAGTCGTAGCTCTTTTTTCTATGTGCGTTTTAAAACGAGCGCGAGCGCGAGCCGCTCGCTTTTTAAATTACGAGCACAGAGGTAAACAGAGAGAAACTTGTCGCTTAAAGGAACGTGACCAAGAAAAGAATGGAAAAGGAGGGCAATTGTCGAGTGGGAAGTGGAACCGGTAGCTGTTTGGCTGTTGAGACCATGGTCAAAACCGGTTAAGACAGTGATCAGCACGGTGATCAGCATCGCTTTAAGTTTCCCGGTGCGAGAAAGGCGTTGGCCAAGCTCTCACAAAAGGTCCGTATCCGTAAGGAAGAGGCTCAATGTTCTCTCTGTCTACCTCTGTGATTACGAGCGATGAGCGGCCGCGCTCGTGAAAATATGCGACGCGCAATCTGCAGCTCTGCTTTTAGGGATACGTTTCGAGCGTTGCGTAAACCGTGCAGGAAATGATTAGTAAAACCGTAAGCATTGGTAAAGTTAATAAAAACTCAAGGAAAAAGAAAACCTGGACACACGCGGCAATAAGCTCAATTTAGTGCTTCCGCGGCGTACTTTACAAGACAACACAAGACGTGATTAGTAAAGAATGTAAGTTCTTTTTGTTAATGGTTTTAGTTATCACGGAATTGCATTTCTAATGGGTAAGGCCAGTAAGTCAAGTTATTGAATAGATTAGCAAAGAAGTTGGAAACACAAAAAAGATTTTGGTTCAGAACAAGTACTTACTTAAACGTCCAAAACAAGTCAAAACCCATAGTTCCCATCCAAGTAAACGCCGAGAGGAAGAAGAAGTGGATAATCGCCGCTATAAAAATAAAATAAAATATGACTGTAACTTAAATCTTAAATAAATATAAGAAGAGACTTTTAGTAAGGGTTCGCAAGTTACCGGTAGCCACGCAGCATGGCTTTGACTGCTTTCCTCCGGTCAGTTGCAGAATTCCCAAGCACAAATATGTTATAAGGAGACTGAACACGTGGCACATGACAGTCATGCCGTGTATATTTTGCAGTTCAGGTAAAATTGCGTAGACGAAAAATGTGGCGAATAAAAATACGGATGAGAAGAGCAAAAAATAGGGGTAGACAGCTATCGCCATCTTCACATCTTCCGTATCTTCCCTCACTAGTGGAAAGCAAATCAGGGCGTTTACCTATGTAAACATAAAATAATTCAATTGGTCGTCGAAACCACAAAAAAACATGCTTTTTGGCTGAGAAAATTCATGGGCTTACTTGTAAATGCGAGTTGTTTACAAAGTAATCTACACAATAGTCTTCAATTTCGGCATCCTTTTTCTTGTAATAGGGCACGTATATATTCCCAGACTGGGTAATGTAAAAGTCATTATCTTGCGTTTCTGAAGGATTAAGATAATTAATAGAATTCATACAGACAGGCTTATTGTTATGGATATAGTGCGTGATGGTGTTACTAGGCACTAGTGAGTTTCCATTTGAATCTTTAATTTCTAGTGGTCCGAGTGGGGCTGACATTGGGATATCACACGCGTAGGACGTTACGTTCATAACAAAACCTCCAGGGCAGCATCTGCGTATGCAGGTTTTGTTTATGCAAGGGTTTGTGTAGCATACTTGAACCACGGTATGCTTCACATTATCTAGGACGGTATCATCCATGCAAAATTTGCTTCGGTTGTGCAGCACGTTGAACTTTCTCACATACAATTGGCCGTCGTCGTACATGGTAATTCGGCTTCTTTGGTCAGTAACGTCTTCAACGAAATAGTGAAACAATTCTTCGTCGGCAGAACATTTTGGAAATTCGTAAGAAATCTGCCAGTCTTCTTCGAAAACCTGAAGTATTTCGCGCTTGCTGTTAACTACACCCGGTGGCGACCAAGCATTGGCCGCTGGTTCACATGAGGGATTTGTAGAATTTCCTGTTGGAGCAACGTAACTCAGACCCTGTTCACAGCATTTATTAACATGAATCTTGGGAAGTGAAGTGTGCGATTGCGTCCAACTCGGCTCCAGACAGGCCATCACAATTAGTTTATGTTGAGTGTCAACTCGATCCAGGCAGAAGTGGGTAGAGTCGAGTGGGTGCTTTTCCTCCGTCAGAAATATTCCATAACTTACTTCAGCATAATCCTGGAGCGGATCCCTGGGGTTCAGAAACTGTAATGAAGTCCCCTCTGGGCAAGAATTTCCCACAATCACTTTGTAACCTTCTTTGGTCGGAGACCATGGTATAAGTTCTTCCATGTTGCCGTTGAATTTTTCGCCGCATTTCACAGATTCACAACTATTGTTTCGTATGTCCCATACTTGGTTAATTGGACAACATTTTCGAATCTCTATTTTTTCGCCATAATCCTCTGTATCAGAGGAGTAAACTAAACCAAACTGCCATACGGTCAGCGTAATCGAGACTAATATTATCCACTCATTGGCCATGGTACCGGTAACGTACTGTTTAATCTAAACATAAAAAATGAGATAATTTGATGATTTTAGTGACAACTGTGGATGGCAACAAATGGAAAACGTTATAGTGACGGTGTGCGAGATTATTTTATCAAGTACTTATGGTTAAGTTAGAAAAGCGCTGCGTAAAACCGAGGGAAAGCCGATTCATTCTTTATGGTTCTATTTCCCGTTGAACAATTTTGCTACCGTAATGACGGTAGTAATTATACTACCGAAAGGAGTTTTGCACTGTCCATCCCATTATTTCTAGCTGTTGCTGGTCTAATAGAAAGTTTGTTTGTTTGTTTGTTTGTGTGTTTAAAGGCTAACGGTGTCGCTATTGCGGCACATTATCGCCTTCAGCTTTCCCTTGCTAATAGAAAGTTGATTTAGAAAATATTGAAGGTCGCAGGGCGCTGTGTAATCATATTAATTAAGAAAAAACAACCGGAAGCTTCCTAAATGCTATAACCTTAATGTTCCGTGCATGTTCGCATGACGAGTCGGGAATACCGTACCTGTAGGACGAAAAGTTCGGAAAACTGCAATGTTCAAAGTTTACAAAAGTGAAAGATGTGACGCCTTCAGAACCAGGCGAATAATCACAAGTACAAGTGGAAAAGAAGACTTTTTTTGAAAAAGCAGACGTTCCTCTTACAGGCTAATTCCGCTATAAAATCTGTAGTGCTTTAGGGACACTAAAGCGTATACGTATTCGTCCAACGATAAGGATAAACACTAACTGCACTAGTAATTCACCTAGCCCGTTCCAAGTGCCATGCATATTTATACACCATCTGAAATATAATTCCCAAACTCCTCGATGGAGGAAGAAACGAGAATGACCAACGCGCAAGGCACTTGCTGAATCCGTGGAATAAAACTTGATTGCACTGTGCGCGAGGCTGAGAGAATGAAAACTGCTACGCGTCAAGAAGGAACGCCAACTTGTTTTGCCATAGGGGGCGAGTTCTTTTATTCTGACAAGACCGATTGTAAGTGGAAACTCCCGCCACTTTTATGAATCCTTTTAGGACTTTCTGTTATCGCTCCATTCTCCTTTTCCGTTGGTAGAAGGAGGAATACTACCTTTATCTGCTTCAATTAAACCGAGACTTACGAGTCGTTCCCTCGAAAGTTATTGGAACTCTAATTGTCCTAAAAACACAAAATATGTCGAAGATAATTCAAAAACTTCTAACTTAAGGCTCCCGTATACCTTAGCTTATTGATACTAAACTCTCCCTTGATGGCGTTGGCGTCTGATGTTTTTTTTTAAAGCCTTGCATAAGACAGTGAAAACAGGGTCGCATAGCACAACGGCGCAACTTTTGAACAACCTGTGAACGCTGCTTTTGCCTACGGGCTGTGTAACACAATGAGACAGACCAAATAAAACTTACACTACCTTATTATTTCAATTGCCACGTTTCAGCTTACTAAATAAATAAAGCTATA
>JAGJRO010000683.1:0-17106 GCA_022832285.1 Lepidurus apus apus | reverse complement strand
TTCAAAAACTTCTAACTTAAGTAAAACATTTACCATCAGTGTGAACGGTGCATAAAAATAATCCGTCGCTCATGGCAATTTGCCCGTTTTCCATTCTAACGAAATCCTGTAAAAAAAACATTGGACGCAATGCTTGCGAGACGGTATAAATAACAGTTGCCCTGAGTTCTCCATGTGCGTTCCACTTAAAACGCACTAAGGTAGACTCGTGACATCAGTCCAGTTTCCCGGGCAGAAACTCAGGTTGCTCTAACCAAAACTCAGTGCAGCAAGTGGAACGCACTATTAGCGTGAACAGCTCAACGGGATGGCTTGGCGCGCAGTTCAAAAACCGCCTTCCGTTCAACTGCGTTCCTGGTGCATAGTAGAACTCGGGGCGATACCTAAGCACGCCCGAAGCTGGACGGGCGTTTTATTGTCAATGCTCGTTCAACTCAGCCAGTTGAACGGCGACCTGCAGAACGTCCGTTTTATTGTCAACGAGAGCAGTTCAACCGAAGAACTGGTGAACGGATCAGTTCACAATAAAACGCACCCCAAAAGGGATCCTTTTCGCTTGTCTTTTCGGCCAACAATGAAAGTCAAGTAAATTTTTCTGAGCTGAGCCAAAAAAGATTTAATTGTTGAGCAGAAAAAATGGATTTTAGGACTAAAAATTAACTCGAGTTGAGTCAACAATGAAATTGAAGTGGTTCCATCTCATTGTCGAGCCATAGAAAACGGGAATCGAAGCCTAAAGCGGATCCTATAGTCGGTGCTCGGTGCTCGGTGTCAACAATCAAGTTAAAACAGTTCTTCAAGCCCGGGGTTTCCAAAGGTTTCATTGTTGAGCCGAACTATTGAACTCGTGTACTCCGAAAAGGACTCAGTTTGAGTCAATAGTAGAAATGGGATGGAGTTTCTGCTTCGGAAAAAAGTTCCATTGTTGATCCAACCGAGACTTGAAAGGGACTCCCTTCCCGCCAGAAATGAATCGATGCTGCCCTGTTGGGGTTACTGCAATGCTTAGTGCGAATTGTTAGTTTTAGAGTAGTAGGTTTAAAGAGTAAAGGTTGGCCATTATTAGGCAGGGTCGGACCGAGGACCGTTGGGTCAAGACAAATGGCATTAGTGTAAACACCTAGACAAGGTATTAAGTTGAATTCTCATTTTTCTCTTAGATTGCGGAGATTACGAAGTGGTGAAGAGCTCGGACTCGATGTCTGATAGTCACTGCACCACGAGTTACCACCTAGCTCACCATCGAGGCTCCTCCTCGAGTCCTTCTCGTCAATTAGCCGAGTTCCCCAACGCGATAGCCCTCCGCTACAACACCACCGCCACCACCAACAACAACAGCAACATCCATTTACACCACCATCAGCACCAACAACACAGCACCAGTCCCGAGCTGCCCCCCTCCAGCGAAGAATCCCTCGCGGGGGTGAACCACCACCCCAACCCCAATCAGCAGCACCAGCAGCAACAGAATCTCTACAACACCACTTTGTACCACACCAACAACCACCAAACCGTCTCTTATCTCGCATCCGGCGCCTCTACTTACACCGTCCTCAACCCCAACCCTTCTTACTACTCCGGAACCAATCACCATCACAGTCACCACCATCACCCCATGACGGCCGCCCCAACCACCGCCACCGCTTACCTAGGCCTCCAACCTTCGCTTTTGTACCCGAATGCGAACATCGCCAACTCCCAGTACGCGCTACACATGTCGGGCGGCATGGCGGCCAGTACCGACCTCAGGGGCAGCGGAGGGAGTGGCCACCACGAGTATAACAATCACCATCGCACGGGCGTGTCCTCTTCTTCGCCGTCGGCGTCCATCACCTCCACCGAACTGCATTTACCGTTGGAAGAAACGCATTCGGCCGGGACTCAAGCCCATTCGCCCAACAGTCAAGATCCCAGTCAGCGACCGGGCGTTTTAGTGAACGTCAACCACGTGGAAGCGCCTGTTTGGCGGCCTTATTAGGAAACATGTCTTGAAACTTCTAAAAAAAAGTTGCAAAATTCTAGGATATCACTTAGAAGATGGGTAGGAAACAGCGTTAGCACATTTCGAGAAATTTGTAGCCAGAAAGATTTCCCAGCATTCCAAAAAATCAAAATGTTTTGAGCTCGTGTCTTGTGAGGGGGAGGAGCTTAAGTTCACCAATTTCCAGTATTTACCACCTTGAACCGTTAAGTAAGACAGAGGCCACGCCCTTTTGTTCTTCTTTTCCGGTTCGAGGGGAGTTTCGTTTTCATATTAGTTTAGAAGGTTAAGTCTCTTTGAGGGTTGGAAATTTCCATTTCCAAATTTTCCTACGCAAAACGGCTCAATGTAATATTCACCAGGTCAGTTTTTACACCCTTTTTTGTTGTTGTAAAGGATGCAACGATGTTGTCACGATAGCTCACGAAGTATTGCCTTGAAACGTATTATGGGACCAAAGTACTTACGATAATTGAATTGAAGTCGTTAAACCACGTGTTTCTTGAAGCTTTCATTCCTCTTCTTCCTGGGCGAAGAAAAGAGGCCATTTTGTGTGTATTTGATGGATATTTTGTGTTTCACTTAGTCGCAATTTTCTGTTGATTTTTTGGGCTCATCCAGAGGCCAGTTTTTGAGTTAACTTTGGGGGCATTAGCCAACGCAAACTTCAGTATACTGTTTTGCGACGAGGCCGATCAAATAATGTTTCGCATTGAGTTGATAATAGGATTTACCAAAACTTTTTAAAAAGTGAGAGGCAAAAATACGATTAAAAAATCCTTCACTGTTCGTAAGAAAGGAAAGAGCATTCCAGTTATAAATACCAAAGTGATGTGAACATGGCTTTAATAAGAGGAAAAAAAGACAGTTGAAGAAGAACCCGGTGATCTCTTCTTGGAATCGTAGAAAGTTTAGAAAACGCTAAAAAAAAAGCAACAATCATTGTCATTCGCGTTATTTCGAGCGTTTGGAATCTTTTACTTCGAGACTCGTTAACTAATTCAAATTAGTAAAAAAAATAACAGTGCATTTTCCGCAGTTGCAATGATCCATTTATCTTTTGTATTCGCGAATAAATTGTCGGTTTAAAACTGTTTTTCTTTCTTTTATACACAAGCTTCATAAATAATCCATAAAAATTTTACTTTACAATTGTACAACCTTTACAATTCTACTTAACTCCGCCCGCCCAAATGAAAAAATGGTGGGCAGAGCCAAGTAAAGCATTTATGCTCGTTACGCGCCTGATGCCGGATAGCAATTCGTTTTCTCCTGCGACGTTCGCACCAGAATGGTTTTCCCGTCGTCTTCTTTGGCCAAGGCTGGTACCGGCAATCCATGATCCGAAGTGGCCCACAAGTACACGTCGACCGTTTGTTCGGCGCAGCGAGCGATGAACCGAATAAAGGGTCTGACGTCCCCTTGATTCGCGAGCTGGAGCGATTCGTAGTACTCTTGCCGGTCCTGTTTGCGGATAATGACCGGCGGGTACCCGGCTTGCATCAGGATCAAGTTCATGAGGAGCCGTGAGGTACGTCCGTTGCCGTCGCTGAAGGGATGAATGTACACGAGCTTATAGTGCGCTAACGCCGCGTAGCGGATCGGATGGAGTTCCAAACTTTCCGCCGAATTGAGCCACGTGATGAACTCGGATACCAGCAGTTGTAGCTGTGAGGGGCCGGGCGGGATATGACTGCCCACGTAGACTTGGGTGGACCTCAATTGGCCGCTTTCGAAGGGATTGACGAAGCCCAGGACGCGGCGATGGATTTCCAGGATGTCGGCGAAGGTTATGGCGCCGATGCGGGAGACTAGCGTACTATTAATGTACTTTAACGCCGCATCCAAGCCGAGGATCTCGTTGTGTTCGACTAAGCTCTTCCCGCCCACGGCCATGCGCGTTTCGACGACCAAGCGCGTTTGGGCCAAGGACATGGTATTGCCTTCGATGCCCAACGTGTGGTAAATGTGCTGGAAATAGGCTTCTTTCTTGATGCGACGGAAGGCCGAGCTGGAGTCGGGCACTTTGAGCAGTTCGTCGCGTTTCACGTCGATGCGATCCAGTAAGGCTTCATCCAATTCTTCGACTAAAGGCGTCGTTCGCTGGCGGTTGAGCAACGCTCGGTAATGGTTCGGAGAGAAGATGAGCGCTTTGGTATAGAGATGATCGGCCTCCAACAGATCTTTCTCCGTGGCTTCCAGGAACTCCCCATAAGGAATGAGCACGTCCGGGTGGGAGGGGCATAGGGCTAGGGCGTGGCGAAACAGCTTGATCGCTTTCTCGGTTTTGCCCAAGCGATTCATCTCCACGGCAGCGTGGACGTTGGCCAAGGCTTCCACAGACTCTCCTAATGAAAGAAAACAACCATGAAATGTTTATAACTGACGTCAACAACGAAATGGAACTAAGACCGTGACGTCAAAAGGGACTTTTTGTGGCAGCGAATGTTATCAACAATTAATTAATGCACAGTAATTCCCATAAAATGACATCAACCATAAAATAATCATACGAAAGCCAGAGAAAATCAAAGTTATCAATGAATCATGAAAGAGTGTTTTAATGAGTAAGGAAAAGAGTGTAATTTTAATACATTACCACTAGATGAGCAAGAAGAACCTGCTTTGCTCTTTTCTTGGGCAAAGCTCAGCTTCAAAGTGTTGATAAAAACCAAGTCTTCGTCCACAACTGAGAGAGAAGCAGAGTCTGGAATATGACTTAGTGCGTTGGGACGAGGAATCCGTGGTTCGGTGGAATTGGTATTGTTCTGGAGCTGTTTACTATAGGGAAAGGTTCCTAGTAATGGTATTAAGATGGCTAAGGAGGCTCCTAGTAAAATCAGGGCGGTGAATTTTAGGTAATTCATGACGGTTGGTGAAAGGAAGTTGATGACGCAACTTTTTAAAACCATCGGGTAGGACACACAACAGGAACAGCGGGATAGCCGACGGACGTCACAAGGTCTACTATTACTCATTGCTAAAACACACACAATTCTCAAGTTTGCGTCCAAAAATGGAGAAAATTGAGCGAAAACTACTTAGAAAGGAAATATCCACCGTTTCTTATTTATATTTAACGTCATCGTTGCCACGGAAACCTTGGAAAGCTTCATCTCCCAATTCTTTATTCGGCGTTTAACTTCCGATCATCATTCGCTGTCCGTAGTTAGTTCGCAGTTTGCTGTTATATGGTATCCAGGCGCCTTGTTGGGCGCGCAAGGCGGAAAGCCCGTTTATATGATTCACAAATTTAATTTATAAATGTATAAACGATAATTTGCTACATTGGTATGCAGCTTAAGTTTAACACAGTGATGTCGCCTATGGGTACCAACCAACAAGCTTCAAGCTCGAACCAGTTCCTTAGCAGCCCAGGATTCTCGAAAGAGAACGTTCGCAAACAACAAGAAGGGTTGCCCATTTTCCCCGTCAAGAAGCAAATCATAGAACACATTCGGAAACATGCCTGTATTATTCTTATGGGCGAAACCGGCAGTGGCAAGACCACCCAACTCCCCCAGTTCATCTTAGAAAGCGGAATTGCTCGCGAGAAAACAATCGCCGTCACCCAAGTAATTCTAATTCTTCCAAAATCTTGTCCTAAAACCTTAATCAATTCTTATATTTTCTTTAAATAGCCTAGAAGAGTGGCGGCAATGACAGTTGCCAGCAGAGTTGCGCAAGAAATGGGCGCGGAGGTGGGGCAAAAGGTGGGCTATACTGTCCGGTTTGAAGACGTCACCAGTCCTTCCACCAGAATCAAATTTCTAACCGATGGCATGCTGCTCCGCGAAGCTATGCTAGGTAAAATCATCCTACTGTCCATGTAAATAAACTTGGTCAGTCTTTAACTCCCTTTCCAGATCCTAAACTGATGAAATACAGCGTTGTAATCTTGGATGAAGCTCACGAACGCACAGTTCACACCGATGTGCTCTTTGGCGTCGTGAAAAGCTGCCAAAAGCAACGCAAAGAACAGTACTTACCTCATCTGAAAGTATCCTACTCTTATTACACGTCTTTGTGAATTTTTTAACTAGTTTGGGAATCATTTAAGGTCATTGTAATGTCCGCCACGATGGATGTCGATCATTTCAGCAGCTATTTCAATCGTGCTCCTGTACTTTACTTGGAAGGAAGACAGTTTCCCATTGACGTGTTCCATGCCGAGCAAACCCAAGAAGATTACTTGTTTGCCAGTATGGTCACCCTCTTCCAGATCCATCGAGAAGCTCCAGCAGAGTAATAAATCAGATAAAACCCTCTACTACTTATATTGAACCCAAAAAAATAACAGCTTTGGTTTAGGCAGCATATTTTGGTGTTTTTGACCGGCCAAGAAGAAATCGAATCGTTCGTAAAGCACACGAGGAAGCTTGCGAAAGTAATTTTTTTTTAAAAGTCCTTTTATGAGTTTTTACAGTGGATTGAAGATATGATTTGGTTAGGAACTGGATAGCAAATTTCCGCCAATGAAAGTCTGCCCACTTTTCGCGTCTTTGCCCCCACATCAACAGATGGAAGCGTTCAAATCGCCCATGATTGGAACCAGAAAAGTGGTGGTTAGTACCAACATCGCAGAAACGTCAGTTACCATTGATGGAATCCACTTTGTCATCGATTCGGGTCGTGTTAAAGCCAGGTAACACCACATCTATCCATACATCCATTGATTATTATGTGAAAATGTGTTATTTTCTAACAGAAACCACGTTCCCGCCACTGGTTTGGACCTTCTAAGCGTCCAGAGCATCTCCCAAGCTCAAGCCTGGCAACGCGCAGGTCGAGCTGGTCGTCAGGCTGCTGGTACTTGCTACAGATGTCTAACCAAGCAAGTATTTAACATACTATATTGACAATTATTAAGTCGTTTAAGACTTGTTCTGCTTAGGAATTTGATTCTTTGGCGGCAAATAGCGTTCCAGAGATCCAAAGATGCAGTTTGACCACTGTAGTGCTCCAGTTACTAGCACTGGGTATCAAAGAACCTGCCAGTTTTGATTTTATGGACAAACCAGACTCGAGAGTAAAGCTTCAAACTATTTCTAGGGTTTTTGGTTAATCTTGTTTTGTGTTTGTAGTTGATCGAAGGGGCTATGGTGGAACTATACCTATTGGGAGCGTTGAAATCGATGGAAGAAAGGCTGTTGAACCAGATTGGTGAACACATGGCTGCTTTTCCCCTTGATCCCCGTTTCACGAAGATTATCTTAGCTGCCAAAGACCTTCACTGCATGTAAACTAGTATTTAGTTCAAATTAAGAAGCTTAAAAAGACGATTTATTCGTTTTATGGGTTTGGATCATGCAGGGAGGAAGTTTTAAGCATAGTGGCGCTATTATCTTCAGATGCCATCTTTGTAAATGCCATGAATGAACGCGAAAGTGCAATGTCAGCTCGACATAAGTTCCTTTCTTCCGAAGGCGACCATATTACGATGTTAAACGTACTCCGAGCCTTCAATACCGCCAAGCAGAACAAGGTAAATTAACTTTTGAACTTTGCTTAACAGACTAAAAGCTTTTTGTATTTTTTTAACGGTTTTTAGGCTTGGTGTAGAGAGAATTTCGTCAATTACCGCAGCTTAATGTACGCTGTAGAGGTGAAAAAACAACTTAAAGAAATCTGCCAGCGAATCCAACTTCCCATTCAGTCATGCCTTCCAGCTACAGAACCAATCCGACGTTGTCTTTTAGAGGGATTGTTCTTGTCAGTAGCGGAATTGCAAAGAGAAGGGGGCTACGTGACGGTAATTAATTTGTGGTTAATTTCGCTCTTAAATTCCTGTCATTTTTCATTGATTTTTATAGCTGGGATCCAAGCAGAAAGTCATGATTCATCCCTCGTCTGTGCTCTTTGGGTGCAAACCAGAATGCATAGTTTTCACAGAACTGGTCCAGACTGGTAATCGTTATGTGAAGAATATGTCGACGGTTAAACCCGAATGGGTTCAGGAAGTGGTTTCGCCAGAAATGATGCATTTGATTAAACGGGTGAGGAGGCCTGAGCAACAATAGATACCTAAAGGCATGGTTTGAAAGCTGTATTTTGGCAATATTGAAATTACTCTATTGTACTTCCTATTAATCGTGTATGTTAAAATAAACGATTTTCTACGGGAGCAGTTCATTGCCTGACGACAGCCTTCTTAAGTACCCTTTTTTTAGCTTATAGGCATATACCGAGTAAGCCTAGTGTTCTAATAACGTTATAATAACTAGCGTTTTAATAACGTCCATTACCTGTCGAAATTTGTATATCTTTTTATGCCTTTGTTAGCTCAATTTAGCTTCATTGATAATTTTGGGTAAAATTCGTTCGCTGCGGGGCAATAGTGGCGTCTCCTCAGCATTGCGCCCTAGCGGTAAGCTTTCCAGAGCTGAAGGCGCGGCTAACAGTGGGATTTTCGGAAGGCGTTGCTTTATGGTGTGGCGCCCTGGCGTGAGCAGACGGAGTAGCAAAACACGTTCTTCTCTGAAAAATCGTTTTCTGGACATTTGTGGACAAAACCTCGTTCATTGTGTGTGCGAAGAAAAGCCGTGAAAAAGTATCCGTTTCTTCACATCTTGAGTGAGCATGGATAGAGGTAAAACCTTTCTTTCCACTGTTTTATCCCCTTTAAATTCATCGTTATCCACCACAAATTTGCAAGTTTCCTTTAGTTTTATTTTAGTGTCACATTCCATTTAGAACAGCTGCAGATCCAAAAAATCTCTTCAACTCTTCTATTAATTTGTGTCGACCGGGTCGGACATCTTTTCCTTTCGTTTCATAATCGGCAGGACCAGTGACAGGCATTTATAATATTAAAAAAAGAGGAGCGAAAGAATGCGCTTACGTTGTAGGGAAAACGGACGTGTACACTCGTGTGCTTTTTACTGCAACCTCCCAAAATAACTTTCAGTTATTTCCAGCACCTACCGCGTGTGCTACATGTTTCACATGCCGTCTTGGCCTCAATTTGTGCCTTTTCAGGCCGCTTTTCGATCCCCCATCTTCACAACTTGACCCATAACCCCATATTTTACCGTTCTTATTTATAGAGCAATAAAAATAAAAAAATTCTTGTATCGCTTTACTATAGTAACCAATGAAGCATGGGTTACTCTCTGCACCAACGATGTCTACGCGGTGGGAGCTTTGGTGTTGGCCTCTTCGCTGCAAAGGGTGGGCTCCACTCGACAAAAAGCTGTTTTAGTTGGCCCGAACTTGTCTCTGTCCATGAGGTACATAATACTGTACCACCTAATGATACTTAAACTGTTCATCTTCAGCTTAATTTTTTTTTGTAAATGTTTTTTTAACCTTTCGTTTTCTTTTATCCGTTTAGGGAGCGACTTTCAGAAGTCTTTGATTGGGTGGAAGATGTTGACGTTTTGGACTCGCATGATTCAGCTCATTTGGCTCTTATGGCCCGCCCCGAATTGGGCGTCACTTTCACTAAGATGCATTGCTGGAAGTTAATTCAGTACGAGAAAGCTGTCTTTCTCGACGCAGATACTTTGGTAGGATGATTTTTTTCATTAATTTTACATATTTTTTTTAGATTTTTGCATTCATTTTTCTTTCTGTTATTTAGGTTCTTCGGAACTGCGATGAATTGTTCGATCGCGAGGAATTCTCAGCTGCGCCAGATGCTGGCTGGCCTGATTGCTTCAATACAGGCGTTTTCGTGTACACACCGTCCTTAGAAACGTATCACAATCTCTTGCAATTTGCTGTCGACCATGGCAGCTTTGACGGTACTTCGTTTTTAAGTTTTCTTTTTTAATTTTTTTTTTTAATTTCCCACTAAATTATGAAGTCATTTGATCTCTGGGAATCTTATATACATGCTTGGCTCATGTTTTGCGCTGGGAACTAAGAAGGTGAGACGTTCAAGTCTAGCCTTGTTCTTTTTTTTTTTAATTTCGGAGCCTGAGTCTTGTCACATGCTTCTTTAGCCTTGCCAGGAAGTAATTCAAACCTTGTCAGCGAACTTTGCGCGAGGTTTTTGGCAAGGAGAAGAAGGAAAGCTTCTTTTGTACTTCTTTTTTTTTAATTTTTGCTTATTATTAAGGTATCCATGTATTGTTAGATCACTAATAATCGTTTCGGATTTCTTGTTTCAGGTGGTGACCAGGGTCTTTTGAACCTGTATTTCTCGGAATGGGCTACTGGAGACATTATGAAGCGTTTGCCCTTTGTGTATAATATGTCTGCCACATCCGTCTACACTTACCTGCCCGCTTACCGACAGTAATTAAGCATTGCTTTTTTACCATGTTCTCGCTAGTTTTCCAAACTGAACTTAAACTTTGCACTTAAACTATTCGATTTTTTTCGATTATTGGATTCTTCAGTTGAATCAAATTCCAGCTGGAAATAACGAATAATGCTACTAGTAATCACCCTAGCGCGTTTTAAAAGAGTAATAAGTGCTCTAAGAGTGTTAACTGATAGCGTATCTCTGATATGTGATAATTAATTGAATTAATAATGGATTTCTTCTTTCTATTCCAACTCTAAGGTTTGGTCGGGACGTTCGCATTGTTCACTTTTTGGGCACCAAGAAGCCATGGCAGTGCACTGATGCAGCTTCTTCTCAAGCAGTTCCCTACAGCCAAGATCATTTGAACTCTTGGTGGCACATTTTTCGTGAAGACGTGCAACGTTTGCTCTCTTTGGATATGGTACGTTTTATCTTCTTTATCCCCTTTTCTATAAAAAAAATAAATAAAATAAAAAAAACGGCATGGTTTAAAACAAGTTAGCTTTGGCATGTTTTTTGAATTTTTTTATTATTACTATTTTTCGTTAACTGATTTATTTGTTGGCGATTTATTTCTTCTTCGGTTTTTCTGTCCCCCGTTTTTTTCCATTTTCGTGGGGTTTTTTGTCACCAATTTGGAAAATGTGTTTCCCCTACCCTCAAAACTACGACATTTGCACCCAAAAAACAAAAAACAAGTCGCGAGACGCTCAAATTCCATTGCTCCTAACGTCTGCGTTTGCGCAGTACGTTGAGGACAAGCACGTGGTCGCTCAGGCCAGGGAAAGGGAAGCTCCTCCCACTCTTGTGACGACTTACAATACGTACCAGTACTACCACCACCAGACCCCTTCCACCTCCCTTCCTCCTCCTGCTCAAATCGAAACTCCGCCCACTCGCCGCGAATGGGAAGAGTCGAGCCCAAGCCCCGCCCCTTTAGCTTCTTCTTCTGCTTCTTCACCCGTGGAAGTCGGAATGCATGCCCAAGAGGTGGTCGAGACTTGTTCTGGTTACGACTGGTTCACACCTGAACTTGAAACTGAGTCGGGCAATGTCCCAGAAGTAGAGCGAGACCAACAACGACAACCACTACTACTACTACTACCACAGCCACGACAAGAGCAGGTGGCCCATGAACCCGAAACGGTGGAATCGGCAACCGAAGCTCCTTCTGTAAGTTTTTTTGTTTCGATAGGTCTTTTTGATTTGGCGCCACATGGAAAGAGCAGGGAACGCAGTCGGCATTGGAGCAACAGTTTTTTCGCTAGGGAAAAAGGAATTTTTATTTATTGTTTATTTCATTTTTGGGGGTTATTATTTTTGGGGTCGTGTGCTTGCTATTTGTTGTTTTTTTTGTTTTTGTTTTGTTCTTGCCTTGGAATCTCTAGAGAAGAAATGGGGTACAAACAAGTATTGTTTAGAATTGTTTATGGGAAGTAGCTTCTATTGCACGAGATGGGGTGTGACACGGGGCGGGGCATAGGCTAGAGCTTTAGATGGAAAGCTATTTACCTCTCCCTTACTTATGTGGAATCTTTATTGGCATTGGATGGGAAAATTAACAAACCAAAAGGATATTTATACAGGGCGCTGGATGGAGCTAATTAGCGAATTAATTCGTTAGTAAATTAACTGAGTTGGGTCAAATAAGGCTCGAAAGCATTCGTGAAGTTTAATGTTCATACGGAAAGAATATTTTTCGGAATGACATTCTCTGTTGTGGCGTTTTTAAGGGCAACTTGGGGGTTTACATTCATTGTTGCTATGGGTGATAACGGGACCGTAGTGTAGGAAGTATACGGAGGGTCATGGCGGCGGTAATGCGTAATTCAAACGTTTTGTGATTTATCGATTTTAAGAACAGTCATCCTCGGGTAAAACCTTTGTACAATCATAGAATTAGCATACATTTATGGATTAATGCTTAAGTAGGTCTTTCGGGACGTTTTATTTGTGTAAAATCTCACGTTTTCGAGTGGAGGTTAAACTTCGAACTTTTTGAGCGTAGGACTTGTTTACCGGCCTCGGAAAGGCTCTTCAACGGCCTTAAGGCTATGTCCTCATATTCAGGTTATAAATTTCTTTGTGCATTAGTGAAACATTAAGCTCCAATTGAGCTTCCATCCAGCGCTGAATTGGTCCCGAGGGTGCACATAATTACATATTTCTTCCTTCCTACATGTGTATTATGTTCTATCCTCCCATCACTTGACGTTTCGCCGTATAAACCCCAAACAAACATTACTAATCGGGAACAAAACCCTATTTTAACCCATTGCATGAGCTCCTTTAACTTTTAGACTTATTTTGTCTTGGAAATGTGCGTATGTGTAACTAACCTTCCACTTTTTACTCACATAGCCAGCTTCGATGCCTAAAAACCCTAACCCGTCTTCAGCGCACATGTCGGAAGCACATGTAAGTCTCCTGGAGGGCCAATTGGGGTCACTTAGGACACGTTTTCCGCACGGCAGCTTATTTTTATTTTTTGCTCTTACGCCACCCGTTAACCCACAAAAACCATCCATTTTGCTTCGCTGAAAACCATTATTCACCATTCACAAATTGTCTAAAACTTGATTATTCTGTTTCTCTTCCCATTTGCGGGGAAAATGGAACAAAAACACCAAACAGGACGGAGTGGTAGCCACCATGAGTGCCCTTTCTGTCGGCGAAGCTGCAACTGTATCATCCAATCTTGTCAACAATGAAGAAAGGAGTCTGCTCCAAAATCGCGGTCATCGTGAAGCCTGGGAACGTGGAGAAATTGACTACCGGGGCCGAGATTCCTTTGACAGTATCATGGCTAAAATTAATGAGACGCTCCGTCGTTCAGCTTCCAAAGAATCCGTGCCTATTCTCGCCGAATGAGATTCTTTTCTAGAGCTCCGATCGAAAAAGAACTTAAACTAAATAATACTTCAATGAAACTCGAGAGAATTACTAGAACAAGCAGATGCATATATTTCTGTTATTTTTTTTCTTTTTGGGGAAGTAGTAGAAGAACGCGAGCGTATCAAGTGGTACAAAGGTTGTTTCCATATGCCCTTTTTTGTTTTCTTATATTTTCCATGGACGTGAAGGTGATTTGTTTCTGGCTTGCGTGGGTAAAAAGATACCCATTATTATAACTCATTTCTATTTACACAGCGCTAGTCCTAACTATTACTCCTTAATTTAGTCCGTTTGTTATTCTCCACAGCACAAGCCGAAAAAGAAAGTTGTGAGCTGGCGTTGAAGAAAGTGTTGGCAAGAATCGTGTGCCATATATTGCTGAATGTTTTATTCGTTGGGGTTTTTCCTTTCTGGTTGTTTAAAAAATGCCAATATTTTTTTTCATTGGCAGTTATATTAGGTCGAAACTGAAAACGAATGCAAAGGATCTGAGAGAAAGAAAATAAAGAACACATACGCGCTTGGTTGAAACAAACGTAATCTATTTTCTTGTCGCTTTTGGTCCCATAAAGTTGGTTAGTTTCATTGATTGTGATTTGGAGTGATTGGATTCAATTTACAAAATACTTTTTTGTTCTTCACTGTTCTTTTTTTTTAAGTGGCGTAAAACATACATGGGTAATAATCTGATACTCTTTTTCTCTTTAATAATAGAAGGACGGCGTCATTGCGTGTTTTTCTTTTGGGGAAGGAAGTAAACATATTTTGTTGTTATTGTATACAGAGCCACGCCCCCTTTTCCCTACAAGTTAAGCGTAAACTCTTCGCAGTATTGCGTCGCAGCACTACTAGCACTCGTCATTCGTTGAGGGTCCCGAGCACAAGGGGGCGTGGCTAACTCGGACCCGAAATTGGAGCCCAGTTCTTTATCTTCTGAGTATCCACTTTCGTCACTAATGTTGTCCTGATCCTCTTGATCCTGGATCCGTTTCGGCCGATTGGAGCGCAAGAAGGCAGGGCTATGACCCGCGGAAGAGGGCGGGGAATCGCTGAGCGAATCAGGTTCTTCTTCGGGATCCAGGTCCAGGACCGAGTCGATCCGAAACCGGTGCATGTCTTCTTCCAATGTGTCAATGAGTCCACCCGGCGTGGTCAAGCCACGCCCATTTAGTCTGGCAGCGGCGCTATTTCTGCGCTTGCGCGGGTAAGGCACGGGCTCCGCCCACATATTCGTTATGGGTTGACTAGCCCGCCGTAAGATGGGGCGAGTAGGGGCCGGTACTTCCCACGCAGCCACTTTATCATTAATGTCTGGAAGTTCTTCGAGTCCGCGCCTGCGCCAAGAAGAAAGAGGAGTCGCTGGCCGTTTCACCCCTTCCGCCCATTGGCCTGTCGGGGTTAATGTCACTATTGCTACTGGGGGTTCCGTTTCGGTGCTGGGAGCACTAAAACTGGGTTGTTTTGCGCAGAACTCGGGTTCTGCGTCCGAAATCGTGCGCACGGCGTCTTCCGGGATGGTTTGCAAGGGAAAGGACCTCGTACGCGGGACACAACCACTGCCCTTGCCAATGGCTCCGACATTACTGCGCAGATGGTAGGAAGTGAGGAGGAAACTAGGCTTGTGCGCAGACGCAGACCCCGATGTGGCGAGTTCCTCCAACTGCTCTTCGTCGGGCGATTCTTCGATGGCGCCGAGCCGGGGCGCGGATTTGCACCGTTCTAGAGGCGGCCGGTAGTTATTGGAAGCGGCGAGGAGGATGCGCCTGCGTGGAATGGCCGTCTGGGGATCGTCGTAGTCGCAGTTGACTAAACTGAGCCGCGCTGCTTGCCGGTACAGCTTTTCGCGCCGGAAATCAAACAACGCTTCTTTGAGCCGTTCGGCCAGGCGACTGGCCAACTGGCGCGCTTGCCGGCTGCTGGTACACAGGACGGCGTGGCAACGGAGTTCTTGCTTGAGACGCCGGCCTTCGTGCCGGTACACCCAGGCGAACAGACGAGGATACGCTTGAGGGGCTGAGCACCACGTGATCCGATGTGCCCAATACTCGGTGAGGCCGTGTTCTTCCGTCGTGGCTTTCAAGCCTGAGGCGCACACGGTCACGCGCATGTGCACATCCGTGCGATTGCTGCTGCAGTAATTCCGCCATAATGTCGACAAAGGCTTTTCCAAACAGCCGTCCCCTTTTCATGAGAAAATAAAAAGTTTGACAATTAATTCACCTTTTTCGAGTTTTCTTCACTACTGATTTAATTAATACAATTGCTTAATAATGACACTTTTGGAAACTTTACAGAATTTCTGATTGTAATAAAATTTATTAAATGGAATCACAGAATTTATACAGTTTCATTATTTTCTTATTAATTGTATTCTTATTATTTTCTTTGCTATTGATTTAATTAATAAAATTACTTGTTAACGATACTTTATGGAAATTTTTTATAATTTCTGATTATAATATAACTTATTAAATGAAATCTTGAATGGTTGAGTTTAGATATTTTGGGGTGCGTTTTATTGTGAACTGATCCGTTCACCAGTTCTTCCGTTGAACTGCTCTCGTTGACAATAAAATGGACGTTCTGCAGGTCGCCGTTCAACTGGCTGAGTTGAACGAGCGTTGACAATAAAACGCCCGTCAAGCTTAGGGCGGCGTGCTTAGGGATCGTCCCGAGTTCTACTATGCACCAGGAACGTAGTTGAACAGAAGGCGGTTTTTGAACTGCGCGCCAAGCCATCCCGTTGAGCTGTTCACGCTAAGGGTGCGTTTTATTGTGAACGGAACTGACTAACTGCGTTCACCAGTCAGCTGGACGGGCGTTTTAGCGTGAACAGCTCAACAGGATGGCTTGGCGCGTAATTCGAAAACCGCCTTCCGTTCAACTGCGTTCCTGGTGCATAGTTGAACTCGGGACGATCCCTAAGCACGCCCGAAGCTGGACGGGCGTTTTATTGACAACGCTCGTTCAACTCAGCCAGTTGAACGGCGACCTGCAGAACGTCCGTTTTATTGTCAACGAGAGCAGTTCAACTGANATCCCTAAGCACGCCCGAAGCTGGACGGGCGTTTTATTGACAACGCTCGTTCAACTCAGCCAGTTGAACGGCGACCTGCAGAACGTCCGTTTTATTGTCAACGAGAGCAGTTCAACTGAAGAACTGGTGAACGGAACAGTTCACACTAAAACGCATCCTAAAACGCCCGTCCAGCTGAACCCCGTCCACGTGAAAATGCCAGTTGAGCTAACTAGTCAACGCAGTTACTCAGTTCCGTTCACAATAAAACGCACCCTTGGTGTACTGCATGTCGTTGACATTTTTGTCAAAAGATGGCACTGACGTCATACCACTATATCATGAGTATTATGCAACTTGAAACAAAACTTAAAAGAAATTTAACGCTATAATTGAAAAATTCTTCTTGAAAAAATATCTGAATAAAAATATCTTAAAACGCTGCGTCAAAAGATTTAGATATATGATTCATTTAATCTTATTCAAGTTTTGAACATTTTTATAATGAATGACTTAATTCTTGTATTTAAAAAAAAGGAATTTAAAGATATAAACTAAAAATAGGAATTATACAAAATCAGCGCACATTTCTTCCAAATAGGCTAATTAGGACTTATCAAATTCCTTACTTTAGTTGAATTTGATTCTTTGATTATTTTTTTTCATTGATTCATTTAATTTTTCAAACAGGTGTTGGTTTTAAAGCTGTTCTTCTCGTTTGGCAACAAAAAACGGCACGAACCTATGAATATTTTATAAAGAATTCCTTAGATGGTTTTCTGGAGGGACCGATTAGCAAGTTTCCAATCCGCCAGGAAAAGAAAAAAGAAGAGAGAGGTAAACCGGGTAAAGGACAACAAGTCGGCATTTCCCAAGTTGTCCCTGGCCTAAAGCACCTTGTAAGGAGCTTAACTATATATAACTTAACTTATAGCTTAACTATATATATATATATATATA
>JAGJRO010000702.1:0-17950 GCA_022832285.1 Lepidurus apus apus | reverse complement strand
AAAATAACCTTGAAATAATTAAAATATGTTCATAACTTTCGGAAGAAAAAAAGATTCAGTAAAAACTGTGTCAAAGACCCGGACTCTCCCCTACACTGAGGGTTGACTAGAGAGAAGGAGACCATAAGACTTAAATTGTAATTTCATTAAAGAGATCGTTGAAGTTCGGGTTGAAATGACAGATGGGAGTGCATAGAAGTGACATTTGAATTTTTTCGTCTTTTCATTCAGTTTTCTCGGATTTAACTTCAGCAATGGGTGCCTTGAGGGCAATTTCGCGACTCAGTTGCCAGTCCACCACCAACCGACACGTCAGCATAAAGAAGAATACCTAATGCAATAATTCAAATGACAAAATACCCCAAAATTCCTCAAAATAGAATCAATTTTAATTATAAACTAATAATTCCGACAAAATTAATGAAATTGTTAGAAAAAAAAGGAAAAAACTTACCAAGGCAGGGGCCATTCGTTCAAATCGATCGTCAACCATGTAATGGGAATAGACAGCTCCAATCATGAGGATAATTAAGACAACGTTGGCAACTTGTTTAGCTTTGGCTGTTAAAAGAAAAAAAAACGAGTTAATTTACGCAAAGATTTTTTATATATAATTTTTTTAAATTTATTTATGCTGTGTTACCGTAGGGAATTAAGGTGAGAATTAAACCACAGAGAATCTCCAACCCTCCAACAGTTCGCCGGTACCATTTGGGAGATACTTTGAATACCAACGTCTGGGCCAATGGAAATACCTTGGCGTATTTGACGTAATCTTTTCTCTAATTAAGACATGGACAAATTTTTTTATTACAATCAAGATTCAAATAGGATTACTAAAAGCGAATTGTGGCGTCTAGAAGGTATAATGTATAGCTAGTGTAGAGCTGGAACATGTATATAAGCCTAAATATGTTAAAAAATAAAACACGACAAACATTAGGAATTACTATAGAATTCCTAGCGTAGGCTATTGTGACCGTTTCTTGTTTACGTCAAATCTGGGCAAACCGCATAAAAGCGGATTCAGCCATGTTAGGGAAAGTGTCTAACGGTCCGCAGCAAACCGTTCATTTTTCCTCAAGGCAATTGTTTGTCTGCCACACGATGTTCTCCCTTCGTTGCTTTTCACTCCTTCAAGGTAGCGTGTTGTGTACGTCTCCACTGGATTACTGCATTGCTGGATTAGGTCAGGTTAGTTTAGGTTAGTTAGGTTAGGTTAGTACACAATTAACTCATGCGATTTCCTGCGTCAGTGGTGCTCATGGGGGGAGGGGTCGTGAGGAGTAACTCCTCTTGGCCATGTTCTTGGGGGAGGGGATTGCAGGGAATCCCCCCCTCGAGGGGTTGGAGGGGGAATTCCTCTTGGGCCTGGGGGGGATGAGCACCTCTGTCCTGCGTACACTATACACTACGTATTTCCTTACGTTTCCTCTCCGAGGCAACCAATTCCCTTTACCATACATTCTCTGCACCCTTCTGCATAAAACGCGCCACAGCCCTCAGGCTGGAAAGACCAAGTGATTTTCAGCACCGCCCCCCTAAGCCGCGGCAACAGCCGGGAAACACCACGTTCGGATTTTACGCGGATTGCCCAAGTAACAAGAAACGGTCACAATAGCCTATCGTAGAATTCCTGACAAAAAACTCACAGAAAAGGCATAGGAAAACGGCTTGAGGAAAGCTGGGCTAACGTATTAAACCTTAACTAGCTTCACAAGAACGTAACGTACAATAAAAGTTCTTTTCCAGCCAGCTAAGTTCATCAGTCATTCAACAAAACGCCAGGATATTACTATTACACACAAGTATACAAGCAAAAGCAAAGACTTACCAAGTCCTTGTGAAGTTCTCTGGAAATGTAAGGCGCTACTTTCATAACGCCTACAAACACGAAGAACAATCCTAAGAGTATAGAAAGTGTTTTAAGTACTACAGATGTCATTCTTATGCGATTTTTTATTAGTTCGAGATCGCAACACAAGGAATGACACCTTTGCTATGCTACTGAAAGTTTTTTGAACGAATCGTTAGATGGCAACATCATGCAGGCGATTTTATATGAGAATTTCAAATAATACATCTGGCGGGAACCAAATGGTTCCTATGCATTAACAAATTACCCGTTCTCTAACCCCCAAATAAAATCCAATTAAATATACAGGAATGCAAGCTGTACATCTCAATAGATTTAATTAAAATTATAAGCCTCTAATCGCATTGTTAATTTATAAGTTAGGCGGCGAATATATTTTGCATGGGGACCTATCGCCATCTTACTACTTCTTACCAGTGTTGCCAACCACGGTGATTTCTCGCCAAAATTGGCGACTTGGGAACATGGTTTGGCGGGCAATTCAAGGCACTTGGCGATTGGCGACTTTCGCTCCCTTATATGATAAAGATTTTTGTTTCGGAGAAAAAGAATTCCCTTAGCTTCGTCACACTGAGGCTCTTAATAAAGACTATTTTGTTATGGGATTTTACTGCAATGAAATTTTGCGAGATTATAACGGACCGGCTAGCGGTTAGCGAGGATGGGAAACGATAGAACAAAAAAGCCTGCTTGGGTTTGCAGGCTAACTTAGCAGACGGGAACATTCATTATTGGGCAACAGTGAAATTTTCCTGTTGCGGACTAGGGAGACCGAAATTCATTCTTGTCACACAACAATTTTAGGGGAAACGTTACGCGTAATAGGTATGCGGGAGAACCCTATCTTTGGAGAGAGGTACCCATCTCGAGTAGTAACTACCAATTTTAGCATGTGGTTACATACTGGTTTTAGGTACNTAAAAGGACGCGTATCAGGATCATACGCCGTATCCAATCACCTTCCGGAAATCTTACGAAGCGTGAAATTCAAAACACGAATGCAAAAAAAAAAATAAAAAAAAAAAATTAGGAGCCAAAAGCTAATTTATCAAAACGTACACTAATTTAGAGAAATTATTCTGTAGCCTAGAATGAATTTGCGATGATTTCTCCAAACAAACCATAAACAAACCAAAAAACCAAACCAAATTTTCGTAAACCAAAGCCTTTCAAAACAAACCATTTTTCCCCATTTTTGGTTTGGAAAAAAACCATCTGGCAACCCTGCAACTGACGGTAAAACCAAGCTGAGGACGCGCTACTGCGGCACCTGGTGTAGCACAGGAAACCGTTCCAGCGTTCCACGCCCCTATTTTTTAAAAAATCCCGAAAAATGCTAGCGCGGGCTATTGTGACCCTTTCTTGTTCGCTGTCCTAGAAGTTCAAAAATGTAGATTCCTCCTCGATCGCAAAGATCAACTCGACATTCCCACGATCAATGAATAAACGACACCGTTTAGAACCGTTACTTAAGTTTTGAACGAAGATTTTGCCAAGCGGCTTAATTCTAATAGCTTCGCATAGAAGACAAATACCTAGCTGACGGTTATTTCTGTTTACGGTTGTTACAAAAAAATTCAGTAATGTCGGGTATCTAGAAGTCTTTTAAAATAAGTTTCTCTTTTCTATTATATCTTTTTGCGTATAACGCTTTGTGTAATCCAAGCAATTTAGTCACCAAATGAATATATTGTCACTTTCACAAGTGACATGCAATTCGCAAGCTTTGAAGGCCCCGAAAGCTTTTGCAACATGCAACGAGGTTCGTACTAAAGTGTGAATTTCTAACTAATATGTAACTTATTTTGTTGTATTTCGATAAATGTTTAATTTTTTGTTATTTTAGCTTTGGTCATCAGGTCGCTCAGACTCAGTCCCACCACCGACCCGTAAACCATCCATGGCTTCAACTTCGTCTACTTCGTCTAGTGATACCGAAGATGATGAAATGGTAATTAACGAAAATCAACAGCCTGTGGAAAACGAAATCCCTCAACCATCCATTGAAGAAGGGATGGAAGCTATGGCCAGGCCCGTACCCAGGGGGGGGGGGGGGTTCGGGGGGTTTAAACCCCCATCGAAAGTTTCCGCAAATGAAAAATATACGTTTTTCTAGCATATGGTACTTGAGAAGTTTATTTCAAATTGAGCTTTGGTTTTGTTTGACCGTTTTGAAGCTCGAACAACGCGATAACTTTTCTCCTTTTTCGTATCCCCCTTTCCTTACCGGAAAGATGGTATACGACAAAAATAGGATTTCAAGTTCTCGGGTTAAACCCCCCCCCCGAAAAAAAATCCTGGGTACGGGCCTGGCTATGGCCAACCAGATAAGAACATTAGAACAACAACAACAACAGCAACCTGTACCCGATCCTAATACAACACTTTTTTTGTTTTTTGTTTTTGAATTTCTGTATACATTTACTTTTAGATATTTCATTAATTTACTTTTCTTTTTCAGACAGTTAAATTTGGTGACCTTGAGATTTCTGAAAATTAACTTTCACGACCAAATGATGATTTATATTTGTTTCACCAGATCTGTTTGCCGTCGCCTTATACACAAGTGGTCAGATTTTGGCCCAAGCTGCCTTTGTAAGTTTTTTTGTATTGTTCATTTTTTTGCAGCATCACACTTTTGTATGCAGGACTTATGCTGGGCTAACCTACATCTAACCTTTTTTGAAAAAATAAACTAATCTGTAGTTATTCCGTATAGCATTGTTTTCCGTTTCCGTAGATTAGTTTTTTTATGACAGCGAGCTTCGCATTGGTAGGAACAGTTCAATTTCGTATCGTAATTTTTCGTTTCGTAATTTCGTAAATGTGGTATGTGTAAAGGATTCATGTGTAGAGATAGTGTTTCTTGAAATGTAAGTGGCCAAATTGGTAATTATAACGCTTTGTTTGTAGACTGTCACGTGAACATGCTTCGCGAATGGAGCCCTATGATGAGAAGCAACTTTTCCCGCCGTAAATGGACCTTAACTACCGGTTTACTCTGTTCAGTCATGTTTTCCCTCCCTAGCAAGCATCCATGTAAGCAAGTGTACTAGTAAAAGTCAATGTATTGTCCAGTAAGCTTCGTATGTAGGCGATTTGTTGTTCAGTCGTCAAATGATGCTTTCTCCCGCAGCAATCATTTATCTTATCCCATGTAAGCGATCTACTACAAGGTAGCGTAGATTGTTCTCCCTGCAAACAAAGCACACATGTAAGTGATTTGATTTGCTTTTCACATCGTGAATGTTAAGTGGATCTAATGTAGGATAAAGTGTGTTCTACTGTATGAATTGTCAGTCGTTGTCATTTCCGATTTTGAATAAGAAATGAAATCGGTATAATGGATTATTTTCAAGATCGCTAAAATACGTATTTTTTTAAAATAGAGCAGAAACAATCGCTCATTCTGTTATGTGGAAAATACAAATGTCTTGGTCAAAGATAGTTAAAGCGAACTAAAATGTCTCAAGCAAACTCAGAAGCAGAAGCGAAAAAGAGAAAACCTAAGGACCTATTTCCATCGATAGGTTAAGCCGCTTAGGCTATGCTTAAGATAATTCAAACAAAAATAATTCACCAAAATGATAATTCATGATAATTCACCAAATAATTCAGTTTGATGAGGTTACAACTCCTTGGATTTTCCTAATTTGCTTGACTCCGCCTTTTCTCCTTGAATGACGAAGAGTAGGCCTGTAGAGGCAGAGGCTAAGGTTAGGCTAAGCGGCTTAACCTATCGGTGGAAATAGGCCCTGGTTCCCGGTTCCTCCAAAGCCAAGTAGTTAATTTGAACGAACAGCGAGTGCATCGCAAGATCCAATTTATTGTCTTCGCTATTCGGATTCGTCTTCACCCGTTGAAGCTTCATCAGATTTTATTTCACATCAACTATTTCGTCTTTCGGTTTTAGCGTCGCTCTTTTACTTTTACCCTTTTACTTTACTTTTACTCTTACCCTTTTACTTTCGATGGACAATGGCGTCAGGAAATTCTACCCGGCGGCAACAAATTTATGTAGCAGTACGACGATGGCAATATAAGCGCAAGTAGGTCATCCTTCCTGCTGGAATATATAGTCAACAGCCAGGCCCGTATCCAGGGGGGTTAGGGGGTTTTAACCCCCCCCCCCCCCGAAATTTTTTTGGTTTTAACACGCCCCGTAAAAAATCCTTGTAAATTTTTGTTAGCTTTACGGGATACAAGAGAACACATCGTCAAATTGGCTAGGACTATAGATAGAAAGCTAAATTCCTTGAATAGGAGAATGTCTCGACTTTGTCAATTATGTCTTGATTATGTATTGATTATGTATGAATTACGGCACTTTTTTATGAATACCAAATATCTCATTCTATTATAGAGACATATAAACATAATATATAAGCAAAATATTGGCAAGTAACAGTGTAACACTACCAACAGCAAGCAAGCCATCAAATACCCCATAGCCTCCGAAAAAGCATCAGTGGAAGCTCCCGCTATACCTATATGACCCAAAAAATATATGTATATCATGTCATTATGTCGTTCTAACTTGACTTGAATAATGTTGTTTTGACATTAAAGATGACTTACCTATTTGGTACCGGCCTTCAGAACTAACAGTTTCTAAGTAACTACCAAGTTTCTACTTCGTCTACGAGTTCCAAGCGAGGGGCAAGGGCGTCTTACATCTGGCGCTTCGAAGAAGCAATTTTTAGCATAAGCAACGGCAGTTTTTTATTTATTAACCTTAACTTTCCTCTTCCATTTCCAGACACTTTTCAGCCCCCCTTCATCATTAATCACGCACCAACAAATTACCAACAAATGTATCGGTATAGAGATTTTGCCATCATCCCTATAGCAAGCCCCCGAGGAACAATATTGATGCGTATTAGCTATAGCTCTATAATGGTTGAGTCCGCTCCCGTAGCAGGACGATTGAAAATGCGGAAAACGATTTGGGGCGAACCATTTGGGGCGAACCAAGTAAATTAACAATGTATTCTGCTATTGTAAACAAGTGAATTAGCAATAAAAATGCAATTGTTTTAAAATGACGTATTTTTGAAATATTACTATATTTCGACTTTTCATCATACAATGGATGGGTTGATTGTTTTTGACATAAGTTATAGTGATATAAAGTTGACGTCTTTATTAACTAGACCGCATTCGCCTGTAGACCCGTCAACTCTAGGGATATTTCCGAGCACATGGACACTGAACACATGGACGGAAAAGCCTACTGGGAATATAAAGTTGATGTCTTTATTGCCTAGACCATTCGCCTGTAGACGAGTCAACTCTTAGGGATATTTCCGAAGAATCTAAACTCCAGCCAGATGGAGAAGAAACACTGGGCACATACTCGCCTTTGTCGTACAAAGTATACTATATTTCCACATTTCACAGTACAATGAATGCATAACGAAAGAGTTTTAGCACATCATTTGCGCTTAAAAATTAATTCCTCAACATAACTACATAAGAATGGGTTGATGGTTTTTGACATAAGTTAGCGATCTCATACACAACACAGCATGAGCTCCTTCAATTTCCTGCATACAATACGTATTTCCTAAACTTTCCTCTTTAGTGGCAACCCATTCCATTTCAAGACGCTTTTCAGATGGACATCCCAAGCCTATATTCTACAACTCACGTCTGTTTTCTGTGACACTTCAAAAAACGGTATCCTATGAGCGGTAAGGAGCGTCGGAACCAAAGAATTAATATATAGCTGAAGTTTCATATGTCCAGTAGGTTGGGGTAAGCTGCTAAACAGGGTCATCTTAAGGCATGGTAAAACCCGNAACGGTATCCTATGAGCGGTAAGGAGCGTCGGAACCAAAGAATTAATATATAGCTGAAGTTTCATATGTCCAGTAGGTTGGGGTAAGCTGCTAAACAGGGTCATCTTAAGGCATGGTAAAACCCGGGCCATGGACCGGAGGCCCACGTTGATAGGGGCCCCAAACTGACATGTTTAGGGGCCCTTTCTTAAAGGGGGAGTAAGGTTTCAAAAGGAAAAAATATATTTTAGAGAAGAGACCAAGTTATTGTTCATGCTAAAGAACCCCTATGTCAATTATGCTTTGAGAATCATAACTACTGATAGCGAGAAACATTACATAATTTGCGCTTAATTAATTCCTCAAAATAACTACATAAGAATGGGTTGCTGGTTTTTGACATAAGTTAGCGATCTGATACACAACACAACATGAGCTTCTTCAATTTCCTGCACACCATACGTCTTTCAAGACGCTTTTCAGCCCCCTTCATTACCCACCGCGCCTGCAGCCCCGGGGGTGGAAAGACGTGCTTTTCAGGACACAAAATAATAAACCAAGGCAACAGCCCTAGGGAAGGAAATGCCCCTTTTCAGGATATCACCCATAAACCGCGACAACAGCCCTAGATAAGGAAATGCCACGTGGGTACCACGCTCGGGTTTTAGGCGGATTGCCCAAGTAAACAGGAAAGGGTCACAATAGCCTATCGTAAAAATGCTGTAAGCTACTATAATAAAGAACTCTGCATGCGATATTTATTGTGAAATACTGAGCAAACTTTGTTGGGAAAAACTGTAAAATATGATATTAGCCTTAATGCACAAACTGTCATCATTATTATTATGATTGGAAAAAACTCCTTCCAATAACGAGAATGTATTGCAATTGTCAGTTCCCCGACAGTAAAACAGTGTCTTTTCAATAAATAAATAAATGCTTCTGTAATGGCGACAAGGTCTTTTTCTTCTGTTTAAACTACATTTCCGCACGTTTCGTGCATAAGTAAACCAGAGAAACATTTCTCAATGTGCTTACCACAAGTGCCACAAGGGGGCGCCAGCAAGTGGAAGAAGATAAATTGGTTTTATGGTCTTGGGGCCCTAGATACGTCTGCTTGTGTTGTATGACAGTGTGAAAGCGACCTTGCATCCGAAGATATCGATACGTTCCCGAAAACAGCGATATCTTCCCGTGTTCCCGATAATGTTCCCGTGTTCCCGATAATGTTCCCGTGTTCCCGATAATGTTCCCGTGTTCCCAAAACGTGTTCCTGTGTCCCCAAAACTGGTTCCCATGTTCCCAAAACAGGTTCCCGTGTTCCCGAAAGTGTGCAGATGTTCCCGAAAGTGTCGATATGTTCCCATAAATGGAAATATGTTCCCAAAAGTGTCACGATGTTACCAAAAGTGCCAAGATGTTCCCGTAAGTATCAATATGTTCCCATAAGTGTCAAGATGTTCCCACAAGTGTCAAGATGTTCCGGACAGTAGTCAGAAAGTGACTTTTTGCTGTTCCCCAGTCACTTTCTGCCGTTCCCGACTTTTGTCCTCTCAGGGCTTCCATACGAAGCGCTTTGGCAAACGTAGTTTCAGCGTGGTTTCGGCTCATGAGACCAGAAACCACGCTGCCACGCCCCGTGAAAAGCTTTTCGGTACGGCTTTTCACGGGGCCGAAAAGATTAGGAATGAAGTTGATACGTACCTGAATGAGCCAGTGATTTTCACCCAAGAGGACGCCACAGACTGCGATGTAGACTGTTATAAATTGCCTGTATACTAGATGGAGTTGGCATCGCACCTTTGTTGCCAACCTCAACAATACAAGCAGTTCAGTTCCTGCCTTCCATCTAGAAAGTTCGTGCACCTCACTACCCTTCGTATATAACAAATTTTGGCGACAAGGATGGGATTTTTGTGAAAGGATTCTGGTACTCGAATGGGTAGTGTAGTGACTATTACTGGAAGATACAATTAAATTTGCATGCGGGATTTGGTTCTGCCTTTTCAATTATTAAGTCTGGTACTTTCCAAATTCTCCCATTTTGCTACTGCCTTGTGGAACTATCTAGCCTTCACTTGCCTTACCGTTGTGCTACAAATGTTACGAACTGGTTCATTCTGGATTTTCTACTAACGTTGTTCATTCTCTTGCTTCAATTCGAAATGGCAATGTCAACCGCGACTGCTTCACCNACGAACTGGTTCATTCTGGATTTTCTACTAACGTTGTTCATTCTCTTGCTTCAATTCGAAATGGCAATGTCAACCGCGACTGCTTCACCTGCTTCAACTGCGATTCCCGTAAATGTTTTTGGTCGAGTTTTGGGTAACATAGAACACTTTACAAAAGGGAGCAGTTGGAGGGTCTACTTTAGCCGGCTACGTCAATTCTTCTTGGCGAATGGAATTGTTGACATTGAGCAGAAGAGGGCGTGCTTTTTCACATTGGTCGGGGAGTATGCCTGTGAGAAACTATGGCAGTTATGTTCGCCTGCAGACCCCACAACCAAAACTTTCGATGAAATCTGCGACGTTCTTAACGCTCATTTTGTGGAGACGACAATAGAAATTGCGGAGCGGTTCCGGTTTTACAAAAGAACACAGATGCCGGATGAACCAGTTAAGGAATTTCTTGCGGATCTGCGTATGCTTTCCCGGGATTGTAATTTTGGTGGGTTCCTTGATTCTGCGTTACGAGATGCTTTCGTACTGGGCCTCCATGATAATCGTATTCAAGCCAAGCTTTTGTCCGAACCGGGATTGACCTTGGAAAAAGCGTTTCACATAGCCATGTCACAGGAGACTGCTAAAATACAAGCCCAAAAGATTTCTTCGAGTGTAACCGTCAATGCCCTGCAGAAGAAGAAGACGGAATCGAAGTGTTTTTGTTTTCGTTGTGGGGATCCATCGCACAAGGCCAATAGTCGAAACTGTCCTGCCGTTAATCAAATTTGTAAAAACTGTAACCAGAAAGGGCATTTTGCACGAGTTTGCCGAAGTGACGCTGTTGGATCTACAATGGAGCCAAGTCACAGAAGGGTTCACATGGAAAAAAAGAGAAGAATCACTTCCTGCTGGAGGAGTCAGACTCGAATGATCCTGGGGATAGAGTTCATTCACTGAATTCCGTATCGGTATGCAGACTGGGTAACGTCAATCCTTACAAAGTCGAAGTTTGCCTCAATGGTCATTCAGTTTGCATGGAGATCGATACAGGATCCTCCGTTTCCTTAATTCCCAAAGCTAGTTGGAAGAAATTGGGTTGCCCTCAGCTGGAAAGAATGACTTCTCGAGTCGAAACCTATACCGGAGAAGAGGTTCCATTACTTGGCAAGGTACACGTCCCTGTTACAATTCATGGTACCTCCAAGCCTGCTTCCTTGGTTGTCGTGGATGGACCAAGTCTTGCATTATTGGGGAGAGACCTTTTGCAGCAATTCAACTTAAATTGGCAAGTAGTTCACAAATTATCTACTGTTCCGGTAAATGCAGTTGGATCTCCTGAAAGTTTAAAAGCCAAGTACGCGCGGCTATTCGAACCTCTCAACATCCGTTCTACCCCGATTACTGTGGTTCGTTTGGATTTGAAACCGTTCGCTGTTCCTCGATTTAATAGACCACGGTCCTTGCCTTATGCATTCCGCGAGCCTGTGAAAAAGGAAATCGAGCGATTGGAAGCTGATGGTATTATCAAGAAAGTTGTGCACAGCGACTGGGCGGCGCCCATTGTGGTAGTTCCAAAGCCAAATGGTCGTATACGTATATGTGGGGATTACAAGATGTCTGTCAACTCGGAATTATTGATAGACCAGTACCCATTGCCTAAGCCTGCAGACTTGTTCGCTACCCTAGAAGGGGGAGCTTATTTCACCAAACTGGACTTGTCGCAAGCCTATTTGCAACTTACCTTGGATCCAGATTCGCAACCGCTGACTACTATTAATACCCAGTGGGGACTTTACCAGTACAGTCGGTTGCCTTTTGGCATTTCTTTTGCTCCAGCAAAGTTTCAGAAATTTATGGATGAATTACTACATGATTTTCCGTTCGCTAAATGCTACCTGGACGACATTCTCATTGCAGGTCGTACGAAAGAAGAACACAGAGAAAGGCAGGAAGCCATTCTTAAAACGCTTCTAGATGCAAATGTCAGATTGGATTGGCTGAAATGCTTATTTGGCTTGACCTAAGTGCCTTTTCTCGGAATCATCGTTTCGGCCGACGGATTGAAGACAGATCCTTCTAAAGTCCGTGCGGTTCAAGAGTTTCCAAAACCCAAGGATATTAAGGAAGTTCGCTCTTCCCTTGGCCTTATCCAATACTACGGAAAATTCATTAAGGGTTTGTGTAAGAAAGTGTTGTAAGAAAGTGTTCTTACAAATTGATGTAGGTTCTTTTTGGCAGAAGGAGAGGCTGTGGTTAATTAGGTTAACACGATAAGTTAAAGTCCGAAAAGGACTTGGAGTTTGAACAAAGGTTTCCGAGTAAAGGGACTAGAGTCCAGAAAGGACTTAGTCGATGGATGAGGGAGTTGGTGGAGAAAAGTTAGAGTCCGAAAAGGACTTAGAAATTGGGCGAGTAACTGATTTATTTAGTGTGCTACAATAGGAGGGAGCTAGGGAGGTCTGGGCAAAAGGGCTCAAGAGTGGGCGAGCACTCCTATTTAAATTCCTATTTAAACAATATTTGTTCAAAAGCCATAAATCGATCTTTTATCACTTCTGACTCCAACCTCATAACAGTGGTTAGACGTCCAACTTCCAGATCCAGTTCCAAATTTTGGTTCTTCAGGGCGTCTACATCCTGGGTTAAGGCCAACTTTGCTTCGGTCATCTTCTTCTGGGCTTCCAGGAGTTCGACAATCCGCTGAGGCGCACATAAACATTTGGAAGGCGCCAGAAACACGAATACTTCCAACGGAGTACATTTGTGGAGGGTAGTAGGGGGTTCGTCGTAATCAGAAACAATACCAGCTCACCAGACACAATACAGCTCACCAGAAACAACACAGCTCACAATACCAGTCTATCTCACAATATCAGCTCCTAAACCAGAAACAATACCAGCTCACCAGACAACAATATTAATGGCACGCTCTACCATGCAGAAAAGATAACTCTGGTCATCCTACGCGAATAAAATCAGGAAAACTAGGCGGGACTCGGAAAACCTTATTTAACTTGATAATGCATATAAAAATAATGAAGATTAAGCGAGAGCTATTGTTGTAACCATATAGAGCGATTGAATCAATTGAAGTGACCATATAGGCCACGTAGCACCATGGTCCATTACTCTCCGTCTACGTACAGATAGGAAATATCATTTTGATTGGGGATGGGAAGGCGGAGGGATTGGTTTACCAGGGCAAAGGTAATACCAGAATAGATACATTATAAAGGGGATACAGGACATCATAAAGGGAATACAGGGCATTTGTATGTCAGAAATACCAGCTCTTTTCAGTTTTTTGGGGCCTTTATGGAACAGGGTCTGAGCTCTTAGCTTATTCAAACTGACCAAGAACACAATCGCCAACCATGGTTGGGCAATAATACGACAACAGCATATGACGCTGTGTCATAGACTATTTAGTTTACTTACATACACACAGACTATTTAGTGACATGATTCCCCACGGGAAAGACCAGTTATGTGTTCCAGTATAACTGCGGGAACAAAACCAAAAGAAAAAGGAAAAGGAATCTCTTCCCAACGAGATAGGACCGAGCAAAGTACGCGGGCTGTGCCAAGTTTTCATTAAGTTGAAAGGACGCATAGTTAATTTCAAGAACAAGGGCGAACTACAAAAAGAAAAGGAATACGATAACAAAAAGGAATCGCCTTCCAATCAACTTGACCGGAGTGAACGGGGGTTCGTTAACGGTGTTAACGGGGTACCAGTTACCAATACCGATTACCATTTACCAATAAGTTAGATAGCTCCGCTATCTTTATCATACGTCAACGGCTATTTTTCTTAAGTAAATGGGGATTCTCGTTGCTTCCCTGCTCGCAGTGTATATCCCCATTTACGGCGAGAATCTTTCCAAATGAACCCTGTCAGATGAAAATTCCTTGGTAGTTAACAGCTATTATCGTTATGATTACGTATACAATTTACCTACGCAATTACCAAATATTAATTATACTATACTGATTACACAATAACGCAAAAATAAAATAATAAAAATTAAGCGGATCTGCGGCGACGATCGTTGATTCGATTGCAAGACATCTCGTACACCTTAATAGTGTTTCCTGTATGTGTGCGCCAGTTGTAATAAGGAGTAAGATTTAAATTAAGGGAGAAGTAAGATGAAAAGATGTAGAGTCCCAATGGACCCAAGAAGAAAAGATGTTCTCTCCCACTGGACGAATAGAACGTGAAAGAATAATGCAGAAAATAAAATAATAAAAATTAAGCGGATTTTTTCGTGATGCGGATAAGAATAATGCGGTGAATAAAATAATAGAAATTAAACGGACTTCTTCGATACGAATAAGAATAATGCGGTGAATAAAATAATAGAAATTAAGCGGAGTTCTTTGATAAAAGTAATGCGGAAAAATAAAAATAACAAAAATTACGTCAACGTGAATCGGTTAAAACACTGATGTATCGATTTTACTCAGCTGGGGAAGGTCTCGATCAGAACTTATAGACAATTGTTGTCTTCAGGATGCAGAGAATAAAATAATAGAAATTAAATTAAAATAGAAATAGAAGGAGAGTGTATTTGTCAAATACAATGAGTGTATTTGATTAAGTCAGGTTTTCGAAAGATTTGTCTCGGGTGAAATCTGACTGAGAAGGCCTGGTTTAGGAAGAAGGCCGTGAGAAGGAGGAAAAATAAGGGGTATTTAGGGCGTAAGGCGTCCTGGGTCGTAGAGTCATTCCAACATCAGTTCTTAACAATTTGACCGTTTGACCATTTGATAATAGGCATATAATTTTCTTTACTATAACTAATCGACCTGACATATAGATGTACTAATTACCAATATACTTGAACGTCCACCATTACAAAGTTACACTTGATGTGATTTCTCGACCAAATTTCCTAGAGAAGTTTTCGTCTTTTACGAGAGGTGTGACCTGGTAGGAGGAAGAAAAGTTTTCCTGGTAGGAAACGTGCACTTAGAGTCATGGAGTAAGACGTTTGGCTACGAAATTTAGGAAGGCTAAAATACGGTTTGTTGAATACGCTTTTTCCAACCCGATATTGATAGTCTAACGGGAACAGCGGGAACATGGGGACTTGGAACAAATGGGTTTGGGAATACGGGGAGGACTGCATTATCTTGCCTTAATCCAAGCCGAGGAGGGTGGAAGAAAGCTTAACGAATTAGAGAGGGGCTGTTGGAGGGGAAGTATGAACACGTCATAAAGGGACTACAGGAAATACTCTTAGCGGTACAACAGCGAAAAAACAATAAGGAATAACCAGGTGATAAAAGAATTTGTCTCGGAGTGACCAAATTACTCAGTTACTCGCTTTACGTAAGAAGAAAAGGGAGACGTAAAACCAGCCGTACGTCCCTCTCAAGACGTACAATACCTCAAATAAGCAAAAAGAAAAGGGGAAATCTGGAGCACGCCGGGGAACGTAGGAATAGGATAGCAACATTGTAGGGGGTGGCGTAAAAATTACGGGGAGGCATACATATGTGGAGAGTAATATGGGGAAGAATTATGGTACTAAATGTTATACAGATGAGGAGGAATTCGTCGTAAAGCCATTCCCTTTTATTACCGGATCTTTGGGGTTGAATCCTTATTAATTTCTCGCGTTTTGTGCTAAACCCTTTACGAATATTCACTGGTGGGTCTGAGATAGAAGTTTTTAGTATTACAATTATGACCGAATGTCTATGTCGAACCCCTTTTTAACTAAACTCTGAATATTTCGCTAGTATTTCTTCTAGACTTAACTGATGGGGAGTCTTTGGAGCCAAACACGATATTAAGGAGTTGAAGATTTTTAATTTGATATGGTAGGTATACCGTTTTTAATACGCTTTCTCCATAAAGAACTGGCTAGAATTACTTCAGACCCACACAGCGTATTGTAAAGTCCTGACCTTTTTGTTTTAATATACTATTACACATACTCATTTGAAATACTGCACATCCTGAGAGAAGCGTACAGGGGGCTTTACGACTCGTCCTGAACGGGTAGTTTGAGTTGGACAATTATCTATAGGTGGGAACAATAATCGGGATTGCACTACAGGTGGGGGTGTGTCACTCGCCGAACGGGGGCGTACAATAATTTCGGGTGGGAGTGACGTGGACTCGGAAGAAGAAGGTGGAGCATAAATTTCTGCAGGTGTACTAACTGTACGGGGTCGGAAAGCATGGGGGAAAGTAAAAGTCGGGAAGGAATCATCAGATACAATAAAATTAGATGGAGGCTGGAGGTCACTTTGATAAGGGGTTGAAGTATCAGGGGAGGAAGAAGTACTGGTGGAAGAATTTGGATCGTGGGCTGGACTTCGATGAGTTGACCAGGTTTGCTCATCTGTTAACACATGGGGGCTTGAAGAAGTAGGGGGCTAATAGGGTTATTTTCCAATCCAGGGGTTGAGAAATTGAGGTAGCCTGAGGAATCAGTGGAACTTTCAGGGCTCACAGGAGTGGGGGACAAGTTTTGGAATGCGGGTGGTGGGGTCAATAGTCGAGATGGGGTTGAGGTGGTGGAATAGGGAGCGGGTTGGGAACGGAAGGTCCATAAATTGGTGGGGGTACATAAATTTCAACGGTGGGGGGAGTCGTTAGCTCGGTGACAGATTTCAGGAGATGTTCGATTTTATTGAGGAGATTTTCTGTCTCCTCTTCCAGTTCTTGTGGGGATTTTTTGGTTTCGGGGGTTTTTGCTCCCTTCGGGTCTTCCATTTCCTCGATTATGGATTCTGTAATTGGAGCATCTCCCGAGAAAAATCTTTCCACATAGTGTTTTAAACGGTTGACATTGACGTTTTCATCCGTCAGGGTACTTATGTCTTGAATCACAAAGGTTTTGTCCCCGGTCTGTTTGATAATACGGTAGGGACCCAACCACGAATTCATTGTCAATTTGGGGGATTCTCCGATTTTTAGAACTGTGTTTAATTTCAACACTTTGTCACCGACATGGAAGGTTTGGGACTTGACACGTCGATCGTAGGCTTCCTTTTGGGTTTCGTGGGCGGAAATTAGCTGTTTTTGGACCATAGAGAAAGCATTGTGCAAGCGTTGGACCATCTCTGCTTTATAATCCTCGTCTAGGGCATAATTTTTACGCGGGGGCATTAAAATGGGATTAACGTCGAGGATGGGGTCTCTTCCATGCATAAGGAAGAATGGGGTTTCGTTGGTGCTGGCGTGTACTGATGTTCTGTACGCAAACAAAACATAGTCTAATTGCTCATCCCAGGACCGTTGATTATTATCACACATTTTGGCTAGTCCGTCCATCAAGACGCGATGATGTCGTTCTACCATACCATTACATTTGGGATTGTAAGCGGTGGTGTTGGTTTTCAAGATTTTGAAGAAAGCACACATCTATTTAACTAGAGTTGATAGGAAGTTCGTGCCTCTATCCGATAGCAGCTCCAAAGGTACTCCATGGCGACAAATAATTTTCTCTACAAAGATGCGGGCCACGGTTTTCGCGTCTTGTGTTTGCATAGGGAAAGCTTCAGACCATTTGGTAAAGTGATCCACGAAAACCAACAGATATTTGTTGCCGTTTAGAGTGGGGGGAAAGGACCCAAAACATCTACGGCGACTCGGTGAAATGGTCTGCGAACAGGTGGGAGTGTTCCAAGAGGAACATTAACATGGAGGGTTGGCGGTTTTCGTCGGGCGCAAATATCACACGATTTACAATATTTCTCTACGTCGTTAAACATTTTCTTCCAGAAGAAGCGACTACGGATTTTGGTAAATGTTTTCGAAATACCGAGGTGTCCGGCTAATTCGTGGTCATGATTGGATTTTAAGATTTCGGGGACGAGAATTTGGGGAATTACTAATTGGGTAAGAATTTCATGACGAGGCGAATTTGGACGAGGCATTGCGTAGTGATACAATAGCTGAGTGTCAGGATCCACAAAGAAGTTCTCAACTTCGAAAAGCCAGGGTGGGTGTTGGTTTTCCTTTCCAGGGCTTTGTTCATGGACAATGTAGTCGTAAAGGGATCGACAGTATGAGTCAGCATATTGCAATTTTCGGAGCTGGGTTTCGGATAGCTCCATTAGCTCAACTCGTCTATCCGGTGCTATGGAGTCGATTTGGACTGAGT
>JAGJRO010000685.1:0-17255 GCA_022832285.1 Lepidurus apus apus | reverse complement strand
GAGCTCATTTTATCATTGGAGAACACTTCTCAGTGAAACTAAAAGCCAAAACTATGAGACAAGAAATGTTTAAGAATTCCGTATGTTCAGGTATAAGAGGGATGGACTACAGAAATAATTTTAAAGCTGATTTTCTTAAAAGCTGCATTTTCACTTAAAAGATGGCAGCATAAAACGAGAGCGAGCGCGTGCTCGAGTTAGCTTTTTTCTGGACTTGCGAGCGAAAGAGTGAGCGCGCTCGGGAAAATCAACAAAGAGCTGAGCGAGAGTTCGCTCGCAAAAACATGAGCGAGTTGCAGCTCTGCTCTTGGGGTTCGTTTTATTGTGAACGGAACTGACTAACTGCGTTCACCAGTTGGCTCAACTGGCATTTTCGCGTGGACGGGGTTCAGCTGGACAGGTGTTTTAGCGTGAACAGCTCAACGGGATGGCTTGGCGCGCAGTTCAAAAACCACCTTCCGTTCAACTGCGTTCCTGGTGCATAGTAGGGGTGCGTTTTATTGTGAACTGTTCCGTTCACCAGTTCTTCCGTTGAACTGCTCTCGTTGACAATAAAACGGCCGTTCTGCAGGTCGCCGTTCAACTGGCTCAGTTGAACGAGCGTTGACAATAAAACGCACGTCAAGCTTCGGGTGTGCTTAGGGGTCGTCCCGAGTTCTACTATGCACCAGGAACGCAGTTGAACGGAAGGCGGTTTTTGAACTGCGCGCCAAGCCGTCCCGTTGAGCTGTTCACGCTAAAACGCCCGTCCAGCTGAACCCCGTCCACGCGAAAATGCCAGTTGAGCTAACCGGTGAACGCAGTTAGTCAGTTCCGTTCACAATAAAACGCACCCTAGAACTCGGGACGATCCCTAAGCACGCCCTAAGCTTGACGGGCGTTTTATTGTCAACGCTCGTTCAACTCAGCCAGTTGAACGGCGACCTGCAGAACGTCCGTTTTATTGTCAACGAGAGCAGTTCAACTGAAGAACTGGTGAACGGATCAGTTCACAATAAAACGCACCCTTGGCCTTTCACGGGCGTTACCTCCGCCTCGCACGCCATCTGCCGCTGTGCTATTGTATCATATTCTTGCAAAATGTTCCCTGGAAAATAATGACAAATGGGTGTTATTATGTTGAAACTTAATAGTTGGATTGGAAATGAATTAGGTTAGGTTAGCTTAGCTTAGGTTAGGTTAAGTTTTAAGCTTAAGTTTTAAGTTTAAGTTTTAAGCTTAGGTTAAGTTTTAACGATTCTCATCAACGACAGTTGATGGGAATCGTTAAAACTTGTCACTCCATTAGCTGAAAAAAATGCATTGTTAAAAAAATTTGACAGCGGGATACATTACAACAGTATGTCACTAAATACCAAGAACGTGTTGCAAAGAACAAACACAAGAAGAAGCGACGACGCTGTATGTATGATTTGTCAACACGTTCTTCGGATTATTGTTATTACATATTGTATTATTTTATATGATTAATTACATATTATTACTTATCATTTGTATTTTTACATATGGTATTATTGTTAGTACATATAAATAAGCGAAGTAAGAATTATGTTTTTTTGGGGTCTCCAGAACGAATTAATCAAATTCCAATTAAAGTCAATGCTTAATCGATTATCGATTAACGAGCAACTCGGTTAACGAAAATCTTTTTGGAACAGATTATGTTCGTTAACCGATCACCCACTGTATACGTATATCTACCAAAAATAAGAAACCAATTCCAACGACATATGTCCACCCCAATCCTCACAATCTCGCTGTATATCGCAAGAGAAATTTTTACAATATTTAAACATAAGATGGGCAATCCAAAAATTCGAGGACATATTCTAAGTGAGTTTTGCTGATATACAGTGTCTTACGCAGGTACGCTTGGTCTCAAACCCTAAATTTAATAACTTGAAAATTGTTCTTACATGCACTTTCTTGTCCAATATCCCCAGAATTCCGAGTATAAATACCGTAATACTGCCACGTACCCTGCGAATACCCAGAGCTGCAACGAGTGCGCTCAAAATCGAGCGCGCTCGTTGCGGCGGAAGCGAGCGAGCTCTTTACAATTTTTTGCGAGCGCGAGCGCGCTCGAATAAGACTGAGCGCGTTGCGCTCCTGAAACGTATAATAAAAACACCTAAGCGTCGCTTGGCTGTTTCAGCGTGCTAGCGTTCAACTTCAAACGTGTTATGACTACTGTGCAAGTAAAATTTGCTAATTATTACATTACATCCCCTGGTTTAAATAAACTTAAGCACATTTTCTTTTTATCAAGATCTGTATTGCCCAATCAGATACGCTTTTCCTAAACAAAATTTAGTTGGATCTTAAAGTTAAATTGAAGACAAGAGTTCTAAACAATGCGTGGCTTGCCACTTTGGACAAGTTAAGAAGCTTGTGCTTAGCTTTGGTTTTCAACCTTGTGCAAATATCATTGTTATGAAATGCTTGCTCACTGGCGTCTTATTGTAACAATATATCACGTTCCATAGTGGTGTTTGTACTATCTAAGTATTGGCATTTTAACGTCGCAAGAAATAAAACTTGTTCCGATAAAGTGTTTTTGTTCCGTAAGAAAGGCTTCTTAAACAAAGAAGTGAATCTGACGAACTAACCCATGTGCATACTTTCCATAAAAAGCGCTTTGTTTATACACGTAAAGATTCTTCGTAAAAACTTCTCAAAACCAACACTATATTAAATACACAATACAATAGAAAGCATTAATCTGAACTCACCTCGAAACTTGCATACATGAAATAAATTTGGATTTAATGCGGTAGCTTTTAAAACGCTTCCTCGTTACAAATCATTTTCGTTGTAAGTGTATTTAGTGAAACCGACTCATGGTGAATTATGTGCGTACCTTTTCAAGTTTTCGTGACGTTACAGAAAAAAATAAGGAACATAAATTGCCACCGTCAGAAGGTTAATACAATAGTTTTTATTTCTTTTCATCATTTGGCGTAATAAGTCTTATCTTGCAGCTGGGTAATTCGCAGCCGGGCAGCAAAAGCAAGTAGTTTGTTAGAATGTCTTGCCAGTGAGATAAATTAATTATATGTAAGTGTTATATAAGCACACGAATGGAAAACATTAATAAAAACAAATAAAATACAATGAGGAAATGCGTTTTAAAATTAGCCTGTTTCTTTATAACATGTAAGCATTTCACTCGAATGCTTTATTCTCTCCTCCGACTTGGTTAAATACACTAGATACGGTACGAACCGTACTACCAATTGGTTATCGAAAGTTCACATTAAGAAAGTGTGTGAAAGAAGACCCATGGGTGACCTACTTGGACATGCTTTGAATGGTACTCTACTAATGTTGATTGGTACATGGTGGATGTACTCTGCTTTACGAAGGTACGTTTTCAGTACTTAACTTCGGACTGAAAGATCAATCAATCCGAAGATTCAAGATTTTTTATGCCTTGCTTCTATTGAACTTCTGCAGGTATTTTCTATGCAAACAGTTACAACATCCTCTGTACAAGTACCGGAATACTGTCACGTACCCGTTCCCTTGCGTCTCACCGCAGGCCCCTGTAGAAGCATGGCTGAAGTTCGGTTGGGCATTGATAGGAGGAACAGGTCTTCGAAATTGACCACGTTTCTGAACTTAACTTAAAATACGTTGATCAGATTCCTCGAAATTCATTGTGACAATTATTTGTAGGAGAATTTATCAGTGGTGTGGCAGCTGGACCAGGACTTGTACCGGGATGGGCACTCCAGCACGTCATGGTTCAGTCGTTTTTCCTTTTAAGTGGGGTTACAGATTTGATTATGCATTATTATCCACGAGTGCTCCCAAAATTCATGGACCATCTGGCCCTATCATTCACTTCGTACATGAAGTACTGGATTTTTGCGGATCACAAGCATGGGAAAGGCCTTCTTGAGAACACGGTATGGTCTTTCTACACGTTCGCTGCAGGACTTGCTAATTAACCTTGATTTCTCTCCTTAGGTACACGGTTTCCTTCTGCCGTTAGATCAAGCGGTAGCCATTGCACTCCTACTCGAGATTTTCTGCAACGAATCAGTAATCCCTGCGCTACTTCGAGGAGTGATTACATTCATTGCAGGATCTTGGCTTGTCCAGATCGGGTTTACGCTATTCCCACCATCGGGAATCATTCCCTACGACGAAAATGACCATAACGACTTGAGCTTTTTATCGGGCATTTACACGTTACACTATTTAGGTGGCATTGTTTACTTGTATGCTTTAGTATTCCTTACGAAACGTCGCGTACGAAATCAGGTTGCATGTTTTGGAATGAATCCCAACGTGTCCAGTTTAGATTACATAGTTGAGGGTACCGAATTTGAGCCTGATACGAAGTTCCATTAAGCACCCACCCGTACCTGTAATTACCCTCAATCCCTTTTGTATTATACGTACTCTATACGTATTCTACATGTTCAAGTAGCAGGAGACCACCTCCTATTCTTATCCCACTAACTAATCCTTTGATACACTAGTATTACAATACGCTAATCATTGCAGATCACACTATCTACGAAACTATCACTATCTATCAACCATGTATAAAACTATAGGGTAAAAGGATAAGTCTTGTCAATGGTTAAAAAGAGACGCCGGAAAAAACAACTGACAGGACACACGTTTTAAAAAGATACTGTTCTAAGAATACAAACTATCTGGGCAAAAGCCCACGGATCACTGAGCTTTGTTGCCGAGGTTGATGTTTCAGCAAAGGGGCGTGCCGTCGAGACGAACGAGTTTATACCGAGAACTATTTTGTCAAGTTCGATTTTGCTCTTCGACTTTTTCCGACTAAAACGTGTAACACATAACAAATAAAACATACTATAAAGTTACAACAAATAGCTGTCACTATCGGATAAAGTTTTTTTTTAATTACATTAATTAGTTGTTCTATACCTACTTAAAAAAGTCAACAAAAAAACATGCGAAAAATTGACGGCTTCCCATGGTTAAAGCAGTCAGGTATACAGTTTGTGTTTCTTGCTGAGGTGAACCTTTGGAAACACGCTATGGCATATATGTGATGAGACATGGGAGAAGAGACGAACAGACACTCGGAACGTTGGAAAAACCAGCAATGTTTGCAGTTTCCATAAGAAAAGGAGGAAAAGAGAAGGATAAGAAGATCGAAGTAAACATGCGTTGCTAATACAAATTTGGCTGGAGATGATTTATTCACGATGACGTCATTCAAGTGCAAAAACAATACGTTCTTTCCCGAGCTGTATCAGCCTGACATCATATCTGAAGGATGCAAATTGTGAAGACTAAAAGCTTCTGCTATGTTGCCCAATATTTGCAAGTCGTGATAGGGTATAACTACATAATCACCTTAAACTGCACACGATACTTCATTTTTGCACGTAGAAAATATGAACTGCTGAAGGACATTGGGTAGGTTTTGACGATATAAAAGCGGTCTCTGGCATCTTACATGACCACACGCTTTTCAGCTTGTGACTTGATCTATTTGACTTGAAACATGGCACTCTTGTCTCTCGTAAGTATTAAGTAAAACTAGTAGTTTGGATTGATGTTAATTTTCAAATTATTGTTCAAATGGTAGTTCCTATTAGCCCTCTTGGCGGCTGCAGGCTTAGCTGCCCCTACTCGCTATATTGGAGGAAGAGGCTGGGGGCACCAATCGTCTAACGACGGTGGATATAGTGGATACGGTAGCTATGGACAAGGATATGACGACAACCATGGCGGAAATCAGCAACATAAACGAGCTAGCGGCTTGGGTTTTGTTTCAAATTCGGCTTTAGGAGGCGGTTTTGGAGGTAATCATGGAGGAGGAGTTGGGGGCGGCTTTGGAGGAGGCGCTGGAGTCGGTCAAGGAAGTGGCCTTGGAGGAGGTACTGGAGGCGGTCTTGGGGGAGGCGTTGGAGGTGGCATTGGAATAGGTAATGGAGGCGGCCTTGGAGGAGGTGTCGGAGGAGGTGCGGGAGGTGCGGGAGGTGCGGGAGGTGGCCACGGAGGCGGTTATGGAGGAGGTGCTGGAGGTGGCCATGGAGGTGGTGTTGGAGGCGGCTATAGAGGAGGTGCTGGAGGTGGTGTTGGAGGCGGCTATGGAGGAAGTGCTGGAGGTGGTGCTGGAGGCGGTCTTGGAGGCGGTCTTGGAGGCGGTCTTGGAGGTAGCCTCGGAGGAGGTGGCTTTGGAGGAGGTACTGGAAGCGGTTATGGAGCTGGTGTTGGAGGCGGCTACGGAGGAGGTGTTGGAGGTGGTTTGGGTGGAGGAACTGGCATTAATCTTGGAGGAGGTCTGGGAAGATCAGTGGGATTCTAATGCCCGGTTTCCTCCGAATATGCAGCTCCCGTCCAAGCCCCTGGCCTACAATGAACTTAAAAGAGGATATGATTGGAATTCTTATTTTTGAGCTGGATCTGTTTTCTAGCAAGTGTCTCGGAGACTAAAAAGCAACAGGACTTGCCTGTAATTTCAACTCTAGTTTGAAATAGGTGACGCTAATGGACTTGGGTGATTTCGACGAGGAGACTTCAACGTGGACGTGTCAGCACAACAAATGAAGCTGGTTCCTCCTCTCACATGAACGTAGTATAGTAGATGGGAGTTAGTTACTCTTAAAATCTGTTAACTGTTTGTGAAAATTGATTGAATACATAATTTTGTTGACAATTTTTTTTCGTCGTTTATAGACTAAAACTGACATAAAAGATACACAGTGCTATTTTTCCAAACCGCTTTTTAAAAATGTTTACGCCTTCTATCTAATCGCTGAAACATAGCTCGATTTGAAACAAGAGAGACTACTTTAAACAAAATTGCTAAAGATTTTGCCACAAAGATATTGCTAATGCAAAAGATTCCGTAGTAGCAATAAGGTAGTTCAGCAGATGAGTTCAGTGCTGAGCAAAAAAATCTTTACCGAGCAAACCACGGAGGTCTAATTAACCCTCTTGAGGCTGATTTCCCTTCAGTGAAGGTATACCTTTAATGAAGGTAAACCAGCCAACGAGGCTTAATTCCACCTCTGTGGTTTGCTCGGTAAAGATTTTTTTGCTCAGCACTTTTCAATGTTACTACCATAAGTAGCGCCAGCGCGTGCGCAACTCGTAATGGATCCCATGAATTGATCCCAGTGTGTGATACTATATTTGCTTGGATTCCTTTATAGTACAAATTAAACGCTTCAAAAAATACCTAAGACTGTAGATGTTAGAAGAATGACGTAAGGAAAATAAAGTTCCACGGTCGGGAGCAATAACCCGATAAACTTACTGGCATCGTTTTCTTTTCTTCAGCATAAAAGATTATGTGGCATAAAAATACAAAGAGTATAATCCTAATAGATCCTAAGAGTAATAATCCTAAGCGTAGATCCTAATTTTTAAAAATTGCACTGTACGTTTTCAAGGTGGATAGCGACTGCCAAAACGAGACACATAGTCATAACACAAAGAAATACACGACTAAAAAAAAGTGGTTAAGGGCCTTGAAGTTTCCTTATAATTTATGAGCAGTAATCTAGGGCTCTTCACTCGCTTCCTCGATTCAGCCCACATACAGATACGGTACGTATACATTACATTCACTAGTGTTAGTTCGTAACGATCAGTTTTCGTTTTCGTTAAACAAGTGAGAATTTAAGTGAAACTATGGGCGAATTCTTTGGACATTTTGCGAATGGAGTAATACAAATGTTGATTGATACATGGTGGATGTACTCTGCTCTAAAAAGGTAAGTCTTGGGCATTTAAATTGCACGAATAAGGTCAAAATGTCAAAGATCGAAGATCTTCGATGATTTTATTTCTGAAATATTCCACAGGTACTTCCCATGCAAACATCTTGAGCATCCAAACTACAAGTACCTGAATACTGTGACGTATCCATTTCCATTTCCCATGTGGAGGCTTGGCTGAAATTCATTGTTACTGTGATCTTGGGTATAGGTAAATAAAGCTATACCTTTCGTCAAAAGTTTAATCGAAACCTAATTACGAAAATATTCTAAAACAATTTTAAGCGGCATTCGCAACTGGTGTTATAGCGGGACCAGGTGTTATAGTGGTGTTAAAGATTGTACCAGCATGGGCTATCCAGCACACCATGGTGGATGTGTTTTTTATTTTGAGTGCAGCTTGGAGTGCAGTAACAGATCTCATAATGCACTATTATCCACAAGTAATACCCAGGTATATGGATCATGTGGCTCTAGCGTTTGGCTTTTACATGAAGTACTGGACTTTCACAAATCACGCTCATGATAAAGGCATTCAATAACATATTGTATGCCCTTGCACGTTCCTCATTGGTCCGTCTAATTTTCCATGATTTATCTCGCTAGAAGCAGGGTTTCGTTCTGCCCTTCGATCTAGCTACATTGAACTTCTTTTCGAGATTTTCTGTAACAAATCTGTTATGCCAGCGCAGCAGCGCTACTTCGGGGCGTGGCTACATTCATTGGAGGATCTTGGATGGCTCAGATAGGATTTAATCTATTTTCACTGTCGGGAATCGTTCTCTGCGATGAAAATGACCACAACGACATGGGATTCTTGTCAAGCATATACACAATGCATTACGCGGGGTTAATTGTTTATTTGTATGCCCTAATTTTCTTTATGGAACGTCGCGTGAGAAACCTGGTTAAACGCCTTGGAACGAATCCCAACCTTTCCCAGCTGGATTACATAGCTGAGGAATTGACCGAATTAGAGCTTGGTACAAAGTTCCACTAAGTGTCCTATAACTTATTATATCCTCTTGCTTTCTATTCAATGCTGCGTACGCAATTTTTAACTTTTCATGAAGAAGTAACTTCTCTTCTTCTTACCCCAATAAACTCCTTTTACTTATAGATGGGATACATTGTAGACAAATGGAATAAATCAGTGGGATAAATTGTAGACAATTTGCTCACAAAAATGAATTGTATCAATAAAACGCAGATTTCTACGAACGCATGTAGAAGAATAAAATAATTATAGTAAAAAAGCATATAATAATTACGCAAAATAATCGTGACGATTATTGTAAAGCAGTATCCAGCTAAAAATTGCTTGGGAAGATACCCGTAAAAGCGAAGTACGACATATTTAGGTCATCAGCACTTAAGCTGTTACTGTTAACCTCCAATCCAAACTACGGTATTAAACGTACACAGATGAAAGTTGGCCGGGGTCAAGTTCAGGTCTTTTTACTATACAGTTTCTTGTTGCACAGAAGCATACATAACAAAATGATACTAATACAACTCAGGGTGATAACATATATGAATAACAGTGAAATAAGCCTGGAGTGAACCGTATTGAGGTGCAAGTATGCGAAAGATGGCGACTGCGGTTCCACGGATACGTTTTAGTGCGGAGGATTGGAAACGAATGCCGGAGAACAATTGTCAAGCTTTTATCTTAAGGAGTTTAGTTAGTGAAGTAAGTTTAACTAGATAACAACCCCATAAGTACGGGTCTAGGTAGGTACAGTACGTTAAAAAAACGACCCAAACAAAGCATACCGTCTGTTCCGGAGGGAAAGCTCCGGAATGTCAGGGCCTAAGATTGCGGCAAGAGGGAGTCATTCTGGGAATGTGGTAGAGCTCCCTTGGAAGTGTGCGTCAGTATGTTTTGCTTTGTTTTTCCCAGAAAGAGGTGACGACCCTTTACGTCGATTGAACGTTTTTCCTCTTCGTAGCCAGTTTCACTGGTTGTTGTTAGTCAGTCGTCGTCTTGAATTTGCGGTTGTATGTTGAGTTCTGCCCTTTTGTAAAAAACCTTCTGTAGTCTTCCCTTTGTCTTAGTGTCTTAGTAAATAGAAAGAAATTTTGTCCGAAACTTAGCGTGGTATAGGATTCTAATGTTGCAGTGAATTTGGTTGTAACATTTTTTGGTGCCGAAACCCGGGAATTCCGTGTATCTGAGCTTTGGTAAAGTGAAACGACTACGATGGATTCTAGGAGCCCTTCCCCCGAAGCCGACGTTAATCAAGGTCCAGCGAAGGAGACTCAATCGACAGCCGACGTTTTGCTGAAGGTTCGAAAGAACGCAAGATGTAAACTAACGCGGGTGATTCATCGAATTGAGAATCTCATTATTAGTCGAGGTAGCCGAACCGAACTGCGAGCACACCGTGCAATTCTCACGGAAGTCCATGAAGAATGTTCCCAAGCACATTCCGAGTACATCACCCATCTTACAGGGCAAGTCGACGGAGCGAAAGCTCAAGCGTGGATTCGTCAATTGGACGACGATACCAACAATTGCTATGTCCAAATCGACGCCTATTTCCAGTCCCGTGCGAACGATGCCTCGTCTACCTATTACCGAAGCACTGTGGTGTCAACACGACGCAGTAGCCTTCTCGAGGCTGAAAGGCAAAAGCGCGAGACAGAACTTCGTATGCGTCAAGCGGAGCGAGATGTCGAGGAAAGTGCTCAAGAAATTCGAGCCCTAAAGGCACTGGAAGCCGAGGCAGAAGAAAGAAGACTTCGAATTCAACAGCAACGACGACGACGAGAACTTCCGGATCAACTGGAGAGGGAAGCTTTACAAGTTGCCCACCTACGTCACGAAATGGAAGAGGATGAAAACGGGATCATCGACGAAGTACCGAAACCTTCATCTGCGGTTACACGTCAACTGCATATCGCTAACTCGCAGTCCCGACGCGACAGGAACGACATCTCTTGGAACGCTCCTCATGCTGTAACGTTGCATCAGCATTACGTTCAAAGCGTTAGCGGTGTCGCCCCTACTCTTTTTCCACCGACCACGGAGAACCTCCGTAGACGTAGACCCGATCAACTGGCTCCCGCCTTCTCCACCTCGAACCCGGTCAGTAACGTTAACCACCCCGTGGCCACAGACTCACGAAATGAAACCGTTCGACCACCCGTGACCAGTTTTACGAGAGATCAATCCTCTCCACAATGCTCTGCGTGGCCACGAAACGGGCCGGCCACCTACCTGATCCAAAGTGAATCGCAGATGCACGAAGAGCAGTCGGCAGTACTGTCTGAAGTCTCGCCGCAGATGCCCGGAGAGCAGTCAGTGGTATTGTCTGAAGTCTCACCGCAGATGCCCAAAGAGCAGCCAGTGGTATTGTCTGAAGTCTCGCCGCAGATTCCCGAAGAGCAGTCGGCAGTACTGTCTGAAGTGTCGCCGCAGATGTCCGAAGAGAAGTCAGCAGTATTGTATGAAGTCTCGCCGCAGATGTCCAAAGAGTGGTCACCAGTACTGTCAGAAGTCTCTCCCCAGATACCAGAACCGATTAGGGTAGAAAGGGAAAGTTATGCGACCTTAGCGACTTCAAGGAAATATGCCCTGCTGCCGTCCTTGACACCGGTTCAGCTTAATCCGACCTCAGGACCACTTATCGAGACGAGGCCATGTCCGACTCCAGAAGTAGCGTCTTTGACGAGATCGAATGGTTTGCCACCGTGGCCTCCTCCCGATTTGCTTCATTATCCAGCTGATATGATTCATGAACATTCGTTCGTTCCATCGCAGCTAAAAGCGGACGTCACGTCCGTTGGTCTTCCGTATCGACTCCCGACCTCCGTTCCATTGCGTCTGAGTTTTAAGAGGCATGAAAGCTTCTCCGAAAGGTACCAAACGCCGGAATTCTCGCCTCCGAAGTCACAGGGTGAGTCGCACGGCTCTGCCTCTGTACCGCTGCCTTCCGCACTTCCGTCTTTGCGTTTAACAGTTGTGCTGAAGATGAATTGTTTCGAGCAGATAGCACCGAAAGCAGAGCCATTGCATTCCTCAAGGCCCTTGTGTAATGCGCCCGAGTTTGAAGATCCCGTTTTGTTGGCGCAGGCACCGTCTGGAAAGAAGTTTAATAGGCCAAGAGCGTTGCGGAACCGACTTCCGAAAATTGTCCTGTCCAGCAAGTTGGCGACTTGCGAATCCTTCTCGACTTCGATTGTGAAGCTGCAAACTATAGTACCCGCGGACATTGTTATACAGTTGTGGTCCCGTGAAGCGTCTTCGACCCCAAAGCCCCCATGGCCACCTACAGGGTCCAGCGTATTCCTTTATCCACTCGCCTTCGTACACGACACAGGCGCCCGATATTCGGCGATGACCCGACTCCCGTTGTACCGAACCGTCTACGCGAACTTCTTCCTTCTACGTTTGTTTCCCGTTACCGTCGTCCGGTGTTCTGCGAAGCTGCGATGGAGAGCATATTCGCAAGCTGTCGGTCGACGACGGCCGCCACCGTTGGCCCCATATTCTGTTCGAAGCCAAGGCCAGAAACATTCGCCCGTTGGAGTCACTTTTTGTCTCGATGTCCCGAAACCGACCATTGCAAACCTGTATTTGATACTGACGCCAACGCGAGTATTGTTCCCGATAGTAGTGGCGAAACAGTATCCCGAACTCGTAATGGCAATCGGATTCGTTTCTGATTTGCGTTCCTTTGTGGCTACAGTGTGTGATCTTCCCATGTCTTACTGCAAACTCCGGATTCTAGATCTTATCGAAATGATCTACTGGGTTCTCCTATGTATTTCGATCAGCGTAGATGCCGATAGCAAATGCCAAGCGATCCTTCGTTCGTCCACCCTTGATCTAGTAGACTTGTCCATGTCACCGTTTGTACAGCTGGTGGATTTTCTCGCGACACGCCCAGGCGTAGCATCGCTACTGTCTTATTTGTTGTAGCCACCGAACACCGTATTTTACTCGTATTTTGAGGGATCTGAAAATATCGATTTGTATAAAGGACGTCAGTATGGAACTATTCATTTGTTAAAAGAACTCCTTGGCTCCGCCGATTCTATCGCTTCAGAACATCTGATTCCTTCCGATATTCCAGACCGTTTTGTCGCTATTCTCACCGATTGCGCTGGAGTAAATAGCGACTTCCGACGCGGAAACCAAAACTGACGACTTTCCCTGTTCGGACCGAAGTCAGCGCGTTACGGTTGACTGTTTAGACTTTCGATGTCTCGTGGTCACGACCTGCTTTATCGAAGAAACCTGACTAGATGCCGATTTAGCACCGATTAGTGAAGACCCGCAGGAATTTCGTATGTAAAGTCTACTAGTTGCTCTATTGTCATTTTGGTTCCGACGATTCGATGTAGCAGTCTCGCCGAAAGATAACGAAGAATTTTCCGGATTGTATTGAAACCTGTACTCCCCGAACTATTTGTGTTTGACCCTAGACGGACATGTAGGTGTTCCCGAACGGAAACACCGGGCCGGCGATGTTCCGGAGGGAAAGCTCCGGAATATCAGGGCCTAAGATTGCGGCAAGAGGGAGTCATTCTGGGAATGTGGTAGAGCTCCCTTGGAAGTGTGCGTCAGTATGTTTTGCTTTGTTTTTCCCAGAAAGATGTGACGACCCTTTACGTCGATTGAACGTTTTTCCTCTTCGTGGCCAGTTTCGTTGGTTGTTGTTAGTCAGTCGTCGTCTTGAATTTGCGGTTGTATGTTGAGTTCTGCCCTTTTGTAAAAAACCTTCTGTAGTCTTCTAACGCGGGGTTGGTTTCGTCTTATCAGAACTTGCCTTTATTGCATCTTTATTACGACGGGACCATAAGTTTTCGTTCGAGTTGAGCGGGTTTTTGCCTTATCCATGTTCGACTTAAGTGGAGACCACTGTATATTTATAATGGATTTTATAAGTTTTAGAAGCCCGTGTGACTTGCGTTACGTTCCTGTTAGTAAGTGGCTGCGGCAACAATTTTTTTGCACACGATATTAGATAGGAATCATGAATTACACGGACACGGTTGTCACTTCGCTGAACTATTCATACGTGTTTCAGTTTGAGGAGGATTTTCGACACACCGATGTACTGTACGCTCATGGATGTCCCATCATTGGACAGTGTGTTTCTACTACGTGGGCGTTTATATACTCATAATCTTCATGGGTCAGCAGTGGATGGCCAGTCGACCCCGTTATGAGCTGAGAGGACCCCTGGTATTCTGGAACGTGGTTTTGGCAGTCTTCAGCATAATGGGAGCATGCAGAACGGTACCGGAGATCTTCCACGTGCTTCGGCACCATGGCATCTATCACTCGGTCTGCGTGCCCAGGTATTCTATTTGTCGTTTATTCTCTACATGTATTTGTAGAGAATAAATTACTAAATTTTGTGTTGCTGCTTGGCATCATGTAACTGTAGCAGAACGGCCATCTGTATATTACCGTTTCGTGATTATATTATCTGGCTTCAATTAAGTGCTTTATTAAAGGCATCGAAAATTACCGTGTGTTGCCTGCAGTCGGCATGGCATTTGGTAAAACTGCAGTGAGTTCGTACCTACCCAGAACACCCGTTTTGTGTGTGTGAGTTTCACATGCTATTATTAGCTGACTGGGTTGATACCTGTAGGGCACGTTTGAAGAATGAGACTTAATTAAACATGTTGAATTTTTCCGGTTTTGCGTAGTTTTATTCAGCACAATAAAGTATCGGGTTTTTGGACCTGGATGTTTGTCTTATCCAAAGTTCCGAAGTTAGGGGACACAATTTTCATCGTCTTGCGTAAACAGCCGCTCATCTTCCTTCACTGGTATCATCACGCCACGGTCTTACTGTACTCGTGGTACGCTTATGCCGAGTACACCGCTCCAGCTCGTTGGTTCATTGATATGAACTATGTCGTCCATTCTATGATGTACACGTATTACGCTCTCCGAGTGTTAGAAATTAAAATACCAAAAGGCATAGCCATGGTAATTACTACTGCCCAACTTATTCAGATGGTAGCAGGCTGCGCTGTAAACGTTTGGGCGATCAGGTATTTTTAGTGTTTAATTAGCCTGAAATTTTGCAACGGTATTTCTCTTGACGCTATTTCCCTCATTTCACAGTTGATAGAGCGGGGAGACGGTTGTCACGTTAGCCAGCAGAACGTAAAGCTTTCTCTGCTCATGTACTTTACGTATTTCGTCCTTTTCGCGCGATTCTTTTACAAGGCTTACATGGATAGGAATAAGAGCCATGACCGTGCCCCTTCCAGAACTTCACGAGCGGTTCATCCTGACAGCTTGTGCCGGAAAAATGTATAAAGTATATCGCTACCGTCCCAGGGGCGGACTGGCACCCCGGCGGCAGGTGTGGAAACTATTCCATGCGGCGCCGTCAAAACAAGAAGGTTGGGACTTGACCAATGTGTATTGTAGCACAACTGGAAGTTGACTGACCCAGGTTGTTACAAGTGAGCCCCTTTTATACCCGAAGGTAGTACAGAAACGTTCAACAAGAAGTAGAAAAACTTATAACGTCAAACAAGGTTACGGGGTATGAAGTTATAAAATACAAGGTTGAACTAAGGATAACAGGTAACAGTGTCGAAAATTCTAGTTTTCTCCCTTTTTATATCTTTCTGTACACGTGTCCCCACGATTTAAGTTTTCTCCTTTCTATCCTTTTTTGTACACGTGTCACCACGCTTTAGTTTCCCCCGGTATAAAAAGACACGATGACTCCACATTCCACCAGACAACGTTTCAACAGCCCATTCAACAGTTCAGTCAATGTTTCCTCCTACTCCCTTACAATCCCTCTCTTGCTCTCTTGTTTTTGTTATGTGCGTCGCCTTTGCTGACAAATAAAGTCTTACCTTTTAAGTCGAACTTATTCTAATAAAAACAAACACAACGCAGGGCTTAAGTTTCCTTTTACCTGGTCAGTATTTTTGTCAAACAGGTAAAGAAAGGAAAAAGAATAACATGACCTACGTTTGGCAGTCACATCACATAGTCTGGTTTATTGTGGAACAATCATTACAAACATTAAATTTAGACTGTTAGAAACCGATTCATTAAACTGGAACTTTGACGGACTGAACTCAGTACTTCTTCAAACTTGATTTCTTCTACTAAATCTCTTTCAAAACTGACAAGCATCAAAGCCTCTAGGAGGGGTTGACTCATATTAGCGCGCAAGCGAGTCTTAACTAATTTTAGTTTCCTACAAGCACGTTCACAAGATACTTAAGTGAAAGACAACGTAAGGAGGTATTCATAGACAGTGAATAGGTTTGTGTAGGCCACAGCACACAAATTATACCGGTATAAAATCTTGTGAACACATGATACGCACAAGGTACATCTACCAGTGCCAGTACAACCCGGGACTCCAGCACTTTCACCTTTCAAACATGTACCTTGCTCGTCAGTTCCTTCCTGTTCATGCGTTTCATTTATAAACGACTCAGATAAACGCTCATTGTCAAGGTCCATATTAAGCTCAACTGACTCGTTGCTCTCGGCAGTAATACTTTGATTGGATACTTCAACATCATTTTCATCTTCTAAAAGCGAGATAAGCGACGGATACAATCCCGAAAACTGAATGAATTCTCTTTTAAGAGATTCTGCGTTAACGCACGCATGCGTTTCAATTTTTTGCAAGCTACCAGGATGATCTTTTCCGAATCCCAATCAACATAGCTTCAATTACCTTGTCTACAGTTGTCTTAGAAAGAAATGTGACTAAATTTCCTCTTCCGGAGCTTACAATCTCTTTACCTGACAGTGCAAGCTTTCGATTTTCACTTAATTCGACAGATTCCTGCAGATGCCCGTTAAAGGCAATAGCCAACGACATAGCATATTGGTATTTGGATGGATTCTTATTGTACACATTATTCTAAGAACGGGAAGATAAGTTTCAAATTTTTTTGACTAGCCGTTCCCGAGTTATTGACTTGCGAAGTTCTGGCATTTTTCCCGCCGCGAAATTCGTGACGTCACCATTGTGAGCAGTACTAGAGGTATGGCTTACGGACGCTTTGTTATGCACTGGCGTTGTTAGGCTTCCTCTGTGCTTTGTGAGTTTTAGTGGAAAAGATAGCAAGTAAGCTGCCATCAAAGACAAATAAACATTGCGGTAGCTATTGTGTTGCTTACGGTTGTAATAACAGTGGAAGATCTGGTGCAGGGCTCTATAGTTTCCCAAAAAACGCCGAAAGAAGACCCTAGACGGCAATGGGTTTTGCAAGTGCGACGGACTAGGGCTGATTTTGTGGACCCCAAAACTACTTGGGTATATCTCTGATGAACATTTCACCGAAGATTAATTTGGTAGTAAAATTGACTGACAATTAGCAATGGGATTCCGAGCAAAACGTAGTGGTAGGAGTTTGCTGCCAGCCGCTATCCCTACTAAGTTTGATAGGCAGGCTACTGTGTCTGGGTTTCAAAGTCCACCCAAACCTCGTAAAACCTCCGCTATTGAGAAAAGAACGTCAAAGAAACGTCTTACCGTAAATATACTCCTAGCCTACATTTACACTCAGCTACAA
>JAGJRO010000674.1:0-17184 GCA_022832285.1 Lepidurus apus apus | reverse complement strand
TCAACATATTACAGTCACACAAACAATACGGAATATTAAATCAAAAGAGTAGCATTTACATTTTGTATATCTCTTGTCCCATACTAGCTTCGTGCCTTTCGAAAGCGGCGCGCTATGCGTGAACCGCATTTAACGAATTTTTTAACGAATTGTGCTTCTGTAGCAGTAGATGGCAAGGAGGTGTTACGAGTAGTCGCTATGGTGATACGAATTGGCACAGCTTAGTGAAAGCTAGTCCCACTGGGAGTGTTACGAATTTTTTTTTATACGAATCATCCCTTACCCAGTCGACTCGTACCCTGGGAAAATAAGCTTTAACCTAGATATATTTTTCCACGGAGAAACACAGAAGGCCAGCAAGTTTGTTCGTTTCATTTTCGACTACTATTCTACACTTCTCTTCTATCTATCACTTCCTAGTTCCTTAAAGCACGAAAAATTTGTCAATTCTTGATAATACACACTTGTACTTTCAGTTATTCACATTGTGTTCTCAAAACAACACTTATCTATTCTTTAAATGTCATTTCAAACTCCAAGTTCTTTGTTTAAGCTTGGATTTCACACAACAAAAACAAACACAGGACAACAGTGCTCAATAGTAAACAAATGCTAATTTTGGAATTTGCATTGATTTTTTCCCATACTATTAGTATTCCCACTTAAACTGTTTATAATCAATGTGTCTGACAAGCGATACCGATCTGTGGATCTGTGTCTGAACCACGTCTGAACCATGGTCTTAACGGCCAGTCAGCAGTGGAACAGATGGGGCTCCATCAGTTCCACTTTTGGCTCCTCCTTTTCGTTCTATTTCTTGGTAACAGACTTCTACACAGGGATGTTCTCTCTCTCTCTATATTTACTCTAAGATTAGTATTCACCCCTTAAACTCTTTATAATCGATGTGTCTGACAAGCGATACCAATCTGTGTCTATACGGCCAATCAGAAATTGGTTCCAAATTGGATCCATTTGACTCCTCCTTTTCGATTTATTTTTTAGTTCGTTTTTTCGATTGTTTGGGCTTCTACACACGTACACAGGGATGTTCCCTCTATATATCTCTGTATTGTGACAGTAATGTAGGGGATTTATTTTTCCATCTATCTGGGTTGGTAATTTTTAATATTTGTCTTCCATACATTTTTTACACAGAGGAACATGTTAAGTTAATCATATATAAAAAAACCGAACCCACATTTATCGAGTTTATTATTAAGATATTTACAAAAATAATTTTTCAATTATCTCTTACTATTTATTTTAAAAATGCTCCCAAAGTTTACGAAATTAGGATGAGAAATTGTGCTGCCATTCAGAAAATAACGGTCAGGCAGGAAACTGCATAGCTTGTGCTGAACTCAAGAATGAACATGAAAAGGAGAAGACCGTAAAAGTAGGGGAAGGATATGACAAGTCACTAATTGGATTTGCTGGAGCTTAGGGCACAAATACCTTGTGGCGTTTTACCCTTTTCTTTTATTAAAATGTGACAACTGGTAAGAACCACAGTTTATAGGTGTACACAGTAGGTTAACACGGGTCCAATGTAAAGGTTTTGGACCGACCCTTTTGGTCCCTAGAGTACATTCAGGTAAAAGGCCATACTATGAAAGGATACATTCGTAAACCTCTCAGTGCCGTTCAGAAAAGGTCACGACGGTTTACAAAGCGCGTAATTTAAATCTAGTTGCTTTAAACTATTTGAGCTCAAAGGAAAACGTTAATTAACAAGGTCAAAGTACAACACACATACACATTATATACTATTTCGCGTTACCCAGGTTGCACCACGAGGAGGCAGTCTATTTTGCAACCCATAATACATAGGTGTTGTATAATATACAGGTTCAGCCCTATATACTATAAAATACCTACGTATATTAATGTCTATGTGTTGTTTATATATGTATTCATATGTATATCTATATACGAGTTATCATAAAATTACATTAGTTAAGGTTTATCATTAGACTTACATTGTAGGGTAAATTTATGTATAACTATATTCCTAAATGTTACTAACTTTCGCAAGTTTTGTATTTTTCTTAATACGTTTAACTACGACTCTTTATGTTACAGCTCTCTTACAGCTTTCTTAGTTTATGTTCGGTTATAGAGGAGCAGGTTTAAAAAACAGCAGGTTTTAATTAATCCCGCGGGTAAGGGTGGGATCGCTGAGGATTTCCTATAACCGTTTTTTCTGAGTGTATAGTACAAGGAACTCCCTTTTCAGTGAACTTGACCCAAAAGGGGAAACTTACTATTGTATGTAATCCCTTGCTTGTTTTCTTGATTTCCTATTGTTTTTACCATAAACTTGTACGAATGATCAGATAGTAAAAATAAAGAAATTATAATAAGACAAGACGACAGGCGAGCTGTTGATTAAGCTATGCAAGTAGAAACGGAAAGTCGTTAAGTTTTGTTTTTGTATGAATGTGCATGTGTTGTGCGTCACACGATAGATGGCACAAATGGAATCAAAATTCACGGTAACAGGTTCTCCAGTTTCGGAACTCGGAGATGACTATGACACTGGTGTGTATTATTGTTTCGAAACGTTTTCGGAAAACGAATGACAAAATGGGGGTCACTCGAGTTCAAAATTGGTAGTTGGATTGGAAATGCATTAGTTTAGGTTAGGTTAGGAATCCTAACCTAAACTAATGCATTTCCAATCCAACTACCAATTTTAGTAGTTGGATAGTTGGTAGTTGGATTGGAAATGCATTAGGCTCAGCGTTTTAGGCTCAGCGTTTACGCGTTACCCGCGGGTTTTAGACCGCTCGCCGTTTTAATTCGAATTTTGGTCCAAACGGCGTTCCGTGTTATCCACAACTTCGGTCTTTAGACGTTAGTGGCGCTACAAGCCGCAGCGTTGTGGATAGTATCCACAAAACGGGATTGAGTCTCCTACGCTTCTATCTCCCACAGTGTTGTGGATACTATGGTATCCACAGCACTGCGGGATTGAGCCATTCGTGTTCGAGACAGCATCGAGAACGGATATTAGGAGTGAGTGCGCGCAGAATTACGAAGTGTTTGGAAGATTTTGGTTCTTTTTGTCAGGTTGTTTTCCAATTACGGAAATGAGGTGTTTTTTGGTTTATTGTATACTTGCCTTGTTTGTTAGTGACTGTTAAGCGTGTTATCGGCTGCCGGCTTAGGCCGGAAGCTGACGTCATTAATGTGACGGCACTTGGTTTTTCTTTTGTGTAAGGAGGTGAGGGGTGTTTTTTGGTGGCATATTGTTGTGTGAGTTTTTTTCTATTTCTTTTGCCTTACTTTTCTAACGACCTTGAATTACTTGTAGCATGTATTTGCATCAGTTGTATCAGTTTAGAAGTAAAGTGTATGGAAGTGGACGAGGAAGGGGACGAGAACCTGAACCAGGCATTCGTGACATTCGCGAAAATGAAGTTCGAAAGGATAGGAGGAGAGAGACTCGACGACGAAGAGGGGTTCACGATTGTGAGGAGGAAAAAGGGTAAAGCGGGGTCGAGGAAGAAGACGAAGGGGGAGGATGTGGAAACGGTAAGGTAGGATGAAATACCTCAAAGGGAGGAAGGACGGAGTAAGCAAGGGGAAAGAGGAATAGCAGAGAGGCAAGTTTACCGTCCGAGTCAAGTTGTAGGTCTGGCTGTGGATGCGAGGACTCCAGCGACTCCACTTCCAAATGACGCAAGACCAGTCATTGCAAAAATATTGTATAGAAGGAAAGAATTTTAGAAATGTGAGCCCATTCGAGTTAAGGAATGCTTTGAAGAAAATGGATTTAAATAATACAGAGACTAAGGTAACCAAAGGTGGTGAGCTACTTCTCTTTGCAAAAGAGGACAACAGTATCAAAGCTGCTAAAGACAGGCAAGATTGGACAGTGGTCCGTGGAAATGAAAATGTCAAAGCCACTTAATGTAAAATAGGGTATAATTAGGTTTTGTGGTACCTTGAAAGAGGACATGAATCAGAAGATAAAATGGGGTATATGCAGTGAGGCCCCTTTTGCGTTTTTTGTGAAAGTGGAAAAGTGAACGTTTTCCAGCCCAAACCGATCCGGTGCTATAAATGCCAGAGGTTTGGTCATGTTAGCACGATTCCTTTGCGACCGCTTGCCGTGCCCTAATATCATGGAGCCAGATAAAACTTGGCATTTGACTCGCTGGACGGAATCGGCATGGGCTATAGTTGGTGGAGTTCGGGGGTTGCAAATAAGCATTTCGGGTAAATGGCTTCACTTGGACTCTTTATGGCAAATACGCTATAAATCGTAAAGGCAATTGACATAAAATCCCCCCTGATATGGTTGCTTCGCCGTCATAAGGCTAAGGCGAACGGTTATATAAGCTTTTTCGAGTTCTGAGAGAAATTCTACAAGCGGACTTATATAGCACAGGGCTAAAAATAAATAAAAAAATGCGACATAAAGGGGTCATAAAGAATTTAGAAAATGAATGGGAAAACTTGAGTTAGGAGAGATCGAACCTCCGCGATTCAAACATATATACTCTGGCGAACCAGACGCATGTCCAACCCTAGGAAAAATTGTTCCCCCCCCTGTATTCACTATATAACTGCACCTTGTGATGGCTTCGTGTCCCATGTAATAGCATTCAAATCTAAAGGACACGAGCCATGACGAACAATGCCAAGTGCCATGAGAAGTTCTCTACGTTTTAGGAAGGTTTTTACACAGGTGTGTAGCTGAAGGTGGCCGAAAAGTAACGGCGACGAAGTTTTCCAAAACGGGACATAATTTACATCCCACCAACTATACTTTAGGGGTAACACATAAACTGACTGCAGCTGGCAAGCGAACAGTCCGTCTTTTGCCACTATGGCCAAGACTTTTTCCATGTCCTTAGCGGCCCACGAGCATCTTCCCCCGGAAAAGGTATGCATTTCAAATGTGAGAATTCTGGGGAGTGTTTTTTTCCCCAAACCTTCCTACATCTTTGACATAATTCTGAAGCCAAACAAAAAAGAGAAACAATATCAAAAGTGAAAGGTTTGGTGAAGTTCTGAAGTTTTTCTCAACCGACTGCTCCAGAGTTATCAAACCCATAGTTATTCTTTCATGGCAGGTCCCCACGAATTGTTACGAATAAGAGTTGTCGTGGCAGTTTTTCCGACGAGCAAATAACGAAAGCTCTCATCTCTCCCAAAGTTTTTTCTTTTCGTTGTCTCGAATTACTATCCTATCAACCGCCTTCGATTATTGAACAGGAGACACGGTCATCACTAACGTTTGTTTTTCATTTCTCCCCTCCCCCACTCTTATGTTAGGCAGCGTAAAAATTTCAAACTTTCCAAATATCAAACTCCCACCCCTTCCACCCTTCACTGATGTGATTGTCTTTTCAAGCTTTTGTCTTTTAAACTATAAATGCGGACTTCTGGGCTCCTACAGAATGCATGCGCGTATGTGTGTGACAAAGTTACTATCAAGCTTCAATTCCCCAAAGTACCCAGAAAAGCATTGCTGCCCATAGTCCCAAAGTTGAATACTCCAAGCAACACTAACTAGAGGCAACACACCTCATAATTGTTCTCACCGTTGGGAACAATGACCTCGATACCTGTAAATTTCTATTGCTCGAGTAGGTAGTACGCTACTTGTCTTTTCTACTCATATAAATATCTCGTGCATTGTAACGGCATAACGATACAGTTAAACGCGATATAGTTATAGTTTTTTCGCGGCCACGCCCACGCTCGACCCACTTCACTTTTGCAGGGATCAGATACTGAGCTAAAAACGTCTGTCGCTTGTCCACTAGTTGGGTTTGTAGTTCGGAAACGGCGTGGTCCAAAAAAGGAGCAAAAACATTTCTTCGGTAATAAGTCTCTGGATTTTCTGCTGTTGCATTACTCCTTTTTGTCTGACTGCCACATATGCGGGGCATACACTCTTTCGTAAAAACTGAATCAGCCATTCTCCTTGCTTCAGAGTAAAGTTCGTGAAATTTCTCGTCGGCGTTATCTCGCATCATTTTTAAAACACCTATTACAATGGCAGCTTGTTCAGATGCTTCGATCAAGTCAGTATTCTCTTCCTGAAGATTCAGATGGAGTACTTTTGTTGCGCTAAGGACTTCCTCTGTGCACACTAGACTTACAAGGAAGTCAAATTTCCTAATGGAGAACAAATATCTTTCGGCATCACCGTTGTCACTTTCCGCTACTTTTTCCAAACTGCTGACAATGAGTACGTATTTCGATTTGAAGCTACGGAGGCAGTCGGCTTGACTCGTCCATCTCGTAGGAGCTGGTGTACATAAACTGACGTGGTTGTCAACCTGCATCCTATCCTCATCTTCTTCCATAAATGATAGTACGCTGCTTAGCTCGCGAAATTCTTGCAGATAGGCACTATGCCGTTTCGCAGATGACTTTTACATTACAACAGTTTTCCGACATACATAAAAAATGTTTGCTATTTGCCTAATAGCGCACGAATGAACGAGTGCTGTATTAAGGCCCCGGTATACACAACCCTCTTATGGGTGAATAACATGGGGAAATCCGGGGGCTGATATCTTAAAAACTACTCGACCGATTAAAATGATACATATACCAAAAAATCGAGCAGAAAAACATCTACTGCAAGTGATCGAGTTTTTGTAAAAAAAATTATGTAATTTAACTAAAAAATTGAAGGCAAAGTTTTGGGGATTTCTAAATTACCTAAAAATTGGAAATCGGGCCATCACTTGCAGTAGATATTTTATTTCTAGATTTTTTACAATTTAAAAAAAGAAAATTGGACGAGTAGTTTTTATGATATCAGCCCCCGAATTTTAATAATTTAGCTCCCAATAAAGTGGTGCCAATTTGCCATGTGGGGGAATAGGAAAACTTTGCAGTCGGTGCAAGAAAAAAGCGGGCTATATGAATGAAGGATTGGCCCTGAAGAAAGGGATAGTTGATAATGCCTATGGCACGCCTTCTATACAAAACATTTCCCCTAGAATTCTCTTTTCTTCAAGAACAAGCGTTGACGGCCAACGTCACCACTCCTCAGGGTGGGACTTACTTTGTAAACAATAACAAAGTTACACGAGTTTCCAGTTAAAAAAATTCATTCAGTTTTACAATAAAAGTTTTCTAAGGCTAGATCACATTGGTGTGCAGTTCCAGTTCCAAGTAGTCTAATATAAAATAGTTGTTTCCCTTGACACATTTTCGATAAAGCAAGAAATAGACATATTTCCAAAATTATAGTTCCAAGCCTAACGATGGCAGATAACTTGAAGAAATCTGCCATTCTTCTGACGTGGAGTTGGGCGTCTTCCTACACTTACGTCTCAATTATACGCCCGACTTAAATATTTTTGTTTCTAGTGGGTTTGTGTAGATAATGTTGGCACTGACAAAACATGAATTAAATAATTTTTTATTACTAAAAATAGAAAAATTAACTAGGCTTACCACAAGTAGTTCGCAAAAAAGCATTGCGCTTATCATAAAAAAAAATTTATTCGATGTGAACTACGCATTTAGCATCCCAGTGACCGAACTTCTTCACATTTTACAGGTGTGAGCCCAACTCAATTGACTTATCTGTTGAACGTAGATATTATAAGATTTCCTGCCGCACGCCTTTCTATTCTTTATAACCCTGTTGAAGCGAATTGTTTTAAAAAGGACTCATTAAAGAGGTGATTCGCCAAAGTCATTAGTTGACAAACTGTAATATAAAATATTTATTACAACCACATAATGATTTTGCGTTCACAGTACCAGTAAAACATGCTATAAGATCGAACTTATGTCTTCTTTATTTACAGTGACATAATAAACGTAATTACATTGGGAAAAAAATCAAGTAGCGTAAAAAGTTTGCATTTAGACTTGAAATACTTTATTTCGCATGCAATTCTTCGGTATTCGGCAGCTCTTACTGAATCGTATTTCTGTTTTTCGGATGCTTCTATCATCGGCTTCACATTGGAAGAGGCACTGAAAAATAAAGCAACGCTGTTTACGAGGATAAAAAATAGGATTCAGTTTTAAAAAACCTGGCAGTGCGTAAAGTAGCTAACAGAAAAAAATACATACCTTTGGAACACATTGTAGGTGCATGACAGGACGCGAAGTAAGCTTTACCGCCGAATCTGCATGGCTGACTTGGGTTATTTTCTGGAATGTACAATTAGTTTTCGTGACTTTTTCAGAAAATTGCCGTTTTCTTTGTAAAGAAAAGTACGAAATGAAGGCCCAAATTTTTCCGTGAAAAAGCATGTTTATTTAGTTTTATTTTTGCGAACTATTTTCGTGAAAATAAAGCCTAATAATACATCCTTTACTTTTATTTCAATAAGAAAAAGGTGATGTCAGATAGATATCCGCTTGCAACAATTTACGCATTGATGTCTCATTTTCGTTTTTTTCTGTTTTCCTTTCCCTTTTTTGGTCTATTGGCCTGGACTTTCGTTCTTCGTGAGATAGCGTCTAACACAAACTGGGGCTCGCGAGGATTTTCGCTTCGTTGTAGCCGTGAGTCCGCAAGTTCAGGTAGGAAGCTGTCGTCAAAGAAGCGTTTCAGTTTGGGAAACATGTCTTTGCTCCAAAAGTCTATCCCGTTTGATTCTTTCGACATGCATGTCATTTGGACACCATACAACAAAATCGCACCACTGTCTACCAGTAACTTCAAGTTGTCCTTGAATTTGGTAGTAGTACTGGTGGTTCTTGTTGATCCTTAGCTTGCGGTTTTCGCCAGGCAGTAGTCCAATTGACCGTTTATTTTCGGAAATAACGAAGTCATAAAGGTTTTCCGCGTTTTCAGCAACTTTTGGGCACTTGATCTCAATCAAGCCATCCTTTTCGACTACACCATCGGGAGATGCACCCAAGTAGCCGTATTCAGGGTGTACCCATAGCCCGGAAGGTTGGACAGTAACTTTTTTTAAGTTTTCGTACGCTTTCCTCGCTTCAGGTTCTTTACACTTGCCGTACTCTGTAGCTTCTGAAGTCCAGCTGGACGGGAGCATAATTGCTTTCAAAACATTTTTACGAGGAGTAGAATTCCGCAATTTACAAACCTTCCCGAATAACGAGGCAGTTACTCTGTTTCGTCTACCTTCTATCCACTCAGGGCAACTTCCCTGGGCGCGGGTCTTTTCTTCTAGTGATACAATTTCTTCTGATGTAAGCTGCAGAAGATGACGTATTCGATCTGCTTCTCTTTCAAGAGAATCAGGGTCCAAGTCTGTGTTTCCGTAATGAAGGTCCAAACCTCCAGAAGGCTCTCCACCCTGAACAACATCAGCAGAAACTGCTGTGTTTTGCCGTTCTTGAGACGATCTCGAATAACGCTCTCTTCCTGCTCTGGTGCTTGCAAGGTGCTTTAACTCAAATGCGTCAAGCACAGGAGAAGTAACTTTATATTTCTTTAAAATGGGAACGTGCAATCCTCTCCCGTAAAGGAAATTCAACACAGCACCATAGCAGCGATGCGTGTACGCTCCCCTTTGCGAGCGAAGAATTTGCTTTCCGCCAACAATTTTGGCAACACTAGACATGAACCTCTCTGCTGCGTTTGCAGTCACCTCTTCTAACAAATTGTGACTTTTCTTTTTCACGTAATCAAGTGCTGCACGAACTTCACGGTAGAGGTTCGGATCTATCTTGCTTATCTTGTTTTGTCCAGCAAACTCACAGCCCTTCTTCCCGAGCAAGGGTTTCTCGCAAGATCGGTGGTCCCCAAGTAGATAATGCTTCGGACCATTGTCCAAGGCCTTGCAAAGGTCCTCAGCGGTACCCTTATTTTGCGCATTTCTTTTTATCGCGCCTCGGCCAGCACGTGTAAGTTTCGAAATAAGGGACTTCACGAGTACCCTTCTGAACTTGATGTTTTTGGCCTGAATCAAGTAAAGCTTCTTTGTGTAATTCTTGATTACGTGATTGGCGCATTCGATTTTTTTGGGAAGCTTCTGACTTCTAGGCGTAGTTGCCAAGATTTTATTGAAAGTCGAAGAATCTCTGTCTCCAATAAAATGAGAAATTCGTACCTTATACTTTTTTTCGCATTCTCTTATTCCTTTGCTCAGGATGTCCGCTTCCATAGCTGTGGAGGGACCGTCCCAGTTTTTAAAACATTGATGGAGTGTTGGCGCTTGTTGTAAACGGGCAGCTCTGGTACAAACCGAACAAAACTTGTTGCGAGTGTCAACGTACAGTACTTTGTTTGTATATGCACCAATTAGCACACCCACGCCAGATTTTGCTGTATAGCGGGTTCCGTGACTTCGTTGGGACCATCCACCGTCACCGATAACGGTGATCAGTGGGAACCCTTCGTCATCAACGTCGCCTGCAGCTATAGCAGCTTCTATCTCTTCTTCCATCGCTTCACTCGTTGCTTCTTCTACTTCTTTGTGCCAAATTTCATCAACGGAGTGCTCCTTCTTACAAAATGTTTTTTTAGTCATGCAAGGTACACTAATGACTGAGCAAAGTTCCTCTAAAACATGATGCCCAGCACCCACCGCTACCGTTACCCAAGTCATTAGGGTGTTTATGGATAAAAATTTCTTGTTAGGTGGCAAAATTATATCAGATGTAGCCATCGTTTTCTTCGGCTTAGTCATTTCTCTGAAGCCTCTCTCTGAATCAATATACCCCTCAGTTTGACATGCATCGCACCGTAGAAATAATGCGGTGAAAAAACCTTTCCTCAATTCTCTGCGAAAAATTAACCTACCTTTGCATGATTCGCCATGAGTCAAGAATACTTGTGCTGTAAGCTGGACGACATGCCCTAAGTCAACTATCCTTCTGCCTTTCACCTCACGCAACAACTCAGGTTGACTGAAAGCAGCTTTCTCTATATTCAGCTGAACTGCTTCAGTTTCCGCCTGGTCAAAACTTGCAGAAGTAATTTCGTCAGATAATAAATCTTCATCATTACTTCGTTCAGCCACAGGGCTACTTTGTTCAGTAATGGCGTTTGCCTAGGAGAATGGAGTTAGCGTTATGCATTTCATGGGATTGACTAGTACTAGAAGTCACTAAATCACTCACCTGGTTATACTGTTTTTTCTCCTCTACAATTATCCGTTCAACTTTTTCACGTTGGATACGGAGATACTCACGGGGATTTTTTTTCTTCCTCTTGAAATGGCCCGAATTTCTCTTAGAACCCATCTCAGAATAAATAGAAAAACCAAGTCACGTGCGTTTTCGCATACTGACGAATAAAGATTGGTTAGGCAAGATAGTTCTTTTGATAAAACCCTTTCCTACTAGTTCCACGCGTCTGTCCTCGCCTTGTAGTTTACCCATTCTTTTATTGCCTGACGGGGAGAAAAGACTAGTGAAAGAATAAATGGATAAATACTAATAAAAGGGTCATCGAGTTGACGGTATTTGGCTTGACCTCAAGTTACAAGGGAGAGTCATTTTCTCTAAGTAGCCGAAATAAATTTACCCATTACATTACCAGGCTACGCGCAGTCTAGCAGTGTGACTACTTAGCGTCAGTATTTTTTAAATTATCTTCATTGATTATTGGTACGTAATTTTCAGTATGTTTAGTGTAGTGAAATTATTTTAGAGTATTTATCAATAGAGATGGATCCGTTTATGCGGCAGTTTGCAGAAAATCTAATGGGTAACGCCAGATTGCTGCTAATTCGGGGGAAAGAAGAGCGAGTAAGAAGCGGAGTAAGCAGAGGCCGCAGTATTCAGGGTTATGTAAATTACCGTGTTCGTCGCCATTTTACGCACCCTTATGACCGTGCTCGGGTATCGCAGCACGGCACAATCAGGCCGGAGGTACCGCAGGCTACAAACTTTGCACCGCGAGGCGCGAATCCGCGTTTCTTGGAGGAAAATGACATTACTAGGGCTTATACAAGGAACCAAAGAAGACGCGAGAGACGTCAACAAGTAGATGCTGGCATGGAAAACTTCTTCAGGGTTCTAGGTCGCCATATCTCTGACAGAAACATTGATTTGCCTGACAACATTCGCTCTTTTTACATGTTGCAAGCGCATCTCACTCCCGAAAACGGAACCAACGGCGTAAGAGCTCCTCCTGATCAGGAATTTCGACAAATGTCCATTAACGAGAATGAAGAAAAAAAATAAAATGGAATAACAGAATTCAATTGTACTCAGAAAAATAATCTTCTGAAGTGGTGGAATACAAGTAGATTAGATGGGATAAATCGTTGTTTTCTTGAAGAAACTACTGTTTTTAGAACACCCAGAAACTTATTTATTCAATAAATTAAGCAAGGGGATTAGCACGTTCTGAAGTATGCTTCCTCATGCAAGTAATTAATTGTTCAGCCAACAAGTTCAGGTTCTTTTATTACTCAATAATATACACTTGAAAAATCATATAACTGGTTAATAGATATAAAATTGATAACAGAAAAGGAAAGAAAGTACCATGTATTTAGTATAAACATAAATATCCGTAATAAAATCATTATTTGATATGTCATGTTTCCGCTTTTTCCCGCTACTGCAGCAAACCGTATGGTAATATCTGATATAAAATGAAGGGGGGCGTAGCCTTCATACGGGGTTTCTATTTGACTAGTTCGCCATCTGTTGTTAGACACGCGAACATGCCTATCCTCTAGGGAAGCAGCGGTGTCCCCATCTATTATCGGAAAAAATCCTGGAACTTGTGTATACCGGGGCCTTAAGGCCATGGGCTTTACAAGGGAAATAAGCAGCCCCTGGGAGTTTAGCGGAAATCCTAGCTTGTACACCTTTAAAACAGCCAGACATGTTGCTTCCCCTATCATAGCCCTGACCGCGAAGCTTGGTTTCGTCTAGTCCCCAAGCTTGCAATCGTAACAGGAACAGTTCAGCTAACTTTTCGCCAGTGGTTTCTGGGGCTTCGACAAATTCCACGAAGTCTTCTCGAATCTGCACATCACCATTGGGAGCGGAGAAACCAACGTACCGCTAAAGCGATCTGCTCTTTGGTAGAAATATCAGTGGTGCCATCTGCAAGTAATGAGAAGTATCCTGCTTTTCGAACTCGTTGAAGGATTTCACGTTGTATTTGTAATCCCGCAAGTTGACTTATTTCGTTCTGTATCTGAGGAGAGATATACTGCGCATTTTTAGGCCCTGCTCTGATATGTTCTTGTAGCAGCGGGTCGAAATCAGCGGTATAATTTAACAAGGCGTTGAAATTACCACCCGTCTGTTCCCTCCCTCGCAAAGCTGTGTTGTTTCTTCCACAAAGAAGCACAATATTCACAATCCTCAGGAAGGCATGTTTCTTTCTTTCAGTACGCGCTTCATCTTCCCTTTTCAGAAGGTGGAGAGAAGTTTGCTGTTTGGCGGAAAGGACAGCTAGAAATTTCTCAGACTGCGAAATTGCATCCAAATGTGCATTACTTTTCGAATGCTTCGATAAGCTTTTCTTGGTGTTCGACCAATCCACGAGGGGTTTGTAAACAAGAACGTGTTTTTCTTTCTTGAAAGCAAAACAAGGAGCACAGAATAATCCATCGCAAGCTTTTGAGTAGCGCGCAAATCTGAATTCATTTAATAACTCCGGATTGAAATGCCTATTTTGGCCACGAGTTTTCGTTTAGGAAAGTTGAAGTCAGGAGGAGGGCGCCATTCTTTAGCCAATATTTCTAGCTTTTCGCTATCAGTTAGTTCCTCTTTGCTAAGTAGACCTATGTCATCGACCAGGTGTGCTGAAATGGAGGAGGTGTGTGGCTAGGAATCGTGATCCACGACAGTATTTTCCTCAGTTGGGTTACCGGAGGTGCTTTTAGTTACTTCCAGAACCGCGCTAGGGTCAGTAAACTGAACTGAAGTCTCTTCTGAACCCGGTTTTTCGTTCCCCTGTGGAAGTCTAATAATCAACAGCTACATAAGAATTTATGTTCTGAAAGATTTCTCGGGCACGAAAAAATATTTAGGTACTAACATAAAACAATATTTACTTCATAACAAATTTAGACAACGAAGAAGCGAGCTGACGTTTTCTTCCTCTCGAATTTTCTTTCTTTTATTCTTCTCCCACCCTGATGACTGTAGGTATTTTCGTTTATCCATTCTAAAAAAATTCCAATAGTTTGCTCCGTAATAAATCGCAAAATGTCGAAAATTCTTACCTGTTCGTTAAACCAAATTACTGGAGTCTTGGCGGCCTTACATTAAATCAGAAAAATGTCGAGTGTACAATAAGGCTGATAGCTAAACCGGCAATTCAATTAAAGTCGGGTGTTAAGGGGACGATATCCAATTAACTTTACTCCATTTGCTCTCAAACTCTTCCTTTTGCTTCAGCAAGGGTGGACTCAAAACCAACGAAAAACGAAAACTTTGATATAACAAAACACGAAAGACCGAACCCTATCCCAAACATGGGGACTGGTCTCTTAACTTGCAAATAGAGCAAGCGGGCAAATATAACTGTTCTTGACCGATTGTACAACACTGCAGAAAAGTGCTCTATGTTTGAGAGAAAAATTCAAAAGTCGTATCTTCGATGACATCGGTCTCCTTCGAAAGAGAAACTCGACCAGGTAGCCTTTTCCCTAGGGAAGGAGCTGCAATTTCCCTAAGCATCCTTTCCTAGAAAGATATTTTTCAACACCGAAAAGCTCCCCTCTATCTATATTCAAGGAATGCAAACCTGATTCAGTATTCACGAATGCGTGTTAATTCCCCAGCTTGACTCTCTTTGCACTGTTCGCCGTTCCGTTCCCGTTCCGCCTAGAAGAGCGGAGCGGAACGGAACGGAGTTTTCCGGGAAGTTCCAGAACACTGGTATGGATAGGACAGTTCCGGGCGATGTGACCAGCTTTATCAGATATGAAACATACAGTGGACTCGGGCAAATTTCGGGAAGAATTTTTGTCAGATATCCTTTGATTTCGACAGTCGCGTGATAAATGTCCTTTCCGACCGCACCGATAACAGGTCAGACGGTGAGACAGCCGCTGATTGCGCTCAGAACGGACTGGCAGTGTTCGTTCTAATTAGCTCATACGGGTAAGCAGCTGTTCGATCGTGGCGGGAAAAGTATCCGATGCAGATGAGCTGGATGTTGGTTGGTTGGTTGGTGTTTTAAGACGAACGACGTCTATTCTTCGACATAATATCGTCTTCGACTTTCATACTATAAATCTTTCTAAAGACTTAAAATTGCTAATATCGTCCCTGCCTTGACTAGATGATCTCGACAATACCAGTGCCCTTTAGATATTTGCATAGCGCGTTTTGTATATAAAAGAATTCGTGACTAGTTCTTGAACCGAACCCCAGTATTTCGTCTAAGGTTAAAGGGATGTTTTTTCGTCTCAGTTTGTCATATAGCATCTTTCTCTGACTCTGAAACCTTTGGCATTCCATAACTAGATGCTGCACGCTTTCTTCTCTCTCCTCGCAGTTTCTACAACTGGGGTCGTCTATGAGTTTAAACCTGCATAGCCAGGTACCTATTTTTCCATGACCACATCTTAGCCGATTTAATGCCACGACCATCTTTCTGTTTCTAGCACTCCTCCACTTGCCATTGAGGTTATCCGTACTCGTCACCAATTTCTGTATTGTTGAGTGTTTAATATCACGCAGAAATCCCTTTTCCACCTGCTTTTCTGCTAAGGACTTGATTTCGTGTCTTGTTAATTCGTTGGTGACCTTCTTACCAGATATTATTCCCTCTTTCGCTGCCCTATCCGCCTCCTCATTTCCCTTGAGCCCGACGTGTGCAGGCACCCATTGAAATCTGATTTTAAAACCTTTCTCGGATAATTCCCGTGTGTCCCTTTGAATATTTTGAATTAACCGGTAATAATTTCTGCTTCCCCATTTTTGTAAAGCTTTTAGGGCTGCCTGAGAGTCAGACAGAATAATGTAGTTCCCCGATTCTTGTACTGTTATATGTTCAATGGCTTTTTTAATAGCAGTGAGTTCTGCCGTATAAATAGACGAGCGTGGGTTTAGTGCGTATCCCCGTGATTCTTTCTTTTCTTCAATATATATTCCGCTTCCTACTCCCCCGTCTTGATCCGTAGATCCGTTTGTGTATATCTTTTTAAAATCGCTATAAAATTCTTCTAGATAGGTTAATACCAATTGCACTATAGCTTCGTTCGAACTCCCTTTCTTTAAAATTTTCCCAAAACCGATACCAATGTCCATTATCTCAAATTCCCAAGGAGCTAGGAGCCCTTCAACAAAGATTCCTTCGGCACTGCTTGGTATTAATAATTCGCTTTTATAAGCCTTGTAGTTGATCCCAATAATTGAGCCTTTTTTTACTAATTTCTTTAACCACTAGATCGTCTTTATGACACTCGATCATTCTGTCTAAATAATTGTTCTCTAATAGAGACCTTCTATATCTTAACGGCATGATTCCCGCGGCACATAGTAGTACCCCGATTGGGGTCGTTTTTGTCGCACCCATCATTATTCTTATTGCCTTGTTTTGGATTGTTTCTAAGGTTTGTAACTTTTGTGAATTAATATATTTAAAGATGAAGCATGCATATTCTAATTTAGATCGAATGAAGTTTTTGTAGATAGTCAGTAATATTTTGGTGTCCGCCCCCCAATTTGTCCCTGTCAATCTGTTTAAAATCCCTACTGCTTTCATACCTTTGATTCGTAGGTGTTTTATGTGTTCGTCAAATTTTAGTTTCCTATCAAATGTAACCCCTAAAAACTTGGCGCTTTCAACCCTATCAATTACTTTTCCATTGATTTTGATTACCTTTTTAGTTTCTATTTTTCTTTTCCTAGTTATTACCAAGTACTTTGATTTCTCCGCCGAAATGTTTAGAAAGTTGTTCTTACACCACCTTTCTACCTCCCTTGCCGCCTCTTTCATTTTCTCCATAGCCATGTCTAAACTCTTTCCTTCTGTCCACAACCCCGAATCGTCGGCAAACAAGGATGTGTTGATGTCCCTTATATCGCTAGGAAAGTCTGCCATCACCATATTAAAAAGCCAGGGGCTGAGCACGGCTCCTTGAGGTACTCCTCTACAGAGAACTTTCCTTGTTGACATCGTATTCCCCGCTCTGACTTCCATCGACCTCTCCGTTAGCATGCTTCTTATGACCCCTAGTATTTTACCTCTAATTCCTTTCTTCCCCAACTTATACAATAACCCATCAATCCAGACAGAATCATATGCGGCTGTTAGATCTAGGAATAGAGCAATTAACACCCGTCCTTTCT
>JAGJRO010000673.1:0-17200 GCA_022832285.1 Lepidurus apus apus | reverse complement strand
TATATATATATATTGATGTTTGGTATACTCTGTAGTCAGTCGTTATCCAGCTTGGAGAATAAGGCCTTGTTCGTTACAATAGGTCTGATGGATTTTCCTCTGGTTATTAAACATATATTTATCTACTTATCCATAAAAATTTATATGAAAAGGCAAGAAAAATCAGAATTTCGGAGACACTCTTTTTAAACATTATTTTTTGGAGCAATTCATGTTTAATTTGACCTGCGTGCCGCTTTTTGGACCACTATTTGTCAAACTTCTAACACTATGTACAAAGGATCAACAGGTGAAGGCCAAGTCAGCAAAAAGCGTCGACTTAAAAACTTTCTTCCACTGAGAAGTGTTATTTCCCCATGCGCAAGAACACTCGTCTATATCTACAGTATCCGAATTATTCCAAATTGCTCACACAGCACGGCGGGGAGCACAACGTAACACAGTCCATGAACATCATTAATTCTTTCTCTACCATACCCTGCTGTTATATAGAATAAACGAGAAAGGGGACATTTTACCTACGTATGTGTTCCTTGTGTTCGTACCATAGCCACAGCAGGCCGGCCGTTACAACAGTAGATCAAGCAGTACATGAAATCAAGCGAAACCAACAGAAAGCCATATCATCTTACAAATTACCACAAATAGTTAACAAGATTAGGTAGTACGGCTCCGAAATTTGAGTTTTAGCAATTCTAATTTTTTGGTAAAAAAAAGGATCAGAAATTATCAAATCAAAGTAGAGTACGACGTGTATTCCACCACGAAGAGGAGATACCTGATACTGTCACGAATAACGGTAATATACTTTGGCGATAGTGCAGGAAAATTAGCAACACTGTAAACCATTCAAACGCTGCATTACAGTAGTATTTTACAAATTAATTTGTAACTTTTACCGAATCATTACAGAAAGTTACCATCTGTACAATTATCCTGAGTAAACGGCAACTCTGTAAGTTTTCAATCCAAAACGTAATAAACTTTCCAGGCAAGAAAAATTCCTCTGCTCTTTTCCTGCTTGAATGTAAATTACTTCCATTTTTAAAAGTTAAGCCACTCTGACATCGTTAAGAACAAGCAAGTTGGCACATTCTTTAAAGAACAGGCCTGATAGTGTTTGAAAACGAATATTTATAAAACAAGCATATTAACAACAAATAATCCTGAGATATCAAAGTTTATTTCCCTTGCAGGTCCCCACTTACCCGTCACGCTGAATCGTCACGAATAATGAAAGTGGGCAGTGTCCACCACTTTACTTTGAAGTACTGAAGTACAGAGAATTACGCTGATACCTATATCTCCATCAGAGCAGAGCAAGAGATAGAGACACACAAGTTTGAATTTTCCAAACGTAAATTTTTGTTTTCGAAAACAAGTTTTGTTCATGTCCTAAAAACTTCAAAAAATGTTGCTCCATTTGTACTATTAAACTGCGTGATAACCTTTTTGTCCGTCCCACACTTTTTCCCAAATTAAATAAAGAAGAGCCAAACTATTGCGAAAGTTATTAAACACCGTCAAGATTCATTTCAACGCAAAAGAAGTCCTGCAATCCCTACACTTTTAATGCACTGGTACTGCATGGTGGAACATATGAAAGAAGCAACCACAATATAAGACCTACGTGCTCAAACAAACCACAGTGACCATTCAGGAGAGTTGTGAAAATCACCGATCCTAACTTGTGATGAGTTATCGATCATAAAAATGGGTATGTAAGAAAGAAGGCAAATAAAGAATCCGACAAAGGCGCAAGCCTATGTCGGTTAAAAATAAAATAAAATATTTGTCAGAAACTTAATGTGTCGGTTTCTCAATATTGTTACAAAAATGCCATATTGAGGCATTTTGTTGTCTACATGTACAAATTAAGCATTAAGTACTGTAAAGCGGATCGTAATTATGAAATAATGAGAAAAAAATTCAGTTATTCTAAAATCAAGAGAGATTTCGCAGTGTGCTCGGAGATGTGCTCGCAAGATTGCGAAAGCGGTCATAGATGTTTCTCTATTACGTAATGCATTTTCATGAATCAAAATTTATTACTTTAGCTAGTCTAGATCAAGGCAGCTTTGGCACCCAGCCATCCTTCCCAAGCTGAACCACAACACGAACTGCACTGACTCATTTTACATTACCGCCTTCTTTCCCCCTTTGGTCTAAAGCTTATGCTGACTATTAAGTCCCAAGCTTAATGCAAGATCCAGGGCACAGGTTGGTTTATAGACCTGCTTAGCATAAAAAGGCTCCTCTGAAATATTATATTACAGGTAAACTTGACGTTAAACAAATACACGGAATAAAATACATTACAATGATTCCTAATTTATATTTATACTGCGTCTATGCAAAATTACCGCAGCGAGATTTAGCCATTTGAACAAGAGAAAAAACAATACTAAGCACCCTCCCAAAAAAAGTCGGATGCTAGCTTAGTTGGCCGGTAATTTTGATAATCACTACTTGTAAAGCATAGCACATTGTGGCATGAGTCACAGTGTTTGCTGCAAGTCCAGGGAGAATGAGGTTAGGATTGTACAAGATCACGAGTCATGATACTAATGATAGGTTTGCGCACTCTTTGTACCGTCCTCCTTTCCTCTAACCTGGGACTTCATTAATGCTTTTGTCATTGTGGAATAGGAACTCGCCAAGACAATAGCATCCGCTTTCCCTCCTTTAATAATATTATGCACACTCACCTCAGAAGAGCAAAAGCGATCACCACGGAGAGACTGCAGACTGTGATTAAAACTAACGATCTTAACCAAAATTTGACGACAGCGAAGAGAAACGTATATTCTGTGATATATATGCGCTTGAATCTCCCGCTTATGTAATCCAGTTCACGGTTCAGCTCACGATAGTGAACCGCAATACATTATCAGTTTCCAGGTTATAACATATTCCTTGTTTTTAACCTACCAGGTTATAACCTGTTACTTCACAGCAGTGAAAGTTTCACTGGAGCAATTTGAAGTAATTTCGCACTTAGTACATCTAGCATTGGCTAACCGGACCCTTTCTTGTTTACTAAAAGCAGCAACTCTCGCATAAAAGCGGGTTCAGCCATGTTTGGGGAGGAGCCTAAGCGATCCTTATTGGGCTTCAGGTGGGGTATTGCACACTATATAAGGTTAGGTTAGGCTAGGTTAAGTTAAGTTAGGTTAAGTTACGTTAATTTTAGACACCTCCTACAACATGGCTGAACCCCCTTATGCGGTTTGCTGCTTTTAAGCCACCTCCCACAGAACCCGCTTTTATGCGAGAGTTGCTGCTTTTAGTAAACAAGAAAGGGTCAGGCTAGCTTAACGTAGTACATCTTCGCTATGTATACATTCACTTCTCGCCCAACCGCAAAATTGACTATACGTATTCTTGCATTTAAACAATCTTTCACAAATACAAATTGTATACCAAACCTAAAAGCAAATAATAATAAAAGGCTATTTTATAGCGGCTAAGAAATATAATTACTCTAGCTCCATGAGTAGGAGGGTTAGAAGATTGAAAGTTTTGTTAAAAGCGACCGGAAAGAAATTCTGGAGAAGTCCATGCCGATTGTGTGTAGTAGAATATTTCACACAAGTGAAAGTTAAACTCCAGCTGTCGTTTTCAACTATTTCCCAGGCTGGGAAACGTAAGCATTTGTATATAGTTCTTTTTCGAAACGTTAAAGCTGCAGACATCCTATGTGAGAAAAACGATGAAAATGAAAGTCTTAAGTAAAAAGGAACACAGTAAAAAATAAGGAATAATAACAGGACATTCACATTGTAGTACGTTACCATTCATGTAAATGGGCCGCAACAACATCCCTAATTCGAAAACTAATATTTGGGGACGAGGTAAATGGGTGCCGCAAACATTACCATAACCAAACGTGCTGTGTACAACGGTAAAAGGGGTCATGCGTGGGGTCATATGTGGCTTTTTTTTGCTCAACGCAATAAGTCAGCGGCTTACGGCCAATTGATGCTCACGGAAGAAAGTTAATTGAGCCCACACCAATCAAGACGAGACGATAGAAGCGAATCCAGCAGTTTATGACGGATCTTAACCTCCAGCAAAGTTGAAACGCCAGGTATCGCACAGTAAAAGGAGAAATTGAAACAATCATTGGCATCATTGAGTTCTGCCAATTAGGAAACGTGAGCTTGAAGGTAGAGCATTTATCTACGTGGCCTTCCTTTTCACGCAATTTATGCAGCAAATGAACCAAGACATAAAGTTATTATTATTTTTTCATTCACCATATTGCAAACACTTCACCTCATCATTTGCCCGCTTCACAGCCAAGATGAATGACATAACTAATGATGCTTCGGCAAGTTTCGTTTGGATGCATATGACGTCGGAAGAAAGCGATCCTGGGAATCTTCAGGGGCTTCGAAGATCACAAAAGTTAAGATGAGGCACGGAAACCTGTGAAAAATTACTCTACAGTGAGCACTCAACTTAATTAAACCATGACACCTTCCATCCCATTTGAGTTCCCGTCAAGCTCAGCCAGAGACAAATTTCCTTACGGCAGTCTTTCTTTTCTTCTAGGCGTTGTAAGTTAGGACCCCGCCGACTGAATTCACCAAAAGTGAGGACAAGTAATTGTAGTGAACATTATGGCTTGTGTCCTAACAATAAGGGGACTTTCGCCCTTGGGAAATGGCCTAGTAGTCAAAGCAAGTTTTCAAAATCCGGAATATCAACTGAGTCGCGGGGTAGTCGATGTGCTAGGCCCAAATCAGCCTCATTACTAAGCTAACCTAATTTCGCCATTACCCACGGTGGGGTATGAAACCCGTGATGGTGCCTTAAGCTCATTAGCGGTCTTTAAAATGGGCCAAGCCTGAATAGTGTGCACCCACAGGTCCTAAATACAAAGACCCCCCACAATTTACATTTCCCTTTCAGAAGTCTACAACGCTTTCATACCTGCCATAATTTTTCTTAGTAAATATCACTCTACACCGCGTTAATCTACGAAAATGGAATACATCTCACATTGTTCTTTCTGCACTAGCCAGCAAAATTACAAAGATTTATTAGCCACGGTGGAACCTGGAAGACATTTGCAGGGACTAGGGGGGCAATAAAGCATAGTTCTGTTCCGCAACTTAAACGCCACCTAGTAGACGGTACATAACTAAGTATAGTTCACGACACACTACTTCCAGAAACGAAAAATTTGAAATTGCCATCAAGAATTGCCAACAGAAGGCAAACCTTGTAGAAGCAGTAGGCTCAACAGTGGAAACCACAGTATAAAGGTTTACATTATAAAGGCAGACACTGCGATCACCGCGATCACAGGGTCCAAATCAAACTAATTTGAAAGCCTGCTATCGCCCGCGATCACGAGTTTTGGACAGCCAGTTCTGCCCTCAAGGTGTGAATTTGGACTTTGAGCATGGATAGCGAATCCAATGATAGCCTGTGAGAACCAGGCTTATGCTGGCTTTACACACTGGCCTGTCGGCCTGTCGAACACGCGACAGACGACAGGCACCCACGGAGAAAAGCAGAAAACACGGCAGAAACAGTCAGACAAACTGATGAAAGACAGACATGAGCGCTGCTCTACCTTTGGCGTCGGCACACGAGCGACAGAAGCCGTGTTTCTGCCGGGTTTTCTGCTTTTTTCCGTGGGTGTCTGTCGTTTGTCGCGTGTTTTGACACACCGACAGGCCAGTGTAATGCCAGCTTATTACACATCGGACTTTCAATCGTGAAGGAAGTTCCGGGAAGGAGTTTGCGCTAAAACTTCCAATGTGGACGGACGCCTTGAGGGGCAGGTACACATTCTTCAAAGTATTAGGTTGCCTATACGAAAAGAGGGCAGCACTTTAATTGAATTGCACATTAATCAGAGAAGCACATTCGTCTAACTTACGCTTAGTTTAACCGCTGTTAGTTTTTACCAGGTACACTTACGATTATCTTGATACCAAAAGCATTTTCCAGGTAAAAATATGTTCTCTTGCAGCGAAATGAAATAAGATTATTACGAAACTGAATTCGAAAACAATACAGTAAACCTTAGAGAAAGCTAAAAAGTAAGCCTACCCATACTAGGCTCGTACATTGCAATAAAAATTTAATAAAAACAACTCGGAAGGAAAATAAGTGCAAAAAGAACGCATCAAAACCAGAGATAATGCTTATAATGGGTAACCCAACATGCAAAAAACACTAACACTTCCCCCATTGTAGCAAAATACTCAATAGATGGCGATATGTCATAAGAACTTATTTATATTTTGGTTGAGAATTTTCAATTTCACATTTGGCTTATTTACTTGTTAGTATAAAAAAGTAAGGAATGTACACAGTTTACTTGTTCAAAGGTATAGTGTTTCCGTTTCTGCCTGGCTTGTTACTTTAAGGGTGAGTTTTATTTAGCTGCAAGTTTCTGTATCTCTCAGTCTGCGTGTGTAGTAGAGACTTAAGGCACCGGTATACACAAGTTCCAGGATTTTTTCCGATAATAGATGGGGACACCGCTGTGTCCCAGGAGCGCAGGCCTATTGTGAATGCCTGCCAGCAGATGGCGAACTAGTCTGACACAAACACTTACTGAAAGGGAACGCCTACCTAATTTGTATGTCAGAAGTTACAACTACGCTTTGTTGCAGTACCAACAAAAACAATCAACAATGTGCGAATATCATTTAGTGAATTTTATTATATGTGATCTTATTTTTTTCTAAAAATATCATGGTAACTTTTGAATTTATCCTTCAATACTACCAGTGATAAATTCCAATTCAACCAGTTTTATTAACCGAAAGACCCTTCTTGTAATAAAACTGTTAGAATTTCCCCTTTATACGCCAAGTCGCCTTCTCTTTCTCCCAGCAAGTGTTTCAAGTGAAACATTTAATTTGTACTCGGTTGCTTGATTGTAAGAAGGCTATGTATGATTTGTAAGAATTTATACAAGGAATGCTTATTTTTAAATAATACCATTCCAGTTCCGTTACAGGATACAATAAGTGTTACAGTGTTCTCATCCATATGTTTTGGTTTCTGGCACCCTTATCTTGAAAAACTTACAACATTTAAAGTAACTGAACAGAATCTAACGTAAACTAACTAAACGTGGCATAATCCAAAAGGCGACGGGTCAAATAACAAAAAGGAACCCAACTACTGAACAGTAACATAATTTAAACTAGTTACTTGAGCTATAAATTATGTGCATGAAGAATCATACTTCACGTAATGAAATTGTCAGTGAATTTTGTTTATTAAATATACATATTGTAAAGTGTGGTGAAATCGAATATAACTGCGAATACAAATAAACTGTCCATTACAATTCACTACAATTCACTATCTATTTCATACTTAGTCAACATGAGAGCGGCAGAGCAATGCCACTCAAAGCCAAAAAAAAACATCTTACGTATTATACAAAAAATGGACTGAAAAATGTATATAACTTTGTTATTGTTTATAAAATTAGCCCCACCCATAGGCGGTGTAACGGGGCCGTCAACGCTTGGTTTTGAAGAAACACGATTCTAGAGGAAATTCTTTTTGTATACGAGGCGTGCCGTAGGCAATATCAACCATCACTGTTTTCAAGGTTCCTTCCTTATTTCATTTTCCCGCTTTTTTTCTTGCAGCGACTGCAAGTGTTCCTATTCCTCCGCAAGCCATAGTGGCACCACTTTATGGGGAGCTAAAATCTGAAATTTCGGTGGATGATTTCTCAAAAACTTTTCGGCAAATTTAATTCGTACCTTCATTAAAAAAATGTAGAAAAAATATACCTTTGGCCCTTGAGAGCCCGATTCTCAATTTTCCCATTATTTCATGATGTTTCAAAATTTGTCTCCTATTTTAAAATTTAAATGAACAAAATGTTTAAAAATCTCGAACACAAGCCATCGATATTAGTTAAAGTAACTTTACTGTCAGCGTTGATTTGAAATTAAATTAATCGTTTTTAAGAAACCATCCACCGAAATTCCATTCACGCTTTTATATAGCATACACACAAGAAGCTAGTTAAACTAGCTTCTTAAACGTAATACACAAGAAGCTAGTTAAACTAACTTCTTAAACGTAATACACAAGAAGCTAGTTAAACTAGCTTCTTGTGTATAGTTTAAGTCGTATTTTAAAACTACTTCGCGATGAGCTCTCAATTATACATATTTGTCTTTTTTTGCCCTTTTTATTTTCATTTTATTATTCGTCGAATATATAAAATGTTAACTATTTAATAGCAGGAAAACATCTTCCATTTATAATTCATAGTGCGATGGCTGAAAGCTTATATACAAAACGGGGATACCTCTGTAATCTTAAATGCATTTAAGCAAATTAAGCGAATAGCTAAAATGGGATTCGATACGGCTTACGCAAAATTCTAACGATTATAGTAGTCCCCTCTCCCCAATCATTGGAGGGTGTACGCAATTTCGCAGCATACGGTGCCAAAACCGAAAGGCAAGGGTTCGAAGCTTTCTACCCTTCAATGCACATATTTTAAGTGCAATTTAAGCTTGCAACGAAACACAGAAAAATTTACTTTGGGAAGTTTGACTTCACTAGCATTTTTCAATAAATGCACGTAATTTGAGTAATTGGCCATCTAATCGTAATGCCGTTTTCATTACACTATCTGTAATCTTAAAACTTTCTATAATAAATTACCTCCAAAATACGTTCGTGTATTATAAGTAGAATTTGTGTCCTGATTTTACTTGAGTTAAATTGGCTTAAAAGGAACCAGGTGCCAGAAATGTGTTTGCGGTGTCAAAGTGCTTTCTCTCGAGTTTACCGGTAACTCCTTGTGTATCACACATCTTGCATCACACAAGGAGCATCACACACATCGAGCCTAATTCCACAAAACAATTTGTTCTGTGTGGAGATTTATATGTTGAAAAACTGTACTGGCTATTTTTTATGGAGTGCAGTAAATTCGCGACTTTTTTTATGAGCTATAATAGTTTTATTAAACGTAATTTATGCCACACCTATAAACACCTGTAAAAAATACATTTTGTTTAGCTAGCACTGCTTTGCTTTGCTGAGGAAAATGTTTACTATAAATATCAGAGAGTCAATAAACCTTATTTTTACTGCTATGGGTCGCGCAAGATTGACGATATGAAGTGTATTCTATAAAAGCTTCTTGGTTCCAAAATAAACTCCAGCACCAGCGAAATTAGCGTCAAGGCTAGCCTGTCTTTTCCCTCAATGTGAAGTAGCTAAGCCGCTGCTCTTGGCTCTTGAGTATGAAATCTGACCACAGCTTCGTCTTGGTAAAAAGCAAACTGTCATATATCCTGCGCCCAAATTTTATAAGAAGGGAAGCCGTCACATTTGAAAAACAAGAAAGCCAAACTGTATATTAGCGTTGACATATGTTTCCCATGAAAGCTTATGTGTGTGAGAGATCTGTCAAGTGAACCAGGTCCTTTTAATTCCTCCCAGAAATGTCCCCCTCCTTCTTTAGTTCACTTGTAAAAGGAGTATATATACTTCATGAGGATTTTGGAAAAGAAGGTGTTGGGAAAGGATAGCTTGGCGCCTCTGTTGCACGCAAAAAATAGTTTGTGTAGCAGATGGAACTCATTAGCTCTTTCTGAAAAATTAGAGAGCCAAGCAAAGGGGGCAAAGAAAAAGGCCCCCCCAACAGGACTATGAATGGCTACTGAGGAGAAGCGATTGCACGCTTAAAGACTTGCTTATTAGTTCTCGTGCCGGTCTTCTAATAATCATTTAGAACTGGAATAGGTTGTGTGCGAAAGTCTGGGTCTTTACAAATTTGGGCACAACCTCAACAACGCCCGAAAGTAGACAAGGGCAAGGATGTCAACAGAGTTCGATTCACTCACCATTTTCAGAAGCATCGCTCCTTACCGAATAGCATGCAAAAACTGGATATGACATTTGGTCTTGCTCCGAGTCACCGAAAATTAAAATAAAACTATAAGTATCAGACATTTAGGCAAAACAAGTTACCAACTTTCCACTGTAAAAAAATAATAAAAAATTACGAAGACAATCGCAAAAAGTACCATTCCTTAAGCTGACGCTTGACACGCCAACTGGCATGCTGCCAATTTACAACAAACTAAAGTATGCAAGTGGATTCAAAAGCTAACGGCCTAAGAAGCTCCCGCCTATCTGTCTCGTAAGTCCGCAATCTTAACAAGTACAGTTCCATAGTCAGGGCAATATATATATGTTACCCCTTTATCCATGATTGCTTCGGTGTATAGGTGCCCATCAATCAAGATGTAATGAAATTGATGTTACAAGGGCCTCTCGTTTACCCTTTTTTTCCCCCACTCAATCTTTTCTTTGTTCCCTGGCACATACAAGTTTATTTCACTACAAAAGAACCGCTATAGGCATGAAGATGGGTCATGTCCGCAGCATCCAGCCTTGTTACGATAACGTTATACGCACAAGAGCAGAAGAGCTCCTCGGAAGAACCCAAGAGCTCAGTTCGAGACACTTCACACTCGTTGAGCGGATGTGGAATCAGTTGGGTGCTAGGCAATTTTTTCGTTTTCGTGTCATTTTCTGTAACTGCCAATCTTGGTTTCAGTTCCAAGAGCTCATTTCCTCTCACCTTGGTACTTCTCGGAGTTAAGCATTTAGTGTATATTTAGTGCGTTTCGGAAGTATTCAACATCGGAATTTCCGGTAGCCGAATCTAGGTTTGGGAATATTATCAGTCAAGAAATTCACAATGGTAAGCAATAAAGTATTAAAGTATTGCCAAGGCGTAGGGTAATTATTGGAAAAGTAATTGCAAAGTACAAGGCATAAAGTAAGCTTAATTCTTGATCCAGGAAGGAGACAATCCAGGCAGAAAGGCGTGCATAATTGCTTCGACTATAAAAAAAGCACATCTCCGAACCTGAATCTTTTGGCATAATCATATGATAAGCCATACTTTTCATAACTTTTTTTTTTACTGCCTTGGTTCTTTATGTTCATCCCTAGCATACATATGACTAAGCACACGGAGTTTGTGGCTGTGAGACGAGGAAAAGACCTGCCAAAAACACCGTACCACCAAGACGTATCATTTTAGATCTCCTTGCTCGAATAACGAATGGCTAGCTTTGCTGGATGAGCGCCCTGTTTTGCCTGTCCGTATCTAATTCGATGACTTGCACTACGGCTAATATTTTTTTCTCACAAATATTATACGGATAGAGATCTCACGCAGACCTCCTCCCTTGCACGATTTCTTTCCGGCTATTCTCAGAATTTCGGGTTTCCTTGAAATATACGTTCAACCCAGCACAAGAATAAGGTTCTCAACCTAAGACTGAGCATGTGGCCTCTGGTCTTAGCCCACGATACAAGAGCCTTTCAAACCAATTCAGAAATCTTATTCTGAAGTCCTTAAAACTTGGAGGCCCTTAGCTCCCTAGCGTTTGACAGGGCACATTTGTCTCTATTTTGCGCGCGCCTCTAAGTACAACCTGAAAAGTGGGGTTAACCACAAATGCCAAACGAAATTTGAATACCAAAGCACCCTCCGCAAAGCACTTAGTAGTGCCACAAGCCTGCACTTATACATGCTTGGAAATTGATCAGGGTTTACCCAGAAATCCCTAAGAAATTCTGGAAAAAACTATTAAAAACTGTAATATTTTAAGAAACTTTCACCATGAATGATTACTTTGCAATGTTATCTTACACAGAGCAACAAATAACATAATTTTGCATACGTTGTCACATTATCTTAACCCAAAGAATAAATTAGTCAGTCTTGGCGGGATATTGTCGCCGGGAACATAAATCACGACACCTTTTCTTGTGGTTGTAGGCCCGTGCCAAGTTCAATCCTTCGCTTCGGTGGTCGTACTGGCACTCCTCCTTACCTTATATCTTTTTGGGGGGTCGCTATGAGATCCCCAGTGTAACCCCACAAATTTACCTCACGCGGAGACAGAAAAAAGAGAGGGAGACAGATTTACGAAGAATCAAAACCTTTGAGAAATCTACAAAATCCCTTAATTTTTCTTGCACTGAAAAGGTTGTTGGTTTGTTTTGTTTTTGGACAGGCACGAAAAGATAAATGGCGGAATTTTCTTTGGGTTTACTACGTGTTAACAACAATAGTTTCCTTGGCGAGCCAAGACTGTGATGCTGCAAATCCTGAAGACTTTTCCCTGCCCTTTCTTGAGTCCAGTAGCAGCTGCTCTGCATGTTGGCAGCTGTCAACTGATTGCCATGAAGTGTCTGGATTGTTTGTGCAACCTCATTTGCCCATCGGATACCATCCCATCGTCGAAGTTCCTCGCGGAGCTTGCAATTTTTCTGCCACGCAACGCGAATCCACCATAAATCATTTAGGTTAGTACTCCGATATTTTATTCAGTCATAGACTTACTAATCTTGATCAATTTCCATAAATTATCTGCTGCTTCACTTGTGGACCGAAATCAGCTCTTACGCTCACCGAAGGCGACTACTTCTTGAACGGAAACTGGACAGTGTCCTCCAGCGGAGAATTCACACATTCGGGGACTACCTTTGTTTATCAACGAACTTCTAAAGCTGGTTCACTAGAAAGTGTAACAGCGCTAGGAGAATTGACTCAGTCCATCACACTTATGGTGAGTTGTGTTCAATAATGCACGCGCTCGTAAGAATAGTTTTTACGAGTTATACTTGTGTAGTTGATCTATCGCGAGGCGAATCGTGGTATACAATACGAGTACCGATTGCCTATCATCACGCTAGATAACGAGAAACATGAGCAAACCCAAGACCTTTTGTTCGCTGAGGGGCATAGGCAGCATGCAGTCGTTGCAGACTACGATGAAGAGCATTACTACGAGGATGAATCCAATGAGATGGATCCAGAATTCCGTAAAGAAATAGATTCGATGAAGGAGATGTTTACCAACCTTGAAAACCAAGCGCTTGATCTTACTGAAGACGCTCTGGTGGCTGATGGACAAGCTCCGGCAACCCCAACTTACGCATGGAGCATTGTTGGAGTATCAGCTTGTTCTAAATCCTGCGCAGGAGGTACGTTTTACGATGTACGTCGTGTAGAAATGACTAAAAAAGGATAGCTCTACAGGAGAACAGCGGACGATAATCGGTTGCTTGAAAGATGGAATCGAGCAAGTGGCAGACGAGCTTTGTGAAGATGACGAAAGGCCCAAAGATCGTTTTGTGTCGTGCAATGTGCGGCCCTGCCCAGCGGAGTAATTTAAAATAATGTCTACAGACTATGGTAGCTTCTACTTGTACTATTTCTGGCTTTTTACCTCAGGTGGGTTATGGGAGGCTGGACCACTTGCAATGTGTCCTGTGGAATGGGAATGCAACAGCAAGAAATCTCGTGTCGACAGAGTATATCGCCAGCTCTAACTATTACAGTAGCTACAGGAGCTTGTCAAGGGGATCCCAAAACAATTCATCGTACTTGTGATTTACCTTCATGTACCCACTGGATAGTTGGAAACTGGAGTCAGGTAGGGTACATTGAAAAGAAAAAGAAATTTTTGCTACACAACCTTATCCGTTTTTCAGTGTTCGACGACTTGCGGAAGTGGCAACAGATATCGGACTCCGACTTGTGTGGCGGAGGATGGCACAGAAGCTGACGTATTGCGGTGCAATGACGAGAGCAAACCCCTGGAATTTGAATCTTGTGACTCAGGATCATGTGCTACCAATACGTGGTTTTTCACGGAGTGGACTGCTCAAGTAAAGACACATAAATAGAGAAAATATGAATGATTAGGGTTCATAAATTTGCTTCTTCGCTGGATTGTAGTGCTCGGAGGTTTGTGGTGAAGGACTCCGTTTTAGACACTTGCACTGTAGTGGTGATTGTGAAAGAGCTTCGAAACCTACCGTCTCCAAGGTCTGTAATGAAATGAATTCATGTGATGGAAAATGGTTTTCGGGACCTTGGAGTAAAGTAATCTATAATTCCTAATCGTAAGAGAAATATGGAATTATTTACGATAGTCTTGTTTAGTGCTCCAGTACGTGTGGGCCAGGTTGGCAAAGTAGAACTGTTCTCTGCTTCCAATTCATCAGAGGTCAGTACAGAATAGCTTCAGACCAGTTCTGCTCCTCGCAGGCTAAACCTAACGAGACCCAACCTTGTTTGACAAAGAATTGTTCCAATGAGTGGTATACAGCCGATTGGTCTACGGTAAAAAAAAATAGAAAAAGATTTCTCTCTCAGCGTTTTTCAATCAATATTTTCACTATTTAAAGTGTTCTCGGTCGTGTGGAGGTGGAATTCAAACCCGAAAAATCATGTGTCTTAAAGAGAGCGAAGAAATATCAGCAGTTTGTGTGTCAGCTGCCAAACCCCCACAGGAACAGATTTGCAATATCCAATCTTGTAATACGGAAGACAATTCAGGTAAATAGGATGCGCATTTATTACTTGTAAATTCCTGTGCTCTTAAATACCGATTTTTTTTTCTAGTGGAAACCCCATGTATAGACAGATTTCGGAATTGCAATTTAGTCAGTAAAGCGAGGCTTTGCCAATACCCATATTACCAAGCTCAGTGTTGCAAAGCTTGCAGTTCAAGCCTGAGTGTAACTCGTTAAAGCCAAATAAATATTATCTTTTATTTTATAGATGTGATGGGTACGATATAAATCAAAGGTTTTCTTATTTCTTTTTAAGGGTTATTATTATGGTGTGTGATGATGACAGCGAAGAACAGGAAATATGCATTTATCGTAAGGCCCGTATAAAGACTCTGGTTCCACAGCCATATTGGTTGACTCAGAAAAGTTACCATATCTACCACTTGTCTATTTTTATCTTATCGCAGACCGGTACTCCAAAGATGAAGCGAGATGTCCATTAAAAAAAGAAGGCGGCGCCAAGGTCATGAATGGGTTGCCTTGTTAGTGTTTCAATTTAAAGCGCTCAACGCTGGGATGGGTTGGTGTTTTGAGTTTAGAGCACTCTCAGATATAACTAAAGCATGTGAGTTGAGTCCTTTGAATAGTAATTGCATTTTCTCAAACCCGAATTTCAAATTGCAATATTCACCCGCTTTCTCTAATATAAATAAAAAATACGTTCTCAAAAACGTTTTGAAAACTAATTGAGGAACGTTCATTAAAGAATATTTATTGAATTATTACAATTCAATTATCTGCGTTAGTTAACAACAACGTATAGGCGGACTCCATACGAATTTTTGCACGGCGTGTTTTGTTGCGAATATGCTAGCTTGCCAATATATTTCATAAGAAAACCCGCGATGCTGCATCCAATGAAACGTATGTATATAGTGCAAAGAGTCACACTTAGACATTACATTGCAGCCGCGCTGCCTTTTATAATGCTTCGTGTTGACTTCCAAACGTTTTACCACTTGAGCGATAAGGCAATGTACTGATTGCGTATCAAAGGAAGGGGGAACCTTTAGATATTTCTGATTTCTAGATTATACGTCAGACTTTATCCGGCAAAAAAAATTATCGTCTTCGTCCATGGTGTACTGTTGCAGTAACGAACTTATTGATCGCCGCATGGAGTTTCGGAGTTGACGAATCACAGTGCTTATTTCCTGTTTAGACCAATCCTGTAATTTCGTGCCTACTTCTACGTCAGGTATGGTACTCAACACGTTGTCCCCTCTAAACTCCCCAGTTAATTAAAGGAGCAGGTCCGTCAATTAAATGCTCCTTAGCAGCGAAGCCAATCCCTCTTCCCTGACAAACAAAAGGTCAAAGCAAAGAAAGTGCTTGGCGCCCATGAATCCAAAAGCTGTATTTTTTTTTTTACTATTTTTTACAGCATTTATTTGACTGACCGATGTCCCACTTTTTGCAGTAGGCGAACCCAAGTACGGAAGTCAGGCTGTGAAGATGTCAGTGGTTTATTGCGTAGTTGCTCACCTTGGCGCGTTCCGCATGTATAGTTCTGCTAACTTTCTTAACGCTTTCTTTTTGTTTAACTTTCTCTTTATTTCACCCGTTAAAAGATACGAGTGTATAGCATGAACTACCTATGCCATAAGGTGAGTTAAGGAAGACTAATTCATTTGAAAAGCTTACGACGGTCCAAAATGATGATTGAGTAAATTCAGCACACAATTGAAAACTTTCAAAAAATTATGAACGTAAGGCACCTTCCCGGAGATAAACCGACATTATAGGAAGTGTGCCAAGAAACAGTGTTACAGGAAAGAAGCAGGTCCAGTCCCAGTATAAAACCAAACGAACTAAGGGTGACACGCTGGGGATATGAAGCCTGTTGAATGCTATAAGCTCATTCCATTTTCGTACCACAAGGAGTTCGCAGGTGCACCAAAATGGGTTCCACTGATATAATTTACAAACCGTTAACGGAGCCCGAGTTTATTAACTCTGCCCTCGAGTTAATTTTGCGAGATTTCATGAAACGTGACATTCTACAGACTGCCCTTGGTGATGTGGATCTGATCGAAGAACAGCACTTCATTTTAAATGATATGAAACGAAGTTTTGGTGACGGTGTATCATTTGGCGCTTTTGACTCCAAAACTGGTAAATTGGTTGGTGTCATGCTCAACGCTATTCGTCAGAAATCTGATACGAAGATTGAAAAAAGGGGATTTTATCCCGTAACTTTCCGGTTTCTGGAATTTATCGAAGAAGGCATCGACTTTCTGGAGCGTGAAAGAATCGATAAATATTTCGAGTTTTATGCTATATCAGTGGACCAGAATTACGGAGGCCGGGGAATTGCCAGTAATTTGATGGAAAGGAGCGAAAACTTATCAAAACAAAAAGGTTTTGCATTAATCAAGTCCACGCTATCTTCGCCCGTGACTCAGCACCTGTACCGTAAAAAAGGATTCGAAGTGGTTAGAGAATACAAAATTTTTGATTATCGACTAGATGGAAAGCAAATCTATGTAGAAGGAGACCCAAATTTTGCTGTTCAATTAGTTTGTAAGCGGTTATGAAACACGTTGCTATGAATCCTAGACTAACTTACAATGTACGCAGCCAATATATAGTGCATATAATAAATAGAAAGGGAAAAGCGAACTTTGACTCCTTTATTGCTTATCTGAAGGTCAGTTTGAAATACATAAGCTGCATTGTGGTCAGCTGATAATTACCCCTTCTGTAGGAATTTACTCGTTAGATTGCAAGAGAAAGGGGTCCCTGCGTTGTGTTTTGAAAAAGGATAGGTTCGTATGATTGTTTTAAGTAACCAATC
>JAGJRO010000681.1:0-17502 GCA_022832285.1 Lepidurus apus apus | reverse complement strand
TATATATATATATTATATACATATATACAAAAGGGACTTGCTTATTATATATAAGTTTCTTTTTACGTAAGTTTTTTATTATTATTTATTTAGGTACGGGCTGCCGTCTCCCATGGGTCACATACGATACTACCAAATAAGTAAAACGGACTCGCTCCACTCGGGGTTGAAATTAAAAGAAGTCTATACGGAGGCGGCCTGTAGCCCGGTTTGGATGTCTTGTGGAATCTTGTCCCTTTTTTTGTTCTCCTGGATGGACAGCGACCCAACAACCCTAACTGTCAAACGAGTTGCATCCAACCCAATAACGTCTTTGAAGGAAAGAAAAAAATACGTCTGTAAACTCTCATCTAGTTGCTGTTGCAGCGCCATGGCAGAAATTTGCTTCGGCTCTTATGGGTTTTTCGTTGACCAAACATGGCTCTCCGTTGGGTTCTTTGAAACCAGAACCTTGTTTTCAGTTACCGACGCCAGTTCCTTTTGCTTTTTATACGATAGCTCGGACCATGTTGTTACTTTTTCTCTTCTTGTCTCTCACTATTTTTTTGGATTCGGATTTTGCATTGGGAATGAATAATTAATTAAACAGTCAGAGCTCCGTTTGTTCAAACGAGCATTTATTATTCGTTTGCTGTTGTTTTAGGTATTATTTTATTTTAATTTGTATGTATATTTTTATTTTATACTAAATGGTGTGTTTTCTCAATCGTGGTGAATAGGTATACAATAGCATGGGTAGAAATTTCGCGTGTGCGAAGCTGATTAGGGTCATTTCTTTGTCGCCCCCCAACGTAAGATAGCAAATCGCATGCTTCGTAACCATACCCGCACAACATTCCCTCCAAAGGATCTTGGAAGTGCTGGAGTTGGAGTTTGCTTGTTTTTCGCATGGAGTTGGGTGCCCAGATTTTTTTTTTTTTTTAGGTCTTACGAGTTGCCCATTTCAGCAGCGACGCCCCTTTGTACCTCCAGGGTGACCTGTTTTTATTTTACTTTTTTTTTACTTTATTTTTGTACTATGCTTATTTCTTTTGGGCCACCAAAACTGGAGGTTGCTTTGGTCTTTTGCTCGCAATGTTAGGTCGTTTGGGCGTCACATGCTGCTCTCCAAACCAGCGGATGATTATCAACCTAAACGCCCTCTGTCGGTTTTTCTGCTTCGTTTGCAACCGACACTGGACCTTACTTTACCTTTCCCCAGGAAGGAGTTACACAATTCCTTAACGCTTTCTGTGGCACCGTACACGAACTCTTAAACAGAAATTATAGGAAGATAAAACGAAAAAAGCCAAACCGCAAATTTGGAAGCGGTCATTCCCTGTACATTGTTTGAAGGTACTTCTTAAGGAACTTTAAAGTTGCGTGCAAATTTAATGTATGGTTACAAAGTTATCGGGCACGCTGTTTATGTGCAGAAGCCATGCGCGTTCATAGGCACCTATTACAAAGCACCTAACGCCCCTTTGCGCTAGCTAGGGTGGAACATCTAGCCAACAACACCAAAGCCTTTTCTGCAATAATGAAATCCTTTGGCTGGACTCGTAGCGTTAATCCTGCCTGCCTATCAAAGGTGCAATGACGTAATAGTGAATAAGAGATATGGAATCCGGCACGATGAAGACCCCGGACTCGTGGCGCAATACCCGAGTTTGGGTGCTCTTTCTTTTTTAGAAGGGATAAGTACTAGTGCCGTACGTGGGAAATCAAGCCGAAGTCGTCGCGTTATGTCGGCTTGGAGCAGGGTCCCTGAACAGTGAAAAGTAAGGGAACCGTGCCGTTAAACGACGAAGAGCAAGCGAACATTCGTCAAAGACCTGCAAGCGTGCAAACCGGAGCATTGGCTAGGTCTCCGGCCAAACACCAGCTCCGGCGTTGGACACTAGATTATGTACGTCATTCCTCATGTCTTTTCGCAGAGCCCGGCAATTTCTCCAAGAGCACTCATTCTTTTGACAGCAAGAGAACTCCAAGAAGAAGTTGACACTTCCTCCCAAGAAAAGAAACTCCGAAATAATAAAAATAAAATAAAAAATGGAAAAAACTCTTAGCCCGGAGTGCCATTTTATGGCCTGTGTCGCTTTCTGCATTCTTGGCTCAAACACAGGTCGATAAAAGGTCACGCAACCGCAATCCTGCAGAACAATTGAAAACTCTCAAAAGTTTCATTGTTCCTCAAATTGAGCTTTTGGAAACCCTTTACATGTTTCGACTTTTTTAATAAGACTTGACAAGTTTTCGCTACAACGAGGTTAAGTTTTTATTTTTTAAATTAGAAAGATAAATATAATTTCAATTCTTGACCCGTAGGCGATTGTCGATCTATACCGAATTATGATTCTCTCTCTCACTATATATCTTACCTGTCGCCCATATAATTCCGCGACCTGCTGCGAAGAGAGCTTGTCTCGGCAATTGCGTATAGATCCCTCAGTTTTAATGCAATCACGCAGAACCTGGGATCGATCCATCACCTATTTTATGACTCCAGAGAGAGTGAGTAGAAAGAGAATGTCTTGCAAAAATTGGCATTGTTGAAGCTTTACGCGACAAGAGCTCGCACTTTGCGTGAGAAGAAAAAAAGTTTTGGAGCATTTTTTCGGGGAATTTGTATTTCATATACGTACATTTGGGAAGTAAAAAAATGTAAAAGCGTATGCCTATGGAAAAATATCCCAGGGTTGTAAGAGAACCCTATGCTCATGAAAGATGTATGTCCATGCTCGCCTCCATTATGATGAGCACGACCTGCTTTTATCAGCTCCCTGTGTACTACGAGTCTGTGCACTTTCTTCGGTTTATACCCCGAACTGTTGCATAAAAGTGCAGGCGCGGGAGGGAAAAGAAGCCGACCGCCCGCCTCCGCGACGGCGTAGCAGCACAAAAAGAAAAAGGCGTTTCACACCGGAAGCCTTTGGTGACAGCTGGGGAAAAAATGGCTAAAAATAATACTAATAACACTAATTAAAAATAAATAAACGAAGTAATAATAAAGATAACGTTTGTCGTTTTCGTTTTTTTGAGTATAGAAGTGCCTAAGGAGATCAGATAAATTGTGATCAAGTTTTTAGAAACAATCTTTCTGGGCAGGTTTTACATCATGCCTTGGTAAATTCATCGTGACTCCCAATTCTTGAGAGTACATTTTTCGCTTTTGCAAAACGCGATTCATTTGTGCGTGGGCGAGATTTCAAAAGAGGACCCCAAAACTTTGAAAATAAATAAATACATAAAATAAAATAGAAGGAAAACTGGTTGGGTTATTTTTAGCCTCTATATTCTTAAGTTTGTTGCTCTTCGAGCGCTTGTAAATGGTTCTCGCATATCTATATCTCGTAGGAAACGGAGGGATGTAAGAATTATTGCCACTTGAAGGATAACTATCGTTCAGTAGCCTATTTGGGAGATGTTAACATATGGTACTCGCGTTCCAGAGTGATAAATGGCCGTAGAAGTTCTTAAAACCCCCCACAAAACATGAAAAAGGGAAGTACGTATATACCATATACATTTTATGCGTGGTATGTTTCGTCATTTCTCGTCTTCTGGAGCGCATCAGCAGGTTCGAGTCTCGTAACTCATGATACCCAAAGAAACTGCGGTTCGCGGAGCAGATCATAAATCAAGAAATATGAAAATGGTCAATGACAACATTCTTCAATATTTGGAACTTGTGATTTATCTATCATGCGCTTTTTTAAGGAAAAATCACGAGATGATTGTCATGAAATATTGAAGGTAAAAAAGTTTGGGAAGAAAACGAATTTTTCCGACGTGCGTTAGCAGGGGATTATTGACTATTGGTGGAGTGTGTGGAGGTTTCTTTTTTTTAAAGTTTTTTTTTATTATAACCAAAAAAGAAAGCTGGACTGTATATCGTATGCCCTGATTTGGAAAAAAGCCTAGTATTGTTACCTTCAGAAATGGAGACCTTTATTCTTCCAGCTGGGGTGATCGCGCTGTTTTTTGTTATTTTATTTTTATTCTTTTGGTGTGTTGTGTTCATCTGTGAGTCAATGATAAGACAGTCCCTACATAGACAAGTTCAATTTCATGTTTCGGATTAGTTTAAGGATTTGAAGACGTATTCTCTTTGAATACAAAATACTTTGAAAGAATTTGATTCTCTTTCATTGGATTATTTTCTTTTATTATCTTTTATTAGATTCTTTAGTAGTCAGAAAATGATGCTAAGTTCCCAGTGAAAAACTTTGCTTTTTCTGCTGGTGTGAATTTATATGTTTGCAAACGGCTCAGTTAGTTATAGGAAATTATAGGGAAGTTATAGGGAATTTTCACAGGCAACGGAATACGGAGTAATGTATTGCTTGGCGTTCAGGGGCTCAAATGGTCGTGTTTGCTGTTAATAGATGGCGGTGTCGTTCAGTATTAGGCGGGCGTTGGTTTTGCTCAAGTTAAAAGCGTCAACAAATGAGGCTATTGGTGTGAAAGTGAAAGGGAAATTGTTTTTATTCCCGACTTTACCGCTGACAGATTTAAGGTACATTTCATTTCCTCTAAAAATATTTAGATTGCAAGTTGGGGTGCAGAAGTATCGAATTGGATGTGAAGTCTGCAAAAAAAGCTTCGTCTGTAATGCAACAGTTTGAGTGGGGAGGGCTTCTCTTCTCTTCTGTAGGTTACGTTGTGCTTTGCTTTTAATCTGGCCCGTGTTTCTGTTTGTTTATGTAGGTCGTGTTGGTTTCAAAATATTTACTGTTTTCTTGTTACAGGAGGAGGTGGAAACGCAATCGTAATTAAAGCGTCATTACCTTGTGCCTTTCGCATTTGGCTGACGTTTTATTTGGAAAGAACTTAACGGAACGGGACTTGGAGATAGTCAGTGGCCCTTACATTTAAAGGAATCATGTCGCGCCAGGATAAAAAGGGAATAGTAAGTTGCTTTACTTTCATTTGCCTTATGTAAGTTAATATTTATATATTAATATTTATAAATTTAAGCTTTATTACAGTAAAAAATTGGGAATGTCTCAAAGTTATATACTTTTCTGCGTAAAGAGAAGAACAAATTTTAAGACGTAGATACCGACATTCGTTCGGGAGGAGAGGGCTTTAAGGATGATGTGTGCCACCTGGATAAGTGGGTGCGATCTGCTTTGCATAATGACGTCACCTTTTTATTCAACGAGGGGAGCCCAAAAGCTGCACAGCTGTAACGATGTGTAATCGTTTCAGTATGCTCCCTTTTCGGAAACAAAAGAGCCAAGAAACCCTAGCTTCAGCCACGTCTGAACCTCTTTAAGTCTCTAAAATCTATTCACTTTTGTGCAAATTGACGAGCGTGGCTTTAAGATGTTATCCGTAAAGATGCCTATGCAGTCGCATTCAGCTTAACTAAATTAAAAAAAAATACTCGAAATTAGGTCATTCGTCAATGCAGTACAAGCAAGATTTCCATATTTAGCTTGCGAATCTCCTGTTTTATTTTAAGACAGACCAAATGTATTTGGGGAGGAAAGAAAGAAGGGTGTTGACATGCAAATGAGCCAGCATGGAAAGACACCATCTTTTTTTTCTAAATCTTGCCAGGAAATTAGGAATTATGCAACAAATATAGATAGACCTCTTCGTGTGGGTCAGCCAGCAATGAACGTCTGCAGATCCCTTTTTTCGATTTTTTTTCGATTATTATTCTCGCCCTTTAGGCGTACTGTACGTCACTAGCAACAGGTTATTTTTAAATTATCCCTTTTTCAACCGCACACAAGTTTTCCCTTTCCGGTCACGCCAACTTAGCGTGCCATTCTTATTCCTTTCCCGTTTTTCCGTTTTCTCGTTAACACTTGTATACTTGTATGCTATGGAGGAATTACTTATTATTTTTTTTTTCGTTTTATACGCATTTTTCGTTTTATACGCTTGCACGTTTTAACAAGTGCTTACTCTAGCTTGACAAAATGGGGTTTGGAAGACCTAAGAAAAGTGGGCGTGGCCCCGGTGGTGTAGTGAGCGGAACGTTATCACGACCGCATTCCGAAGCCGATTTTAGCGAAATGGACGAAAATGCCCATGTTATTGACAATTACGATGACTCTGAAGTGGACAATTATTTTGAAAAAATGCTGGTAATATAATAATAATAAAAATTATAAAAATAATAATATTTTTTTTAGGACGATATGAATCTGACGGAGGAGAAAAAAGCGCCACTTCGCAACCAATCGGTCATGCGCAAAAAGGAAATGCTGGCAATGCATATGCACGTTAAAGGAACAACGGTATATTAAAAAAATTTAAAAAAAATTATTCATATTTTTAATATTTTAATAATATTTTTAGTAATATTCTTAATATTTTAGTAATATTTTTCACAATTATTTGGTTTATTTTTGGTTTCCGCAGAGTCGGAATCGGTTTGATACGCCTTATGACTACATTTCGTACCTGAGTAACCCCGATTTGAGTTCGCATAAGCTGTATACATGCATGGAATCGCTCCGTATTGCGTTGACCAATAATTCCTTGACCTGGGTCCGCGATTTCGTGACGGACGGGATGAAGCAAGTGCTCAACATCCTCAACGAATGCTACCGAAGGTTGTTATTATTGCCTTTCGAAAAGCCGGATGCTTTTCTAACCAGTTTCTTTTCTTTTTTTTTACAAAATGAAAAAAATTAGGGATGGACGATGGGAACGGGTGCAGCATGAATGCATTCGGTGTCTGAAAGCCATTTCCAACAACAAAGTGGGCTTGAAGATGATGTTTGACAATCAGGAGGCCTTGACACTTCTGGCTCGCTCATTAGACCCCGCTTTGCCGTCTGTCATGCTGGAAGCCGCCAAACTCATGGCTGGTATTTGCATCGTGCCCCCGAATGGCCATGAAAAGGCCTTGGAGGCGATTACCATCAGTGGGGAGCTCAAAGGCTCGGCTCGGTTTGCACCCATCATCGAGGGCCTGAATGGACGAGATAATGATCCCCTAATGGTAGCCAGACGATTTTTTTTTCCTGACCGGATTTATCAGTAAAAACCAATGTTTGCTTTTGGATTGAAATAGGTGGCCTGCTTACAGCTGATCAACGCCGTGGTCACTACGCCGGACGATTTGGAGTTCCGATTGCACTTGAGGAACGAATTTATGCGCGTGGGCCTGGTGGATCAGCTGGAAGGACTCGCGCGACGTGACAGTGCGGACCTAAAGGTGCAATTAAGCATCTTCCATGAACATCGGCAAGAAGATTTCGAAGAGTTTGCACAGCGCTTCGATTCTATGCGCTTAGAACTGGAAGATTTAGGCGAATGCTTTGAAGTGCTCAAGCAAATAGTCACCGACACTCCCTGTGAAATTTACCTCCTATCTATCCTGCAACATCTGCTCTTCATCCGGGACGACGTGGCAGTCCGCTCGGCGTACTTTAAACTAATTGAGGAATGCGTCACGCAAATTGTGCTCCATAAATCGGGCGTGGATCCAGATTTCACAGCCACCAAACGCTTTCAGATCGATATAGAACCTTTAGTTGAACAATTAACAGGTAAAAAAACTCCCCTGAAATGCTCAACTTACCTATTTAACTATGTGCATGTTCAAAATTTGGATTTTTTAGAGAGAAATCGAGCCGAAGGGGAAATCCGAGTCGAGGAATTCAACCGCAAACTCGAAGAAGTCATCACTTCCAAGCAGGAATGCGAAGCACGCTTGGCCCAAGCTGAGAAAAGAATTCACGAATTGGAGCACAATGCTGGACCCACGGTAAAGAATTTAATACCAATTTTAATCTTTATTTATGTAATTTAAAAAAAAAATCTTTATTATTTCAATTTATTTAGCCACCTAAACCGCCTCCGCCACCTTTGGCGATGTACGGGGGAGAGGGGCCTCCTCCACCCCCGCCTCCTCTGCCAGGAATGGGGGCTGGAGGTGGTCCTCCACCGCCGCCTATGCCAGGCATGGGAGGGCCGCCGCCACCTCCTATGCCTGGAATGGGCGGTCCACCGCCTCCTCCTATGCCTGGAATGGGTGGTCCCCCTCCGCCGCCGCCGCCTTTTGGTATGCCGCCACCTCCGCCCATGGGAATGGGCGGTCCCAGACCACCTGGACCGCCTGTGCCCCGCCCTGACGTGCTACCTTTTGGGATGAAACCTAAAAGGAAGTGGGAAGTGGATCAACCCTTGAAGCGCACGAATTGGAAAACTGTAAGTCGTTTACATTTGACATAACGCGATTTTAGTTAAAATAGTAATAATAATAATTTTTTTAAAAATAGATTGCCCCCCAGAAGTTATCCGAGCGCTCCTTTTGGATCAAAGTAGAGGAAGAGAAGCTTGTGTCTCCAGATTTGTTAGAGGGACTGACGCAAAAGTTCTCTTCTAAACCCCCCAGCAAAAAGATCAAAGAAGGCGATGTGGAAAAGCCAACTGGACGCAAAGTGAAAGAGCTCAAGGTTAGATAAGAAGAATTTCAATGACATGATGGAATAATAAGAAATAATTTTTTATTATTATTAATTATTAATAAATTATTATCTTAAAAAAAGGTTTTGGATGGTAAAGCGGCACAAAATTTGCTAATTTTGTTGAACGGCTCCTTGAAGTACACGAGCTACGAAGATATTAAGAAAGCCATTCTGCAAGTGGACGAAGTCGTGCTCTCTGAATCGGTGCTCCAACAGTTGATTCAGTACATACCTTCGCCAGAACAGCTCAAGAAACTTGAAGAATTCCGGGAGCAATACAGCGAACTGTCAGAAGCAGAGCAATTTTCAGTCACCGTAAGCTACAGTTCTAAAACACGCGTAGAATATATATTTGTTTTTTAATATCAACGTAGGCTTCCGCCTATTGTTGTATTATTATTATTATTAGTAGTAGTAGTAGTATTAGTATTAGTACTGTTATTATTATTAATTTGCTCTACTTTTTTAGTTGGGGACCGTCAAACGACTCGTGCCCAGGTTGAAATCGATCAGCTTTAAACAGAGATTCGATGAGATGCTCCAAGACTGCAAGCCGGTAGGTTTTTTAACGCTAAATGAACACTAGATAGTGCCAAACACTTCTATTATTAATTTTTTTAATGGCCTTTTGATGTTAAGATTTTTAATGTATTTTTATTTTTTTCACTGTAGGATATCGTGGCTGCAACGGAAGCTTGTGAAGAAGTGCGGAAAAGCAAGAAATTTGCGCGTTTGCTCGAGTTGATCCTGCTCGTAGGGAATTATCTCAACGCGGGAAGCAAAAACGCTCAAGCTTGTGGGTTTGAGATCAGTTATCTACCAAAAGTAAACTTTATTACCACTCTTTATAATGAATGGACAAATAATAGATACTTTTTGGTTTATTTGCAGTTGACCAACACGAAAGATGTGGAAAACAAGTCCACCTTGTTGCATTATTTGGTCGAGTTTGTGGAATCCAAGTATTCCGAAGTGCTCAATTTCAATGAAGAACTGCTACACGTGGATAAAGCCTGCAGGGTGTCTCCGGATGCTGTAGCCAAGACGTTAAAGCAAATGGACGCGTCCATCAAGAACTTAGAAACGGATCTGAAAAACGCCAAGACTGCTCAAAGTGACGATGACAAGTTCTACGAGGTCATGTCAGTAAGTTAGACTCTCTTTTTCACCTCTTTACATACTTTTACCCATTACTAATTACTTATTACAATATTATAGTATTTTTTTTAATGATTTATTTTTGTATTGTATTTATTTATTTTTGTATTTATTTTCTAGAGCTTTGCCAAAGACGCTCGCGAAAAGTGCGACATGATGCAAAGTATGAGCAAGAAAATGGAAACCTTGTATAACGAATTGTCGGAGTACTTTGTGTTCGACCCCCAGAAATACACTCTGGACGAGTTTTTCACCGATATCAAAACATTCAAAGACGCCTTTCAAGTAAAAAAAAAAAAAAATGGAAATAGAACTTCGAATTGGTTTTCGTGTGCTTTTTAGCAATGCCATAAAGACAATTTAAAACTGCGAGAAACGGAAGAGAAGATCCGTCGAGCACGCGAGGCTCGGGATAAGGCTGAACGCGAGAAAGTGGAACGTCAAGCGAAGAAGAAGGCACTCGTGGACATGAACGTGGACGACGACCAAGAAGGCGTGATGGATTCACTGCTCGAAGCTCTGAAGACTGGCTCCGCCTTTACCCGCGAACAAAGACGGAAACGCCCACCTCGTGCTGTTGGAGGTATAAAGAAACATTTTTTTATTATTATAATTTTGCAGGTTTCCTTTATGATAATCTATACTTTTCTTTCTCAAAACTGTTGTCCTCTTTGTTCTGTATTTTTTTCTTTTCTTTTTGTTGTCTTCGTATCTTCCACTCTTCCTGCTTCAACTCTGTGTTGCCCCCAACTTAAAAAATAAAGGTGCAGACATAAGCAGACTCGGAGGAGGGTAAGCTGTCATGACATATGGCCCGTTCTATTACGGCCGGTTGTGGTGCCAGCATTACTATTGAAAAGCATTTTTTTTTTAATGTTAAGGAAGGGTAATGGATTTCGTGTTGGGCTTGACAGTTTTTTCGGAGCTTGGTGTTGCTTTTATATTTGTTTGTTTTTTATAGCATGCTTTTTAACCTTTATTTTTCGTGTTTTAATTTTGGATACTTTTTTAGCGGAACGACGGGCACAGATGAATCGCAGTCGCTCCAAAAACGCCCTCTTGGATTCGCCTTCATCACGGGAGGTCAAAGGGTAAATAAAGTTGGGCTCCTGTTTGAAATGTTCCTACTTGAAATTAATATTGAGAAATGATTCGTTAGGGGAAGTAATTTGGTTTTGGAGTTAATTCAGATTTTTTTGTATTTTCTAGATCGTTTGAAGACAAAACACCCGATTCGGATGATCCTATGGCAGGAGTATTTGTCAAACCGAATGTGCCTGCGATTAACATGGACAATAACGGGGTTTTGAGTAAGCCAACGTCTTCGACATCGCGAGAAGCCCGAGCAAGGAGACCTGCACGACTTCCTCCCACCTTTGATATGGCTACTGATATGTTACTAGGCAATACTGGAGCAAGTAGTAGTCGAGAAGACATAGACACAGATCAGCTTTTGCGAAGACTGAAAGGCGTTTGAAAGCTTGACCTCCATCGCTGTTTTAGTGCAATAATTTACCTGGATTGTGTGTCAAAATGTTTCTTGGTGTTTTTTTTCCGTCTGGGGGGTTATAAGAGCAGCAGGTGTCAAGCATCGGATCAGTGCGCTGTAGTGCCAAGGAGAAAAGAAAGAGAAAGTTTTTGGGAAGAAAGGAAACCCGACAGTGAACATGAACATGACCATTCCGTTTTCACGCTCCAGAAAAACTGCACTCTATGCGAGGATGTTGTCCAATTGTCCTGTACAAAAGATACATAAAATAACATTGTAATTCGAGTCTTCTTTTCGCTAAAAATTCTGCAGAGAAAAAGGGGTATATGAAGTTCCAGAAACGAAACGGGGATAAAAAGCTAATTAAACGACAATAATTAATCATGAAATCGTACAGATATTGTACATAATTCTGAAAAGTTCAGACGTTTGGTTCCATTAGACATTCCTAAGGATGTTTAGTACCCTAATTAATAATTAATAGAGTGCTAATTTAGTGTTCTAATAACGGAACGAAGCGTTCTCGAAAATAGGCCGGAAAGGAACGGTATTTTGGCCCGTTCCTTCCGTTCCCACCCAAGCCGTCTTTTTTTTTTTTTTTTTTTNTTTTGTTTTTTTATTGGCGTGATAATCAGGCGTGAGCTGGGCTCGTTGCCCTCCTCGTCTATTACTATTTTTGGTTATACTTTGTTTAACAGTTTACAGTACTCCACTTCACAAACACACATACACCATTACAATTAAATGTACTTGATTGATATTTTGGGCAGGGAATGATCACACCGTCTAGTATTAGGTCGCTTGTAATTCTTTCATGCTGAGTCGATAAACGTCCTGAGAGGTATGAAGGCTTTTGGCTCAGTAAGGACAAGTTGAGGGTTAAAATGCAGATTTAGATGGGATAATTGTCGTAAGAGAATTGCTCTGTGTCTATTCAGACGTCTGCATTTGAATAAAATGTGTGGTAAATCTTGGTTTGAGTAGTTGTTGAAGTTGTAGTTGTTGAAGTTGTAGTTGAAGCCGTCTATTGGCCGTAGAGTAAAATAGAAAAATTTAACTTAGCGGAGGCCTAGTGAAAGACAAATCAACCGTCGACTGAAAACTACCCATACTTAAGTTTTTCAGATGTTTAGACCTGTCAAACTAGGGTGTTTTATTATTCTTAATTAATTTTAGCTCCACAGTATCTCTTAGTGATATTTTATTTAACAGTTATTTTCAGTTATTTATCATTTTAGATAGATAATAGGAAAAATAATTCGGTTTTTATTCTTATTTAAAATTTCCCGCTTCCTTGCGATAAATGAAGCCTATTAGAAATCGATTATTTTCCCAATATAGTAATCGATTTTTATATCGGAACGGAACGGAACGCCTCGAAAAATGCTCCGAATGGAACGAAACGGAACGGCGAGAGCTCGCCAGAGGAACGGAATGAACGGCGTTCCGAAAACGACGCCCGTTCCAGAACACTGATAGCAAGTGAGCGATCCGGATAGAACGGAAGCACCCTCTCTATACTATTTGCATATTTTTTCCTTAAAACCATATTTTTTTGTAAAAAAAAACTCACCGGCCAAACCTGCACGCAAAAACGGCCATATGTGGCTGATTTGCCCGCAATGGGAGAGGATTCTGGCGTTTCTGACTGGTAACTTGTACTATATAAAACATCACGTGCTTCGACGCAACTAACACAGGCTCAGACCGTGACATAACAGTGCTTTTATGGTAACTATTACATTATGTGGACTGTAAGTATTTTTATAACTATATGTGTTACGTTATGTAAGAATGTGCTTTCGTACTCCCGCCTATCTTTCTGTGTAACCCCCTATAAGTTTTCCCGTGTCCCACTAGATGACGCCCACCATATGCATGAATCTGATTAGTCCGCTATTTGCCAATGCCGTTACGCTCTCATTATTAGCGATCCACCCACGCCTATGAATTGTTTTCTTCTTTGATTGTGCATGATTAGATCTTCAGTCTTGCGGCAGCCACTGTCCAGTGCTCTTCCACTCTCCAGTCCTTGTCCTCTCACCTCGCTCCCTCCTACTGTAGCACGTTAATAAGCCAGTTACTCGCCCAACCTCTAAGTCCTTTTAGGACTCTAACTTTTCTCCACCAACTCCCTCATCCATCGGCTAAGTCCTTTTCGGACTCTTAAGTTTGTTCTTCGGTTACCTCCAACCAAACACTAAGTCCTTTTCGGACTCTAGTTCTTTTACTCAGAAACCTTTGTCCAGAGGCTAAGTCCTTTTCGGACTTTAACTTATCGTGAAAACTCAATTAACCACAGCCTCTCCTTCTGCCAAAAAGAACCTACAACAATTTGTAAGAACACTTTCTTACAACCGAACACTTTCTTACAGTTATAAGTACTTTCTCTTTGAAGTAGCAACTTTTACATAATCTAGAACGTGCCTATACTTCTTTATTTACCTGAAAATATAATTAAGTAATCCTTTTAAGGCTTCCGTATACCTTAGCTTATTGATAGGAAGAGTCACAGATGGCAGTGATTGTTTTTATTGTTTTGTGAAAGACTTGCGTAAGAAAAGAAACAGACAGCTATTTTTTGTATGGGGTCAAAATGAATAGGCTGGAAATGAATGGATTGGTCAAAACGATCTAAAGGCAATGTCATCGGCAGTGGCGTAACGAGGCTAAATGGCGCCCGGGGCAAATGAAAAAAAGACGCCCCCCTTAAAAAACCGAGACATCGGAACGCAAAGATCATATTAACTTTTATACATTACAAAAGGCGATGAAACACTCATGGGTGTAATCAATTCATATTACGTAGATTATAGGAAGAAATGGATTTGGACACTCTCGTGCAAATGCCGTGGCGTTAGGAATGGGAACTTTGTTGGGGCTGCTTTTTGTGCGAGTAATGTACAGTACGTTTTTTAAAAAAACGACCCCAACAAACCTTACTGTCCTAATGGCCCGCAACTGCGCATCTGGAAACAGTGCTGCGAATAGCCGTGCGAGTAGCTGTAATGCTGTTTCGTAGTGCTGCTCCCAGACGCTTTGTTGGGGTCGTTTTTTTTAAACGTACTGTACAGTACGTTTAAAAAAAAAACGACCCCGACAAAGCGCACCATCCTAATGGCCCGCAACTGTGCGTCTGGAAACAGTGTTGCGAAGTGCGAATAGCCATCCGTAGTGCTGTTCCCAGACGCACAGTTGCCGGCCATTAGGCCGTTACGCTTTGCTGGAGTCGTTTTTTTTTTTAAAAAAAACGTACTGTACAACCAGCGTAGTACAATAGGTGGGTCTGTCAAGCAGAAAGTTACATGTGCAGTAACTTCATGGTAATTTCACGCATTCATCCAAGTCCATTTTTCAGCTCATAAAATTTTTGTAAAAATCCTTTTTTCTACTCTTTTTTATCGTGTACCATGAAAATGGCGCCAGAGTTGAGAAAACTAAAGGAAAACACTCTACGTAAATCAGACGTCACCCATTTTTCACTAACATTTGTAACCAATAGTTTGAGCACTTTCAGCGATGACGTAGCAATTCCTGCTCACACCTCACACAATTTCGTCGGTGAACTCCAGCCGCGGATTCCTTAGGCCGATTTGCTGGAGTGAGGTGCAAAGTACCAGGCACTAAAACACAATGTTCTTGTAATCAGGTTGGTTTTGTTTTGTATCTTCTTCGTTAGCTTCAGTTCAGCATTCGGGTGGGCGGAGGTGGTTGTACACAGTTGTTGGCTTTACGCGTTTCCTCAGATAGGTTTGCCGTACATTACGTAATCATACGTGGAAGTTAGTGGGATTAAAGCTAATGAGAACCAAGCTAGCATGCTTAACTGTAGATGATGGCCAAAAGGTCCAAAGAGGTAGACAAACCTAGTTTTGACTAATGGTTTTACGTCTCAAGCAAATTTAATTGTTCCCATTGCCTCGGGTATAATGAGGGTCGGGCGGCAAGTTGCCTCAATCTTGACAAGTTATCTGGTTGAACGCCAGAAATTTCGGCGATTACTTTCCCGAAAACCAAGACCTTCCGTATCTAACTTATCTCCAAATCCGTTTCGTTCTGGACTTAAATTTCTATCAAACGGCAGACATTGTTTGAAAACCCTACAACCTCTACATACCACCAGCTATATTTCCAAGAATCTGCTAATCCTCCTCGTCCTCGGACTCGTAAGATTTAATCTCCTTTCTAACCCCTGCAACGTGGCTGCTCATTGCATAGCCCAAAGGGCGTCTTGGTGAACAAGCCTTCAGGAGTGATAGACGCGATTTTCTCTTGTTCTTTCTTTCTGACACATACCTTCCAGCAGTGTTGCCAACAACGGTGATTTCTCGCCAACTTTGGCGACTTGGGAACATGGTTTGGCGGGCATTTGAAGGCACTTGGCGATTGGCGATTTGTTTGACGATGTCTTTACTCCCTTACATATAATAAAGATTTTTTTGTTTCAAGGAAAAGAGAATCCCCTTCGCTGCTTCTTCTTACCGCTTCGTTTACATTCTCTTTTCCAATTCGAAGTAATATCCGGGTTAGAGTCAAAGCAAGTTCTTAAGAGGTTAGTCTCACCCCTGAGGTCAATTAAAACGCTGGAGGCGAAGTCGCATTGCATTCCGTTACAGCAATCAAATCACCTCGAATTGGGTATTTAAAGGATAGTGCTATAGGGAGAAATTTCCAAACAAAGTTTAGGAGTCAGCCGAGTCACATTGATAGATCATCAATCAAATAATCAGCTGAACGACCTAATGATTTTGTGTACTGTGTGAGCTACCGTGGTCGTCGTGACGGGCAAGTTCGCCGATATTTCCGACTATCTTGAATAAATATGTACAACGTAAATCTTATAAATGGTAAATTGTAAATTTTAAATACATGATATTTATTTAAGTGGAATAACGGCGACTTTGGCGACTCGTAATCAGTTATTTTTGGCGAGATATTGGCGACTTGAAATGTAAATTTGGCGAGCCTTTTGAAAATAACTTGGCAACACTGCCTTCCAGTACCACGACATCAAATCCTTCAGCCCATCACCAGTCCTAGGCAAGGGATAGGCATCCGTTATTGACTTCATCTCCCTATAGTCGCCACCGAAGCGAAAGCTACCATCTTTTTTCTTGACTAGCGCCTCTGAGGAGGACCAGGGGCTGGTAGACGGTTCTACTACCCTGGCCTCCATCATCTCCAATACTTGCGCTCGAATGAGCTCCGTCTCTCTGTGAGCACGGCGGTAAGGGATCTGTGATACGGGCAGTGCGTCGCATGTATCTACCCCATGTTCCACGACATTCAACTGCTCTACATCCGAATTTTCAGCAAAGCTTTTAGAATGTTTCCTCAACACCTCTCTCATCTCTCGCCTTGGCGTACCTTGCAATTGATGGGAAATACCGCTTTCATAGGCCCCGTCACTGACTCTTTCCTCATCTTCTCTCTCGACACCTCTGAGTCGACCCCCTTGGGGAACCAAGGACCCAGAGTGGCCCTCCGTAATGCCTCGAACTGCTTCCGCAGCCACCAATTGGGCCTCTGAGCCAAAGTTCACTAACATCACCTGACCACACTCTTTTTCGAGAGTCACGACGCATCTACCCAAGGGGTTCGTAACTTGACTGTAACCTCGTACACCCTGCAAAGTCGGTTACAATTTTTTCTCTTTGTAACATGTGTAACTTCATTTGTGACAGAATAACTTAAGAATTACAGAGATTGTAGCTTTGAACCGCTATAATAACCGTTGTAACTTTAGTTTTAGCTTTGTAACCGTACTTTTTAGCTTTGTAACCGTATTTTTTAGCTTTGTAACCATATTTTGTAGTTTTGTAACCCAGTAACCTTCCTTCGGCGCTTGTTCACTTTACCCCCCACATGCTAGACAGTAACCCAGGAATCTGCAAATTGTAGAGTATTTCCGTGGGTCAGTCGCGAGTGGAGTGAATCGCGGTTCATAGCATCCAAACCATGCCTGTTTCAATGACAATACACTAAAAATTGCAAGTTAAACTTCAGTGCATTGGTTCAAAGTCATTAGTTCAAAGTGCATTAGTTCAAAGCCAAAGCCGAAGCCCACAGTGTAGAAACAAACTACATTTTTATTTTGTTACAATGTCTAAAGACGTAGAAACACAGACAGAAGACTGCCGAGAATACTGCCGAGAAAGCTTTATTCGAGGATTTAGCAAAATCGTGTGTACTGCGACCGCATATTGCTCAACTGCTTAAGACTTCGGGGTATAATAGTTGGCTTAGTTTATTGGAACTTGACAATGATGCGCTTAAGCAAATAGAGACGCTGGTAAGAACGAAACTAGCAAAGCGCTGGATAAACGCGACGCATTCCGAGCGGAGTTAACTTTTGGAGATTTCTTTTGTACCATGCCGGAGGAGTTTGAGTTGCTGCCCGGTGAGCTAATACAACTGAAGCATACTGTAGAATACGCT
>JAGJRO010001026.1:0-10286 GCA_022832285.1 Lepidurus apus apus | reverse complement strand
CCCCCCCCCCCCCCCCTCGAACCAAAATTATGGGTACGGCCCTGACTTAAAACCCCCCGAACCAATAATCTTGGGTACGGGCCTGCATGTAACGTATATATTATTTATACAAAATGGACGTATGCCCTAAAATACAATTTTAGGTTTGACATCGGAGTGCACTGCCTTTATCGATCTCCTATATTAATATGAATTCCGATATTTAAATTAATATTTAATATTTTTATTTAACAAACCAATAAAACTCGCGAAAATCCTTGTTATGCGTAGAGGATTACTGCAAAATTTAGTATCATTTCTAACTTGGGTTGTAGTTATAACAATTGTTAAATAAGTAAAATACTCGTAAAGCAATCGCTATTTTCATTATCAGTGAATAAATAGTGAAGTAGTGGCAACGTCGCCTATGCATTGAGCAGTTCAGCTTCAGGTGTTGGTAAATACAGCTTGGTGTGTTGACTGTCTTGTGTTCCTTTTTCGCGCTTTAATCTAGTACTCTAGCTGATTGGCTAATGTCTTCACATGAATGTTCTTGTACGTCCCCATCTTTTACTCCAGTTTATGACAAAAATGGTCCTTCCTATGAAGAAGAAGAAGAGATTGATCCTCGCATCCAAGTAAGTTTGCCTAGTTTTGTCCTTTACATTACTCATTTGGACTGCGTGGGTTTTATCTTTTGAGGTCACATGTGTACAGCGAGCTGAAAGAAGGATGCACGTGACCTTCTTAAGGGGATTCACAGCTTCCTGCTTTTCTTTTTCCTTTTGATTATGGCCTCAAGATTGGATTCTCTGAAACAATAAACGTTAAAACCTGTTTATTTAGATTTTTATTTAAATTTTGCCACAAGCGGAGTAAATAAATTTAGGTAAAAAATACTATATAAATTCCTTTCTGCGTTCCTTTACTGAATATCAATTGATCTTACTCACGCCTGATTAAATGAGTAAACTGCCCACGTACTTTTGGACGTTGTACTTTGCATTCTTATTATGCCTGGTTTATTATAATTAACCTTTAACCTTCCTATGATAAATATACATCATATTAGATAACCGTTTTGTAGATCAATAGCTAAGATTTTTTTTTTAGGAATTGACTTAGAGGTCCTTATTGATTTTTAATCGTGTAAAAACATAATCTTTTAGACGTTTTTTTCTTTTTCAGATAGAACTTGAGAAGCTGAATACTACCACTGATGATATAAACCTATTGGAAACTCAACTTGACGTAACGTTCTTGGATTATTTCAAATTTTTTCTTTATTTTCCTCTAATAATTGTAAGATTTAATGAATTATTGATTTAATTAATATAGGACGCGAATGCTGGGTTTCGCACACTGCTTTCAGAATCCACACAACAGCTCAAAATCATGTCAAGGAAACTGGGAAGCTGTATAGAAAAAGCCCGACCTTATTTCGACGCACTGGAAGTGGCCAAGAAAGCCCAACTTGATTGCCAAAACTCGGCTGTCCAGTACCAAAAAGCCTATGGTAAGTCCAATTGTCGGGGCCGGATGTGCTACAACAAGGGCCTGTGGCGCAACGGATAACGCGTCTGCCTACGGAGCAGAAGATTCCAGGTTCGAATCCTGGCAGGCTCGGTATCTGTTTTTTTTTTTTTTTTTGAATTAAAGCAGGCGTAGGCTTGAAAGCCTGTTGCCAACCTATGTATTTGTCATATCGTTGCAAGATATTATACTATGAAAACAAAACAAAACTTAATAACGGGGTTGGAGGGATAGGATGGGGGTCAGGGAGATGGGTGTAGAAAGGGGGTAAATAAGTTCAGAAGTGAGTGGGTGAGGTTCTCATCATTGGCTGGTTGGGGAATTGAAAATCTGTTTGGCCTCGTAAAGGAAAAGTTTCACAGCAGTGAAGAGTTTAGGGTCCGTGAGGAAGTTCTGAGGTTTAAAGTGCAGTTTGAGGGAACAGTTTGAGGGACTCGGTATCTTTTTTTCCTTATTTTGTCAATCCTTTCTTTTTCTTTTTATCCCCTTTTCTTTCTTTTACGTTCTAGCTAATTACTTTATTTATTTATTTAACTAATTTTAAGGCGTTTTTATTAATTTTCTATGTATTTTAAAATAATTTAAAATAACGTGTAATTAATTCATTATTCATATTGTTGAGCATTTTCCTTCCTTTTGAAGTTACGCTTTTTTATCCTTTCTTTTTTAACATTTTAACTTCTTAAATTAGTTTTAAGAATAATTTTAGGCATTATTTGACTTTTTAATTAACGTATTGAATCTTCGAGTTTATTAAATATAATAAAATACTATTTAAGTTATTATAATATCCGTGATTAAATACACATATTTTTTCTAGGTATTCACAAAGCCGCTAAGGAAACAATCGCATTAGCGGAGCAGCGTTTTTTAAGCCAACAACACGAATGGAAATTCGATAACGCCTGGCAGGAGATGCTAAACCACGCCACATTAAAAGTCATGGAAGCTGAAGCTCTAAAAGCCAGCACGGAAAGAGAGCATCAAAGGAGAGCATCCATGTTTACCTCTGCTGAAAAAAAAGTATCGCCATATCCTTTTAAATCCCGAAAAACTCTTTACAATTAACGACTTATGCTTGAAGGTACAAGATTTAGAGAAAGATCTCAAGCGTGTAATAGCCAAATCACGCACGTATTTTGACCAAAAAGACGTTTTCAACAAATCGTTGACGCAACAAAAAGCGAAAATCCAGCAATTACAAGTCGCCGTTTCCTCAGCCAAACGAAACTACTCGGATTCTCTTCGGCGGCTTGAAGTGACGACTATCTTTCATTATTTTAGAAAATTCCTTTGTTTCCTGAAATATTCCGTTTTATTTTCCCTTTAGTCTAAATAGTGCTCAAAAATAATAATCATAAAAAGAAGTGAAAGATCTATCCCTTTTATCTCTTACCATGAAATTAGAATCAATAAATAATAATAACAATAAAAAGAATAATAATAAGAATATAATACTACTAATAATAATAACAACAATATAGTCATAGTCCTAGTCAACAATAATAATAATCTAGTAAATAAAATAAAAAAAAATTTCGCAGGCAAGAAGAATAATTAAAAAATTAGTAAATAATAAAATAAAATAATGTAAGAAATAAATAACAATAATAAGATTATAATCATAGCCCTAATCAATAATAATAATAATTACATAGTAAATAAAAGGATTTTTTTTTTGTCGCAGGCTATTTCGGAAGAAATCCATGAAAAACGAGCTGCCCATCGTCCCCGTGAGCCAGGTGTTGGCGCCGAACGCGATTACCAATCTTTGGACTTTGATCTGGACCAATGTGATATCAGCAGCGTTCTGTAAGGGCAAAATTATCTGCCTTTTTCCCTATCTCGCTACATAGTTTAGCGTTAACGTTGTCGGGGAGGCTTTTGGACACATACATAGACCCAGAAAGCCTTCTTGCCGTTATGATAAAAGCGATTAGCTAATTTCTGACTTTCTTTTTTTAATTTCTGGTTCTGGCTTTTGTTCTGTCTCGGCATCTTAGAAAGATAAAAACTGAAGAACCTTGGCATTTCTGTATTCTTGTCTTCCAGGTCAGAGGACTCGCAAAGTGTCGCATCATCCATAGGAACCCCCCGGAAATACCGGGACCGGGTAACGATTCCTTTTAATCATATCCGCTTCCTTTTTATTTTGTTGTTTATTTGTCGGCTTTTTGTTTGCGTGCTATTTTTAATCTTTTTTTTTCTCTTTTTTGACGATTTTCTAAAAAAAATTGTGTTTGTCATTTAGGAGGATTTGGTCCATACTACACAGCAGCTATCTCTGCATACTCCTAAATAGAATATCCGCAACGTGGGCATTTTGTTGCAAATCTACTACTCTTTGATATTCGCATTGGTTTTCGTTTTCGTTTGTTGTTTTTTGCAACTTTTTATAATTATATTTTTCTTGGGGCAGTTTATTCAAAGTTTTTCAGTGTGTACATATTCGTGCCAGCGCTCTCTAAGTTGTACAACACCGTGCCAAATAAATGTATAAAACATCAGACATTATCGAACGGAGAATAAATTAATATGTAGTATTTTTTACTCCTTTAATAGTGTGTTAATGGACAAAGTAACATCAAGCCGGAGTAACCGGGCGAATCCCGGTTGGAGCAACAAATTGTTTGGTTACATTTTAGAATTCATTATTGCGTTGAGGTGCTATCGGTATGTGCAGGCCGAAGTAACGCTCCGAGTTCCCGCCTGACCTTACGGGTACACTTCGGTACCTTTTCACGCCCTTCACGTTAACTAATTTAAGCCTATGTAGAGGCTAAACTAAGCATGTTTGCGCGTACTGGAAGATAAAATCATTCTAGAATGTACTCATTTGTAAGTTAGGTTAGTTTTGAAGCTCTAGAGGCCTCACAACTTTTAGAATCGACCTTTGAATTGAATTCTTGGATTTCAAAGTTGGACGTGCTTTATCCGCTTCTAGAAAGGGTTTTGGTTAGCCTAGTACGTAACAAATAGTTTTATCACGTGGTTGGGAACCACCGGGTATGGGAACTGGACGGTATGTTCGTTATTAGCGTGCGTCTGTACTCCTGTACGTCCATACGGTGTGAATCATGTTCCCAGATCCCAGTTTACGTCGATGAAACCGGGATATCGGCTCCAAAAGCTTGATTGTGTTTCAAGTAACAGTCTACTTAGCGCAAACAAGCCTTATCCATGAGACCTTTTATCAGAGGTTTATCTCGCATCATTATTGAAAGGAACTCATCAGCCTTATAAAGTGTGTAGTCACACCTGGCTCCCCTTCAGTCAGTTTAAAGCCTTGAAACTGACACGTTTCCACAGGCTGCATAGTGTAACAAACTGTGCGAAGCCATGGATTTAATGACGAAATTGTAAGTTGAAGTACATTGTTAGGAAAAACATCTTTCAAGTGTGTCTATTTTGGTTTAAAACTGCTATTATGGACTTAAACGCTGGTATTTGGGTTTCAAATTCTACTACATTGCTAATTTATTTTGGTTATCTCTTCCAATGTGTAAAGTAACAACCGTGGGAAGACGGAAAAGAATTTGATTATTGCACTGACGGTAGTTGGAGCCACTTGCTTCGCGTCAATTATTGCTGCAATAGTACTGGGAGCACAAGGTAATATTTATGCGCCTCAGGCGTTCTTCGCTTCCTTCACAGAAAACTAATTCTCTTCATTCCAACCGACGTTTCCTCTTCGCTCGTCATTATTACTGGGTTTATCTTTGTCTAGTTGAGGACAGAGACGAGCAAATCTCGAGTCTGCAGCATATTATCGATGAGAAAACTGTCTGCACTACACCTGACTGTCTCTATAGCGGTAAGTCATCCTATTTTGGTGAAATTGGAACTAATAAAACGTTTGGAATACGTCAGCTGCGAAATTGTTGGAAGCCATGGATACTTCAGTGAACCCTTGTGATGATTTCTTTCAATTTACTTGCGGGAATTGGACGAACGTCCATCCGTTGCCGGCGACCAAATCGCGTTGGACGCAGTTCGACTTGATCCGAGATGAAGTGAACGTTGTCCTTCGAAGTAAGCACGTTTGAAAATGAGTCTTCCTTCCTTTTCACACTATTCGTTACTACGATTCCGTTACTTTACTACTACAACATTTGTGCCAGGTGTTATGGAAGAGAACGAAGCCACGAGTGATCCTATCTCCGTCAAAGCTATGCGTAATATGTATGCGGCGTGTGTGGATACAGGTAGGTGTAGAATGTAATTTATTTTGTTTTGACAGTTTTATCCCCTATTCCTTCATTCTACACGTTCGCTTTGTTCTAATTTCCCTGGTTTCTATAGGAGCGGTGGAAGATGCAGGAGTACAACCTATAATAGAAATTCTGGATGACCCGAGTTCGATGTACAACGGTTGGCCGCTCGCCATTCCTGAATTTAACGCAACCTTATTTATTTGGGACGTAAATATTGCAAATTATAGACGTTTGTATGGTCTCAACTACTTGATCATGACGGATGTAGCATTGGACAGTAAGAATACCAACCAAAGTGTGGTTTATGTAAGTTAAATTCCTTTGACTGATAATTTTTGTTAATTTTTAACAAATTGTAAATTTTGTTGATTATAATTATTTAATTTTGTGTTGCAATTTTACTAATGGATTTGGTGTTGCAGTTGGATCAAACATCGTTGCCGCTACCAAGACCGTACTATATGAACCAAACTTTGTATGCGAATGTAATCCAAGGATACACAAATTACATTACTGGAGTGGCAAATGTCATTGGCAAAACATTTGACTCTGACTTTGTTTTAGATCAAAATGCTGTGTCAAAAGTGGTCGAGTTTGAAACTGAATTAGCAAAGGTAATTGATCTTAAACGTTTTTGGAGTAGTAGTTTGAATTTAACGGTTTTGACACGTTTCCAGATTACCACGCCATCTGAGAACCGCCGCAACAACACGTTGATGTACAATCCGTATAATTTGACGGCTCTTCAAGACAAGATCGAAGTTGCAGTTCCTAGCAAAGTAATTATAATTATATCTCAATGTAAATCTTCACTCTCCAATGTGTTTATTAATTTAATTCAATAGTTTAACGTCCAAAATTACCTAAATACTGTGTTCAAAGGGATCAAAACTTTCAACAGTACCTCTGTGGTCATTGTAGTCGAAAATGACTATTTGGAACAACTCGTAAAGTTGATTGATGCAACTGATGCCGAAACTTTGGGTACGTTGTAATCGAGATATCAATTTCAAGATATAAATTCCTAACAAGTTCTAATTCTACTTTAGCCAACTATCTTGGATGGCGATTGATGAAAGACATGACCCCGGAAACTACCCAAGAAATGATTGACCTTCAGTTTAATTTCAATAAAGTTCTGACCAGCGTGAGCGAGCCCGAACCAAGGTAATTAAATCCCGTTTTTTCTAATTTTGATCGTTATTTGCCCTTTTATTTGTTTCAAAGGTGGACCACGTGCGTAAACAAAGTCAATACTTTGTTGGGTTTTGCTACAAGCAAGCGATACCTAGAAGTAGCGTTTGATCCTAAAGCTAAAGCTGATGTAAGTTATATTACTTTGACTAGAAGAAATTAGCCTAAACTGACTGACGATTATAATTTATTTCTGCCTATAAAGACTGAAGTAATGGTTGGACTTTTGCTGGAAGCGTTTGGAGAGTTGGTTGACGAAGCCGAGTGGATGGATAATGTAACTCAAGCGACCGCCAAAGACAAAGCTGACGCCATTCACAAATTCCTAGCGTACCCGGATTGGATCTTCAACGGCACGTACTTGGACACCGTCACCTACAAAAACGTAAAGCACCTTAAACTTGTTGTTACAAAGACAGAAGGAAATAAGTCAAAGTTTTTAATTGAAACCCAACTTGTATTTTCAGTTGCCGAAAGTTTCCAGTACCAACCACTTTGACAACATGGCTGTACTGGTCGGATACTCCGTTGCCAGCACTTTAAACAATTTGAACTCTCCCACAGACCGCGATAAGTACGCAGATTAGGATTGTTTTGTTGAGTCAATAGTATGAAGCTTCTAATGCCTTTATTTTAGGTGGATCACATACCCCTCTGTCGTAAACGCGTTCTACGAACCTACTTACAATTCTATAAGTTAGTTTTGCTTTTAAAATTGGCTTAGTTTATTAATCTTAAACTGTTTTCTATCACTTTAGCTTTCCCTGCTGGAATCTTGCAATCGCCTTTCTTCAAACTTGGTCGTTTAAAGTAAGTTATCCCAATACTAAGTACTTATCGAATTGATAGTTTAGAATCGAAAGAATAGTAGAAATGTAATCAAATTATGCGGATAACTCATTAAATTTAAGTGCATAGTGAATAGTTTTAGAAATTGAGTTAATTTACTTAATTTGATTGTTGTAGTGCCTTAAATTATGGAGGTATTGGAATAGTAATTGGGCATGAAATTACTCACGGATTTGACGACCAAGGTCGTCAAAGTGACAAATTTGGAAACACTAATTCCTGGTGGACGGACAAAACATTAGCCAATTATAACGAACGAGCTGATTGTTTTGTTGGCCAGTACTCGAACTATACAGTTCCCGAAGCTGATAATGTGCACGTACGTAGAATTTTTATTAATAAACTCTTTATATTACTTACTTTAATTTTTTTTAATAGTTAAACGGTGCAAACACGCTTGGTGAAAACATTGCAGACAACGGAGGCATTCGCGAAGCTTATAGAGCGTACTTAAAGTACGTGGCAGCTAACGGTGAAGAGTCAAGATTGCCTGGCTTGGAAACTTATACTCCTGAACAGTTGTTCTTTATTTCTTTTGGCAACGTAAGTATTTGGGGAATAATTTTACAATCTTACATGTAGGAAAGGAGGAGATTTTTATATTAAAAAAATTGCTCGTTTACAGATTTGGTGTGGAATGTACACGCCAGATGGCTACAGGTACGCCATCAATTCGGATGTACATAGTCCAAACCGGTATCGCGTCTGGGGTTCAGTTTCTAATTCTGAAGACTTCCAGAGTGTGTTCAACTGCCCTGCCGGTAGTAACATGACAAGGACTGATAAGTGTGTTTTGTGGTAAAAAAAAGAAGTTTCGTCCCGTCCGTGATTTATATAGGTGCGTTAATACCGCGCAATTGCAGGGTTTTAAAACCTGGTCGTTATACCAGTTTCTTCCTCGAAAACAGTGCAACAATTTAGATTAATTCCACGAAAAAAATTAAAAAGCTATAGAGTTCTATTGGAATCGTATTAAATAAATATTTTATTGTGATTATCTGCCTATTATGTGCAATTTTAATTGAATCCTTTGAATCAATGCCTTTCATCGGTGATTTTTTTAAACAAGAACTGGTGTAGAAATACTTGAGGGGTTCGCCATTTTGTGGCGGCAAGTGAAGACGCATTCAAACCGCGCTCTCGCTTTCGTACGGTGTTTCATTGTTTTTCCTAGTTTCTTTTGATTGACTTTGATACCAAGTGTAGTTCGGTGCTTTCTGCACTTATAGTGATTATTTCTGCTGTGTTTAGTTTTTTGTTTGTGCATGAACGAAGCCCTTAAAACTTGCTATTCAGGGCTTAGCCCAGTAACGTAATGTTACGGACACCGGAAAACTCGCCCAAGAAAGGGGGAAACCGCTCTTCACAAGCTGGCCCGTCCTGTGCTCCAGAGAGTATAGAAATAGACTCGCCCATCCCGGCCGTTACACCTCAGCCCCAAGTGAAGTGCCAATCCTGTGGAGACGTATTTCAAAAGGATAAGCCTGCGGCAAAGAACTGCAAAGCGTGCCGAGAAAAAAAATCCAACCCAACCCAGGCTCAGAAACGACCTTTACTCTCCCCTTCAAGCGACCTAGCATTCCGTAAGAGGTCCTTCTCTATCGAAGACCCTACGCAAATGTCCACCATGGACTACATCCTCTCTACGCTTAGGTCGCTCAAAGACAATAATGAAATCCTGACCCAAGAGATAATGGCTTTAAAAGCGGAAGTCATAGGACTTCGCCAAGACCTCCAGGAAGAACGATCGAAACCTTCCTCCACAGTTAAGAACAATAACGCTACTAATGAGTGGGTTCAAGTAGTGAAGCGACGCTCCACCTCAACTACAAAAGCAGCTCCAACCTCCAACCCACCAACCCAGACACTACCAACACCAACCCTCGCTGACCCTTGTCGGGAAATAACTTTGATTATTAACCAGCAAGACATCGAAAAGCGAAACAAAACGATAGCGCAACGAGACCTACTTCAAATTGTTGAAAACGACCTCCACCAAGTCAACCCTTCCATCCCGAATCCAGTTTTGGCCCGCAAAACAAGACAAGGCAACCTGGCCTTAACTTTCAAGACCCAGGAAGATAAATCCAAAGCAGAATCAAGCCTAAAAACGGCTACCCTGACTGAATTAGGGCCCGTCAAGACCGTTTTGCAAGCTACAAGGCTCATCATTCACCAACTACCTAGAGATCAAACTCTAGATCAAGTTTGCTCTCATTTGACGGAAAAAAACGCAGACACTTCTGTAACTTTCCAACCAAGCAATGCCCGATGGTTGAACTCAAACAGCACCAAAGCCTATGGCTCAATTCAATACATCTGCTCCTCATCAGCTGAAAAACTGAAACTTCTTAATGAAGGAGCTCTCTTTGCTTTCAACCGGGTTGTCCAGATTGAAGACTCGCGTTCGTCAGACATTCTACAATGTTACAATTGCCAGGCGTTTGGCCACACAGCAGCCAACTGTAAGAAACCTCCAAGTTGTGCCAAATGTGCAGAACAACACGACACAAGGTC
>JAGJRO010000679.1:0-17558 GCA_022832285.1 Lepidurus apus apus | reverse complement strand
GTTCTGTGATATCCCTTTCCCCTACCCTATTTTAAATGTACGTTTTTAATAATAAACTTTGGCAACAGGCTTATGCCTATACGCCAATATTAATTAAAAAAACAAACATTTGTTACAGTTGGGGGGAAGGGGGAGTAATTATTATTACGTTTTTTGCAAAGTTCTTAAGGCTGACATTATAAAAGCCCCGACTATTCGGAAAAGCCTTTGATCAGTCAAAAAAGTCTGTGGGTTAAAATGTAGTTTGAATTTTGCCAGTTCACGTAATAAATATGCTCTATATCTGTTTAAAAGTCTACACCGGAAGAAAATGTGTGTCAAGTCTTGTGTTGAGATATTGTTGCAACTTGCAAGGGCATGTTGTATCAGTTGTCTTCTTAATACGATATAAAAATGCTTTTGTAGGAAAATGTATGGTCCTCAGTTTGATTAGAGTAGAAATGGTACTTCGTTTCGTGTTGTAGACATTTAAACAGTCTTAAAAAGGCAGAAATAATAGATCTTAACTAGATGGGGTATTACTAGATTGGACGACTATTAACTATATGGATGACTATTATGTAGAATTTTTAAGGATGACAATTGGGTTGATAGGAATAATGGGTTGGGTTTGATTATATCAGGTCATATTTACTTAACATTAACTTGGTTTTTCTCTTTCTTTTGCGGTTTTCCTTTGTTTTATCTGTTCTTATGTTTTTTTGGTTAGGTTGATTGGAAAGGAAGGGGCAAGGAAAATTGCAGTACAAAGGAAGCTCGGTCAGTGTGGTGTGGCCTGTTATCTTCTATAAAACATGAGGAAATTCTGAAATGAACGGATGCTGGGGCGCGAGTCATACCAAGATAATAATCCCAGTTTTCGAAAAACTCCGAAATTGTCGCACTCTGTTTCTGCCTGGCGGAAAAGAAGGTGGGCAATTGCACGCTGATGTCTGTGAAGAATTGAGTGACTTTCCTGACCTCTGGCCTAACCATGGTTCGCAAAGGATCCTACACCGTTTCAGATGGTGTTGACTCACCAGCTCCACCACCTGCGGATAATGCGAGAGCGGTTGACATCGACTACGGCAAAGCAGGTTCCTAGTCTTCAATTCAATGGTATGTTTTTACAAAAACTAATCAACCACTCGTAGTCCAAGATGATAGACGGGCCCGGAACCAGGAGAGGAACTTGAGAGTGCTAGTGGTCGCGCTGATTCTGGTCGTGGTCCTATTGTTGGGAGCCATAATTTGGTTACTCTTAACGTACAGAAGTTCGCCTCATACCGGACATATGCACACGACTACCCATGTAAGTTATATAGAGTATTTAGACCGCATATTCTAAAAGAAGCTTTCCAACCTATAGGCATTTGATGAAGCCCAAGGACGGCATGGTGGCAAGGCACCCACTTCACCAATTAGTTCGAAATCCGATGAAGTGCTCACTAGTTCCACAACCCGCCTGGTAACTGTAATTGACCCTGGGAAAAAGAAGACTACTACAATTACTGAATCACCAACAAGTGCCACATACACAACTAGCGCTCCACCGGGGAATTCTTCGAGTCATCGGCATGAGGCTGGTACTGAAACGACGAGTGGACATGAAACATCGAGGGAGACCTCTGTTTCTGATTTGGAGATCACTTCGTCTTCAACTACTCCCACTCGAGTTTCCCAAGACGACAGCGGGCTGAAATCGACGGCTAAAACGCCCAGCTCGACTGTAAAGGACTTCGTCACACCTTCGACCTCTCAAACTGAGTTGCTGTCGACTTCGACCCAAACTTCGACCCAATCTTCGACCACAAAGGTGACAACCTTAGCTAATACCGATAAGGGATCTTTTGTAGATGAAGCAGAACAAACTGACACATCCTTTAGTTCAACCATTGAGGGACTTAGTTCTAGTTCTACCTCAATCACCCCGATCGCTAGCTCGTCGAAGACTTCCACCACCCCAAGTTCAACGGTACTTTCACCTTCAACGGTACAAGACTATCATGATTATGCGGATTACATAGATGGGTCAGAGAAAATGGTTACAACATCCAGTTCGACCAGTAAGGAAACTGTTTCTAGTTCTACCTCAACCATCCTGATCGCTAGCACGAATGCCCTCACCATTCCAAGTTCAACGTCTTCAACGGTGCAAGGCGATACTGAATCTGTGGATTACACAGATGAGCCACAGCAAATGGATACAACATCCAGTTCGACCAGTAAGGAAACTATTTTTAGTTCTACCTCAACCATCCTGATCGCTAGCACGAATGCCCTCACCATTCCAAGTTCAACGCCTTCAACGGTGCAAGGCGATACTGAATCTGTGGATTACACAGACGAGCCACAGAAAATGGATACAACATCCAGTTCTACAAGTAAGGAAATTATCCCTAGTTCCATGACTACCGTCTCAACCAATCCAAGTTCAAAGACATCGACTGTTTCATCCGAGACCGATCAAGATCATTATGATGATTATCCGGAGCAAATCACTACAAGTTCCAGTTCTATCAGTTCTACCTCTACTGCCTCGACTACCGACTCCACCACTCCAAGCTCTGGCTCGACCATGTCAACCACTCCGGAAACCGAGGTCGATCTTTATGAAAATTCCGAAGAAAACACTTTGGACGAGACCGCAGGACTTACTGAGAAAGTTTCGACTGCTACAAGTTTAACTTCTTCAACGTTGACAGCAAATAATGTAACGGATAGTGAAGGCGTTGGCGAGAAAAGTGATAACCATACGGCCACAGTAACGGAAGCCATGCGTACCGCAGGCTATCATTCGGAATCTTCGACCGCAGACTCACAGTCCACTACTAGCGACGCTGTGACTTCAAAGCACGTGATAGTCCTCTCTGAAGACTATGAAGATGCGTATAGTACACTGTATTCTAGAGACAGCCTTACGACTTTAGACTCTGACATACACTACGCGAGAAATGCGGTTACACATGCTTCAGCATCCAATAGTAGCAGTGAAGAAGCCGCTGCGTCCTCGTCGAAAGAATATATGACTACGGTTGATTCTTCTACGGCTAGTAGCCGAACGACTCCTTCCAATCATTTGAGGCATGATGGTTCAACGGAAACCACTTCACCAAACTCGGATGATGAAGGCGAAGGATCAGAGGAGTGGATCGACAGGGCGAACGATACTTTGTTAGGGACAACTACAAGTCATGCCTACTTGCTAAAGATTCCACGAGAGACATCAGAGACTCCGACGCCTGTAGGATGGGAAGGAACGGAAGTTTCAGAATTCGAAATCACCACAGAGACGGATTCGTCCACCATCACTGAGAACCTGCAATCAACCATTCTTCCGGATCCTGAGCCAACAGTATGCCTAACCAAGAAGTGCAAAAAGATGGCGGCTAGGATGTTGATGTGGATGGACCACCAAGATGGCAGCAGCACCGACATCGCAAGCTGCAACACTTTCTACCACTACGCCTGCGGAGGGCTGTTGAGCTCCGAGGGCAAGATTCAACAACTTGAACCAGAAGAAGAAGCTTCACGAAGAATTGCCGGTACTTAGAAATTTTCATCAGCTAGATTACAGAGGGAAGGTTGCAAGTGAACTCGTTATCTTTATTTCCTCAGAAACACTGAGTAAGGTTACAAATGATAGTCCACGTCCGTTAACACTATTTCAACGGTTTTACAATACTTGCCTGAACTTTGACGCCGACATGAATCTTGACCAACGATCCAAAGAAGGTACAACTCTTCATAAAAACTTTGCTTGGGTTCTTTCACTTCTTTGAAAACAAAATTGTATAGACCTTTTCACTTGTATTTGGTTTAGCACGCCAAATTGTTTCCGAAGTTGGGGAGTTCTATACGACTGAAGATTGGAACAGTTCTGCCGATGCAACGGAGTTGATAGCGAATCTCATTGTACGACACAGGTACATATTGCTTACTATGCATTTTTAATCCATGCCATTAGCCTATTTAATTTAGGAAAGGTCTATACTAGCCTGTATTACTCTTGGACGGCTTTGTTTATGATAGTAATTGTTTTCAGAGCCACCAGATGGGGCAGAATCTCGAAGGTTATGAATAAATTTAAAGTTTAAACGCCTAATACTCGACATTACGAAACCAATAATTAAAAGAAAAATACTAACAAATTCCACACGGTTTGAGCTTTAGTTTGAACACGGGATATACCATTGTTTAAATTTTTTAACTTGTAACAGCTTATATCAATGACTTGCGGGTTGGGTTGAGCGAGTGTTTGCGGGTTGGCTTGATTTGGGTTGAGTTGAATGGGTTCGAGTTCGGTTCAACCCAGCAATATCTTTAAGTATGTAGCCTCTTATAATCGGTTTGAGTTCATTTCTTAGTACTCCCTTGTTTGACGTCATGTTGGACGTATCCAAAGCTGACCCTAACAAATTCGCGTTACGCGTCACAATCCCGTTCCATTCTTCCTTACTGGGACATGACAACGAACTCTTCTCAGCCCATTCTCGCTGTTTGACGGACCCGTCCAAAACTTCTGACGTAACCATGGATTTAGGACAAACATACGATAACTACGTTGAATGCAAAGTAGGCCTCAAACTAAGAGATCCCGGATTTTATTATTTGTTCTCTTGGTGAAAATTCTTTTTGTTTGTTTTTACAGAAAAACCACCTTGTTTACTTGGAAAGCTTGAAAGAAGCGGTAAAAAAACTGCAACTGTTGGAACACTTGGAACTCTTCAATCAAAGTCAGACGCTAACTGCGGTTCAACAAGACGTCGAAATGAACATTCTCAGCAACATTGACGACGTAGGTATTAGCCTCTATAAAAATCTGCTGTAAGTTCAAAATGTATTTCGTCCGAATAGCATAAACCTTCGGCGGATAGGATTCGTAAGGCTGTCTTGGACAAAGATTTCGAAGAAATTCCGCTGCGAAACATGGATACAAGATTCCCTGGGGTTGTCAGCTGGCCCAAACTGTTTGAAATATTACTGAACAAAGTTCTACCAGACGAGGAACCTATCCAAGTTTACTTCCCCGAATACTTCTCTAAGATGCTGAATAACATTCGTCATAGGTTTCAGCTAAAGAAAGGCTTCAGGTTAGTTCCATCGTCCTCTTCAACTTCACCAAACATACTTCAGTTTCAACAATAAATTGAAGAGAAAAATACTGACAGTAATGTGTGTTGACTAGACAACTGCACAATGCTTTACTGGCAATGTACGCCACGGAAGTTTACCAGGAGATGGTCATACCTCCGTATTACTTCATGCGAGACGTACACTGTTTGCGAGCCACTTCCACAGTCATGGAGGACATAGCGTCGTACATGTACTTGAAAAGCTATACGCAGCAGGAATTGGACGTGAAAGAAAACCAAGTAATAACTGTACCAATACCTTATTTTGATCTTAAAATGCCACAATTTCTTCCAACTCCATTGCTTCTAGCTTATGACTATATTTAACGACATTAAGACAACATTAGTTGAAGAGCTTCAAAGCCATCGGGAGACCTGGAACGGTGCTGCCTTGCAAGCTTTGGTGAACAAAACTCGGCAGATGCAAGCATCACTTAATTCCGGCAGAAATGTTATGTCCAACATGACTCATCTCGAAATAAAATACGCTGATGTAAGTGTCATTCATCGTAGCACAAGTAATTCTCACGGAGCACAATAAATACTCTCGTTTTTCTTTCGAAGATCCCCGATGGTTTGAGCTACATTAACCAATCTGCAATATTTGTGCAGAAATATCGGAAATCCATGTACGGTCTTTACGGGAAAACGGCAGTAAACGAAGAGGTGATCTGGTCTCATTTCTTACTCCCACACAGCAATTATGGAATCACCATCTACGGACAGAACCGCATAGGTAGCCCCCCTTTTAACTTTATATTTCTTACGACTCTGGGGGAAAAATCTTTTTCGGTTCTAAAAATCCAAGTTCGTTTTTACAGTCCTACCATTTGGGGCGTTACACCCACGGTTTTACGACCAAGACTTGCCTTATTACCTCAACTTGGCCCGTTTGGGGGCTCTGATTGGCCATGAAATGGTCCACGCATTTGACAGCATAGGTAGTGTGTACAATACATTGCTGTACGACCACTTTGGGAGGCAGAAATTACCCTATTTTGTTTAAACCCGAGGGGCTTTAAATAATCGATGCTGGTGGGTGTTTATTCCTTCCACAGGTATCCAGTACGGCTCCAGTAAATCGTTATGGAAATCCATCCCAGCTTCGGCGTCCTACAACAGTTCTTTACATTGCTTACTAGATCCGCCAGATTCAGCCCAAGAAATGCGAACTTTACCATACAGCCATGGGGACGAGAAATTTGTCAGCTTCCGGGTAATATATTATCTTTCCCAAATGGGCCGTTTGATGCTGATTTTTTGGCAAAAAACAACAACAATATAACTGCACGATCTTCGCTAAGAAATATGACTGCTGACTTCCTTTTTCAGGAATTTAGTAAAAATAGAAAAATAAAAAAATTTGAATAAATCCGACCGCCGATTTCTGTCTGATAGAAATATTGCTATTTCTTCGAGAATAAATATGACTGCTAACTTCCTTTTCAAGAAATTTAAATTTTTTCTCAAGAAAACCAAAACAAAAATTAGAAAGCTAACTACCGTTTTCTGCCCGGAAGAAATATTTATATATCACTGTGAAGAAATATGACAGCAATTTTTTTTTCTAAATAGATTTAAAAAATGTTAACAAAATAAAGTTTTTGCGGAAGAAGTAAGAGGTATGTAAGAATACTGGTTGGAATATTTTTGCGAACTAACATCGCTTATTTCTTTGCAAAGGTTTTGGCAGTAATTATCAGAAATTAGCATTCGAATTTAGCAACATATTTCTTCTTCGCAAAATTATAAGTACTATACTGTCCAAAAAAGCGAGTATAGGGAAACCACCGTGGTTTAATCCTTACCCATGGGATTAATTAAAGACTGCTCAGTTTGAACCGGTTTGTCTAAAACCAAACCGAAACTTACAGAAAGGGGAATCCGTTTTTACCCTGAGCTGGAGGACAGAGAAAACACTGATACAGAAATACGTTAGGATTATGCTTTTTTTAGTTTCGGTTCGGTTTTAGAAAGGAGCAGGTTCGAAATTAGCAAACTTTAATTAATCCCACGGGTAAGGATTAGACCATTGTGGTTTCCCTATAGCCTACTCGTTTTTTTTGGACAGTAGCCTATAGTACATGATTATGGGAAGAGATTTGGATTTTTTAGTTTAGCAGCAATTAACTAATTATGCGAAATTCGCAACAATGCTTCTGCGTGCAAAAGCATCGTTCAATTCTCTGGGTAGAAATTTGCAGTAATTACCGGAAATTAACAGTAAAATTTTATCTCCTAATATTTTTCCTAGTGTCTAAGAACATCTGTTGGGGAAAAAGTTATTGTCAGTTTATTCACAAACAAATTTCCTTAAATTTACTTGCAAAGAAATATTACTGCTAAGGCATACAGTAATATTTATATAGCAGTGCTATATCTTTCATGTCATATAGAATCAGAACAGTCATAGACACTACTGTGTGTTTATGAAAGATAAAACTGCTACATCAAGATATAATATCTTTCTGCGAAGGAATCAGACATTGCTAAATTACTTCACAAAGCAATGCATATATAACTGTTTGGACCTTATTACTCATTCCAGCATAACAGCAACTTGACGCTGAACGAAAGATATGCCGATCTGAGTGGTACGTACTTGGCTTGGAAGACGCATCAGAGATTAACCAAAAGCGATAGCAAAAATAATGTAGTGCTGCCATGGATGGGTATGAGTCAGGACAAACTTTTTTTCCTTGCCAACGCCCAGGTAAATCTTGCATGTCAATGATCCCTTTTCTTTTTAACTTCCAAAACCATCTATTTCCGTTCCAATTTCTTTTTTTCGAAGTAAATTGTTAATTTTTTTTTAATTTCGTTTTCTAGATGCAATGCAGTCCTGCACCTTTATACCAGCATTCCATCACGCTCGCAGAGAAAGAGCATTTGCCGCCCGAACTGAGGTGAGTTATGTATATTTTATAAGTTTTCTTCCCTCCACGTCTCTTTTCCTTCCATGGTTTATGACTTGGCTATTTGGATCTGGAAGCTGAGCTCGACTTTTGTTTTTATTTTTATATGTATTAAGCCATTCATGGAGATTGTTTTCCCCGCCATTTCAAAGCAAAAAAAAAAGTTTATTGTGTTTACAAAATCACCCACGCTTCAAACTTCCTAATGTTAACAAGTGCAGGAAAAATAACCGAAAAATAATAACGGATCTCATTCTTAGGGTGGAGACGATGGCCAAAAACTTAGAAGCTTTCTCCAACGCATTCCACTGTTTATCGTCAAAAGGGAACAAATGCCCTCCCTTCCCTGCCCTCCCTCCTCCTATACCTGTTTAAATAGTGGCATAAACCACAGTATATAGGTTCAGGTTTATGGCGTAAACCCATGTACTGTGACACAAACTTTACGTTTTCTCATGTGATGATACTAGATCTATTTTGACCTCATTTTTTCTACCTATCGCTTCAATTTCTCAATACATCATTAGCTCAAATTATAGCGTTACATGTTTAACATGCAATAGATGGGTTATATAAACCAGATTTATTGTGACTAATTATTATCATGATTTAGAAAAAGATATTACTGTGAAAAGTAGAACTGTTACTATTAACCCTGTTCACCCTAGAGACTGAAACGCGGTTGCCTTTGAGGGGAGGGGTGGGTATCTAACCATGGTTACCGTTCCATTCGCTAGCCTGAACCACACGCGAACGCTAATCACAGTACAGATAAACTCATGTAGGCGTGTACTTAATTTGTTATTTTCTTCATCTAACCAGGGTTAAGTATTTAACCAGGAATAAGCGTTATAACTAGGGTGAGTTATTTAACCCGAGTTGCTTTCCCACTCGAGCTATTAAGGCTCCCGTACAGCTTAACTAAGGACGACTCGACAAAAGGACTAGTACCTGTCAAAAGGACTACGGACCCCGGCAGAAGGACGACTGTTCCATAATCTTTCAAGAGACCAATAGCATTTTTAATTCGAAAAGTCAATTTGGTTAAGCGCACCCGAGATTAAAAGGTGCTTAAGTCGAATTGAAAAGTACGTCACAAGGACGACAAACCACGACTTAGGACTACGAACCCCGAATTAAGGACATAGTGCTAGCGATTGTTGTCGTCCCTCTGTCGGAGTCCGTAGCCCTTTTGCCGGGTACACCGTAGTCCTTTCATCGAGTCGTTCGTGTGTCGCGTTGCCTTTACCTCCCCTTTATGAGGTAACACAATATCCAGGGGGTCAGAAACACTCTTATGTCAAAAACCATAGAACAACTCTGGACAGTAATGTAATTAATATGCCTGGGAAGGAAAAGACAGTTTTTGTTCTTTTACGTATGCCTTAGTTAATTTGAAAAATGTAAATGAATTTTTCCACTGGAGAAAAACCGCAAAATCTTGAATTTTGGAAATGGTATTAACCTAGCTGTTTTATTTTACTGTTTTATTTTTCTAAATTAAGTAGGTGGTTGTAGTTATTGTGCACGCCATTTTATCCGTGTTCATACGCACCCATACACAAAACATAAGCGCCGCCTTGCGGAGGCTGGGGGTGTCACAAGCTAAGCTGTATGGGAACCTTAAAAGCCTTTTGAAGTGTTTCAGCACGGTTAGATAGAGAATCATGGCTTACTGCGCTGTTTACAGTAAATTAAACTCTTTGTGAGAACAAGGGGGACTAGTGGTTGTTTTCTTTTCAGACAAATGGTGCCATTAAAAAGAAAAAAATGACGGGATAAAATTTTTTGTTTTTATTATTGATATTATTTTATGTGGAATGGGGACTAGGGTGGTTGTCATGGGCAGGGCATGAATCGGAGCCACTGGTGCATATGGGACTCGTGGTGGTTGAGAAACAATCGTCATTGTTGCCAGGATGCATGACTGAGCTTGTACTAATGATATCGCCATTGTCTGAAGCGCGGAGGGCGGGAAAGTTGTCTTTGGGTGCGCCACCCGGTGGGACCATAGGCAGATCGTTGTCCGGGGTAGAGGGTCGCAGATGGCAGTCTTCGGAATTGGACTGCGAATGAGGAGATAAATTGAGCTGGTTGTTCTCGTCCTCCTCTTGAAGTAGAGTGCCATTTTCGGCTCCCAGTAAAGGGTCTGTTTCCGATTTGCAGGGCGACGTCTGGCGCAAATTGCGCTCGCCATTAAGTCCTTCCTGGAATCGTAATTTGTAAAGGCTATTAACACGGCTTCTTTTTTATCTCCCAGATGGCGCCAATGAAAAGGCAGAAGGGGGTTAAGTCGGTGTGGGTGTCACAATGTTGTGCTTACCGTGGGATTGGGACGGTGTGGAGTGTCTTCATAGATGAGTAATTGGTGACTTGACTGCGCGTGTTGCACAAGTTCCCAGGGGTTAGCAAATTCTTCTTTGCATGAAGCACAGCGCAGCGGTACTGGCCATGAGGTCGAGTGCTCTGCATAGAAAAACAACAAAAACTCCTTTCATAAACTTAATGGAACAATCTTGTTCAACACGTAAACGTACATGGCTTGATCGGATTTGGTAGAGAGCAAAGTGAACTGAACGATCTTGCGATGAGCCCAAGGTTTTGACTTGAGATACAGCGCAGCAATTTAGACAATGCTGCAGATAGCGGTGGCTAGTAATTAGCCAGTCAGATTGATCAAACAATAGGGGAAGGGAAGGGGTGGAAGATCTCAAAGAGATAGCTTACCATGGGCTTTGCAGCTGGAGCAGGGAGTCGTTAATGAGAAGGAGCAAAATCCGTTTTGCTTGTGTTCAGATAAGTCGGTGAGATCCCGGAAGAGGAGCCGACAATTGCCGCAGATGAGGATGTCATTCACACGGTCTACAGAGAGTCGAGGACGTTGATCTTATTATTGATTTGCTTTGGGAAGGTTGACAGCTTTTGTAGCCGCCCTGGAACTTAAGAAAAGGTTTTCCTGGCCTAAGGCTAAAGGCGCTTCCCCCCTGGCTCTTTGACTGTTTCTCGAGTGACACGCAAGGGGAGTACACACATGATTTGATTTTCGGAACAAACACGTTGGCATGCAAGTAAATCGCCTTACATGACGACCTAATGGAATTGCGCAAGAAATAAGCAGACATCCTTAAAAAAAACTGGTCGCAAAAGTAAAGCGTTTGTGAAGACATTTAGAGATAAACTATAAAGAAATTTCCGAAGAAATGCTGAAGAAACTCGCAGTAATCACAAAGTAATGCGAAGAATCGGAAGATATATGTATAAAAAAATTATATGTAATGAGAAATGATTAAATGTAATGAGAAAGTAATGAGAAGAAATTTAAATTAATTCGCAGTAACCCCAAAAATTCAAAGTAATTGGGAGATCATCTAAAAAATCCAAAGTAATTTGAAGAATTTGAATGCACACGTAAAAAGTATAAAGAAATTGAAAGTAACAAGAAAAAGTTCGAACAAATTCGCAGTGATCCCAAAAATCTAAAGTAATTTCAAGAATCGGGAGACATCCGAAAAAAATAAGGTAAAAGAAAGTAATGAGAATAAATTCAAAGTAATTGAAACTAATGGGAAGACATTCAAACTAATAAACTAATTAAAAGTAAGTAAAGAAATTCGCAGTAATCGCAAATCCAAAGTAATTTGAAGAATCGGGAAGACGTACGGAGAAAGTTATAAAGTATCTTAAAGTAATAAGAAGTAAAAGAAAGTAACTTCAAAGTAATTCGCAGTAATCTGAAAAATCCAAAGTAATTTGAAGAATCAAAAAACAATTCAAAACTTATCAAGTATTTTAAAGTATCGAGAATAATTCACGGTAATTAGAGTTACTGAAGTAATGAGAAGAAATTCAACTATAATTCGCAGAAATAACACAAATCCAAAGCAGTTTGAAGAATAGGAAGACATGCATTAAAAGTTATAAAGTAATGGAAAGTAAGGAGAGAAAATTCAAAGTAATTAGAAGTTACTGAAGGTAATTACAAGAAATTCAAAGTAATTACATGAAACTCAAAGCTACTTCAAATAATTTGAAGCGATACGCCCACAGATCTAAAGAAGCAGACATTTCTTAAAGATTTCACAATTTCTGACTTAACAGCTAACAAAACTTAAGGTAATTCCCGCAGTTTTTGGGCAGAAATATAACTATATCTTCAGTAATGCTCTTAGGATTTCTTCCTAAAATTGCCAAAAAAATAATTATTAAACAAAATAAGAAATAATAAGAATTCGAGTCAAAAGAGCTATTTTTACGATTATTAAACTAAACAGGCTGTCCTATTTATTTCTTGCAGTATTACCTGGACTGAGTGGCAGAGTTTTGACCACTCTAGGCCTCTTGTAGGGTGGTGTGGTCCTCAGCGCTGGTGGTAATCCCATTACAGGTACTGGTGAGTGCGCGTAGTAGCTAAAAAGCAGAAATAGAAACCAAGATTTATTATCTTTTTTTTCTTTACTTCCCTCCCACAGAAATGTACTGCGGGCAACCCTTATCCATTCTTTGCAAAAGGTATTTTTTCTCCTCTTAAACAACTTTTTTTTAAATCTTTTTGCTCATTTCGATCTTCTTTTTCTCATGCCAAAGACATCAAGGAAGAGCACAGGATGAAAAAGAAGAAATAGAGTAACATGTTGCGCCTGTTACTACCCAACTCTATCAAATTCTTTCCCATTCTTTCTCTCCCATTTACTGCTCCTTTTCTGCTCCAGCTAGCCTTTTCAAAGGGGGGGGGGGGGGTCGGAGTCATGCTTTTCTCAATGGATAATCAATAAGCCATTCCTGGTCCCACCTCCATCCCCTCCTCGTTCTCCAAGCCGACCCGTATGGTGCCACTGTATATGGACGTTCTATTGTGTTACTGCCCATGGCTTCAGCTTGAGTTGCTGCAGAAATGCCGGAATCACGAACCAAGAAAGGCCAGTAATGGAGAAATCGGGGGGTCCATTTTCTCCTTCATGCTCGGTTGAACTCAGGATTCAATTCCCTTTTAGCCGTATACATACCATTCCAGGTCACCCACTAACCCCTCCGGCAATCACCTTCTTCCGTCGTGCCAACATTCTCTTCTTGCGTGTCTTTTTGAAAGTTGGATTTTAATTCGTCGGCTTAGCGAGGCTGACAGGAGCCCAGCTTCAGGACTGGTGAGGTTGGCACAGGAAGGTAAATCGATGTCGGTGTGTATGTAAGTGTGTGTGTCGACTGTCGTTTCTCCAAAAGTCGTGTTGGCTGAGAGTCGAGCGAGAGCAGAGAGAAAAGAAAAAGCATCAGCTGCTGGTACTTGCCTGTCGTAGTAGAAATCCCTGATAAGGACAAGAACAAAGGATATAATTAAGCATCTCTCCAGGAGCTCAAAGGTGATGTCATTGTATCAAGTAGCTGACTGGGATGTTTGGATAGTACAACGTCTTCTTTTATCTTCTTAAATTAAGATTCATTAAACAGAAAAGCAAATTTTTATTCCATGTTAACATGTTATCCGTCTTATCTTCATTAGCGTTTGCTTAAATTTAACTCCTCGTGTTCAGTAAAGTAAATGTTATAATATCAGTCCCAGATTGTTTATAAATGGATTACTCTAGCAATCATATCGATTTCATGTATCGCGCTTGTTATACAAAGAGTAAGCAATGCAAACAGTATTTAAGTAAGTAAACCGTGCTTTCATTGCCAGTTAAGATTGTTTACAGTTTACATATTCTAGATTTTCACAAATTTACTATTCAGCAAAGAAGATGTTGTGTTATCCAGTCCGGAATTGTTTGCAAATCAATTACTCTTCTAATCATCGATTATGTAAATACAGTACACTAAGTAAACAACGTTTGCTGATATTAATTGCTTTCATTGTCAGGTAGATTGCTTATCACTTTCGAGATTCTTTAAATTGTTAAAGTAGAGATCGATTTACGTACGAGAAGTTAGACCTATAGTTGAGCAGCGGGATTTTAATGATCGTAATAAATATATTCTACCAGTGACACCAATATTTTCATTACCGAAAACAAATTTCAGTGTTTGTACACTTGCAAGGATATGTAGCCAGTTTTCATTAGGAATCGATATGCTGGATACAAATCGATAGTTAAGGAGTGGCTTTTTGATTAACGATAAACAAAGGGCTAATAGCAACTAGGCCTGTAAAAGAAACTTAAGAGTTTGGAACAAATCGATTACAGTAACGTTAAGTAAACAACTTGTTGTTTTCAACTGTTATAAATTGCCTGTATACTAGATGGAGCTGGCATTGCACCTTTGTTGCCAACCTCAACAATACAAGCAGTTCAGTTCCTGCCTACCATCTAGAAAGTTCGTGCACCTCACTACCCTTCGTATACAACAAATTTTGGCGACGAGGGTGGGATTTTTGTGAAAGGATTCTGGTACTCGAATGGGTAGTGTAGTGACTGTTACTGGAAGATACAATTAAATTTGCATGCGGGATATGGTTCTGCCTTTCAATTATTAAGTCTGGTACTTTCCAAATTCTCCCATTTTGCTACTGCCTTGTGGAACTATCTAGCCTTCACTTGCCTTCACCGTTGCGCTACGAATATTACGAACTGGTTCATTCTGGATTTTCTACTAACGTTGTTCATTCTCTTGCTTCAATTCGAAATGGCATTGTCAACCGCGTCTGCTTCACCTGCGATTCCCGTAAATGTTTTTGGTCGAGTTTTAGGTAACATAGAACCCTTTACAAAAGGGAGCAGTTGAGAGGGTCTACTTTAGCCGGCTACGTCAATTCTTCTTGGCGAATGGAATTGTGGACATTGAGCAGAAGAGGGCGTGCTTTTTCACATTGGTCGGGGAGTATGCCTGTGAGAAACTATGGCAGTTATGTTCGCCTGCAGACCCTACAACCAAAACTTTCGATGAAATCTGCGACGTTCTTAACGCTCATTTTGTGGAGACGACAATAGAAATTGCGGAGCGGTTCCGGTTTTACAAAAGAACACAGATGCCGGATGAGCCAGTTAAGGAATTTCTTGCGGATCTGCGTATGTTTTCCCGGGATTGTAATTTTGGTGGGTTCCTTGATTCTGCGTTACGAGATGCTTTCGTGCTGGGCCTCCATGATAATCGTATTCAAGCCAAGCTTTTGTCCGAACCGGGATTGACCTTGGAAAAGCGTTTCACATAGCCATGTCACAGGAGACTGCTAAAATACAAGCCCAAAAGATTTCTTCGAATGTAACCGTCAATGCCCTGCAGAAGAAGAAAACGGAATCGAAGTGTTTTTGTTTTCGTTGTGGGGATCCATCGCACAAAGCCAATAGTCGAAACTGTCCTGCCGTTAATCAAGTTTGTAAAAACTGTAACCAGAAAGGGTATTTTGCACGAATTTGCCGAAGTGAAGCTGTTGGATCTACAATGGAGTCGAAGAGTTCTGGAGCCAAGTCACAGAAGGGTCCACATGGAAAAAAAAGAGAAGAATCACTTCCTGCTGGAGGAGTCAGACTCGGATGATCCTGGGGATAGAGTTCATTCACTGAATTCCGTATCGGTATGCAGACTGTGTAACGTCAATCCTTACAAAGTCGAAGTTTGCCTCAATGGTCATTCAGTTTGCATGGAGATCGATACAGGATCCTCCGTTTCCTTAATTCCCAAAGCTAGTTGGAAGAAATTGGGTTGCCCTCAGCTGGAAAGAATGACTTCTCGAGTCGAAACCTATACCGGAGAAGAGGTTCCATTACTTGGCAAGGTACACGTCCCTGTTACAATTCATGGTACCTCCAAGCCTGCTTCCTTGGTTGTCGTGGATGGACCAAGTCTTGCATTATTGGGGAGAGACCTTTTGCAGCAATTTCACTTAAATTGGCAAGTAGTTCACAAATTATCTACTGTTCCGGTAAATGCCATTGAATCTCCTGAAAGTTTAAAAGCCAAGTACGCGCGGCTGTTCGAACCTCTCAACATCCGTTCTACCCCGATTACTGTGGTTCGTTTGGATTTGAAACCGTTCGCTGTTCCTCGATTTAATAGACCACGGTCCTTGCCTTATGCTTTACGCGAGCCTGTGAAAAAGGAAATCGAGCGATTGGAAGCTGATGGTATTATCAAGAAAGTTGTGCACAGCGACTGCATGGGCGGCGCCCATTGTGGTAGTTCCAAAGCCAAATGGTCGTATACGTATATGTGGGGATTACAAGATGTCTGTCAACTCGGAATTATTGGTAGACCAGTACCCACTGCCTAAGCCTGCAGACTTGTTCGCTACCCTAGAAGGGGGGGCTTATTTCACCAAACTGGACTTATCGCAAGCCTATTTGCAACTTGCCTTGGATCCAGATTCGCAACTGCTGACTACTATTAATACCCAGTGGGGACTTTACCAGTATAGTCGGTTGCCTTTTGGCATTTCTTCTGCTCAGCAAAGTTTCAGAAATTTATGGACGAATTACTACATGATTTTCCGTTCGCTAAATGCTACCTAGACGACATTCTCATTGCAGGTCGTACGAAAGAAGAACACAGAGAAAGGCAGGAAGCCATTCTTAAAACGCTTCTAGATGCAAATGTCAGATTGGATTGGCTGAAATGCTTATTTGGCTTGACCGAAGTGCCTTTTCTCGGAATCATCGTTTCGGCCGACGGATTGAAGACAGATCCTTCTAAAGTCCGTGCGGTTCAAGAGTTTCCAAAACCCAAGGATATTAAGGAAGTTCGCTCTTTCCTTGGCCTTATCCAATACTACGGAAAATTCATTAAGGGTTTGTCTACAATTGCAGAACCCTTGACAGCGTTGACAAGACAAGGATCGAGGTTCAATTGGGGACCTACTCAAGAGAAAGCCTGGACGAGGCTTAAGAAATGTCTCAGCTCCGAGCTGATCCTTTGTCATTATGACCCTAAATTGCCGGTGCGTTTGGAGTGCGATGCTTCATCGGTGGGGGTGGCTGGGGGTGCAGTTTTGACTCACCGCTTTCCAAATGGAGACGAGCGTCCCATTGCTTACGACTCCAAAACACTGACCAAAGCTGAGAGAAACTATTCTCAAATTGAGCGAGAGGCTCTAGCCATTGTTTTCGGAGTTTCGCGGTTTCATGACTATTTGTATGGGAGAAACTTTACGCTAGTCACCGACCATAAGCCTCTACTTGCGATTTTGGGTCCGAAGTCAGGGATTTCCGCTATTGCAGCTGCCCGGATGCAGAGGTGGGCGCTAAAGCTAGCTGCCTATTCTTACCATATGGAGTTTCGTAGATCGGAAGAAAGTGGCAATGCTGATGCACTCTCCAGATCTCCTTTGCCTCAAACGTACACTGATATTTCTTTTTCCATTGCAACTTGCTGCAATCTCGAAATCCTTGATGGTCTTCCTCTTACGTTTGAAAAGTTGCTGCAAGAACAGAAAGTGGATCCAATCCTACGTCAAGTACAAGATTATGTAAAAAATGGTTGGAAGTCCAGCAAGATTCCAGGTAACTTGTTACCTTACCATACGCGTCGATTTGAACTTTCCTTGGAGAATGGTGCCGTTCTTTGGGGACGTCGTGTAGTGGTACCGTCATCCTTACGGAGGGAT